>OU015491.1:145207437-145727437 GCA_907164885.2 Dolomedes plantarius | reverse complement strand
ATATTCTCATGTTTTTAGTGCATTATCTATATTTAATAAATGTTGAGAATTTAAATATATTCTCAAATCATTTATGTGTAGAATATATACATTTAACTTCCTAATTAAGTTCAAGATGCATACAAACTAAGCATTTACAATTTCAAATCTTTGAGTATGAGTTTAAGTATAAGTAACAGGTAGTTGGACAAATCCTTTAAAATTTAGTCGAATATTACCTACCGTGAATTCTTATTACAATCTCTTTAATTAATAATTATTCATACTAACTAAACCGAATCCACCCTTTGATCAGTTTTCAAAGAAACTGTACTTCATTTCATTCTGTTTAAAACATAACTTTAATTACTTTTTTATACATTATCTATATCCTAGCTCAAATACACATAGGCGATAAACACCGCAAAATGCATGCATCATTATAATATCCCAAGAAACTCATCACAATATGTCAGTATCTGACTTTAAGGATAAGGAGCAAATCTCGAAATGCATAGAATGTTACCGCTTTGAAGTTATTCATCAAAGCATGTAAATGAAACAGAGATCTTATGTCTTCACAAAGTTTTCGTGGATTTAAGTTCCGCTTCACATAGTGCCTTATTCATATTTTGTCAACTCTCCTTCTGTAAATTTTGCATCGTAATTTAGGGACTCTGCCGTCATTTATTGTAGTTCGGTATGCAAGCACTGAAACAACTAAAAGAAATAATCTTTTGGAACATGTGCTACCTTTTATGTGTGCAGACTGTATTATAACACACAGGGAATAGCAAGGGTTCAAAGCTACTGCTTAAATAAACATATCTTCTTGAAACACACGAGAAATACAAGTATATTTAACGAATATGAGAATAATCTATTATTTTTATACTTTGTGTTTATATCCCTATACATTTATCTTATTATTTTTATTACTTCTCAAATAAAAAAAAATTAAAAGACTATCTAAACAAAGTAGTTAATTATCTTTTTAACGTAGGATTACGTTCCTCCATAACGGTCCTCCGGAAAACAAAATTTCAGACGTTAAAACTGTCCATCCTTACCTCTTGAGTTATATTTTTTGCAGCACGACAAACGCAGTTTGTATCTCTTGGACAAGCAGTAAGTTAAACAGAAAAGTACCAAAATGGATCTAAATTTTGACATACATATATGTATATTTATATATATGCATGTATATATATATAAATATATATATATATATATATATATATATATATATATATATATATATATATATATATATATATATATATATATATATATATATATATATATATATATATATGCATGTATGTATATATATATACACATACGTACTTATATATAGATACATACATTCATAATACATACATACAAATATACATACATACATAATACATACATACAAATATACATACAAAAGAGGTAAGCAACGATAAGTAATCTTATGTTAATAACCCGCGATAATTTCGTTATAAGAGACTACCTTAAATTTTTTTACTGTCCTTATACTATTAAAATTATTTACAGCTGTGTTAAAGTAACATATTAAATTATGTAATAATCATTAATTTAATTCATTGCTATCCAAAACTGTTTACGATGACGCGAAAAATATGGCTATAATTTTGTGACGTTCTTTTTAATTTTCAGATGCTGATTGTGAAATTAATTTCATTTTAAATTTGATAAAGGTATACTGAATACGGTAGCGAATAAATAAATCAAAACCATAAAAATTGTGAAACTTATAAATTTTGCCTGGGACAGCAAAATCATTCGAATTAAAGTGTGTGCTTGCATTTTAGTGTTGATTTTTTTAGGTTGAATTTAAAGTAAGGAAATTAATTATTGCGCCGTTAGAAAATTTTGCGCTTTCGATGTTTCGACGTTTTTTCAACAATGTTTAATTTTTAAAAAATTAAATATAATTGCACTGGGGAATAAATATTCTAATATTCCAAAGATGTACAACAACGAGGGATAGGCAGTTTAATGGTCTGATGAATAATGCCGAGGAATCTGAGATCTGTGTGTCATTTATATACCACATAAAATTTTATACCAATGCTTTCAAATTGATAAATTGGAAGGAAAAAACATATTCAAGCATCTGAAAGTTAACATGCAGCATTTAGAAAAATACCACTCTGTTTACCTAGAAAATTAAAGGGCAAATTCAAAATATGTTTGAATAGCAGAGAGTGGAGTTAGTGGTGGATTTTTTTATAAATCTCCTCTTAAATAAATAGGCAAAAAATATGTGCTCAAAACCATACAGGTAGCTGACGGAAATACAAAAGATTTTTCTGTCGCCTGACAGAACAATTTTAACCACATTTTTTTTTTGAAAAAGTCGGAAAAAATCCCATTGCAGAGTAACTTCTAAAGATGGCGAAATCTAAGGATTTGAACGAAATGAAGTGGTAAAATCCCTTGTCCAAAAAAATGTTTTTTTTTTCTTTCAAGTATATATATTTTTTAACTTGGCTTTTTGATCAATATTACTTTATCTTCAATCGTCACGCTGAGTCCAGTTTAAGAATTATAGTTTCGGGAAAACTACATAATGGATAAAATTTAAAACGAATGAGTTTTGTTTAAAGCCCATTATAAAACATTTTGAACTAAGGTAAGTTGGGCTAACTGGGCCATCAATTTTCAACTTGATTATATACTACACTTTTAACACATCAAAATTATACTAACATGTATAATTTTTTAAAAATTTTGCATTACATGCATTTTAGTAAGTCTTAGGGAGTCTGTTTAAAATATGATATTGATTTTTATTATATATATATATATATATATATATATATATATATACAGGGTTTCTCATAACGATTGGGACAAATTTTAAGTGTTGGTAGGGCATGTCAAAAGGATACAAAACTGCATAGCAACTCATAGTCATAAACATCAGCGTACGCCGCTAGGTGGTGTTGGAGCTGAGAGATCCCGAGGAGAAAAATCTGATTTTTCGTCATTCGACCATTAGTCACCTTAAGAGCATGCATCATTATTTGAATAAGGAGCTGGTAGACATGCATTTAGTGTATGGACACGCCGATTGCAATGCACGAGCAGCTCAACGACTGTATCGCGAACGGTTCCCACAGCGAGATATACCAGACCGCCGTGTGTTTTCGAATGTCCATCACAATTTTTGTGAATATGGTTCATTCAGAGGTAGTAGGAAGAGTGAGGGTAGACCACGAGGGGCTCGTACGCTCTCCACGGAATAGAATGTGCTGGATGCCGTAGAGAGGAATCCGAGTACCAACATACGTGCCGTCGCTGCTGGCGTAAGGCGATCTCGGAATACTGTACATCGTGTTTTGCAAGCCTAATCCTTTTACCCATATCATTTTCAAAGGGTACAGGCACTGCTCTCCTCAGATCATCCTGCACGTGTGCGTTTTGCGCAGTGGTATCTCGGCCAATGTGGCCAAGATGTAAATTTTCCATCTTACGTTTTGTTCATTGATGACTCATTTCACTCGAGATAGTGTGTTTTACCAACCCAATGCGCATTTATGGGCTCAGGAGAACCCTCACAGAGTGAGACTGCATGATGCCCAACAATGCTTCTCAGTGAATCTTTGGGCTGGTTTGGTCGGTGATAACTTAGTCGGGCCTTACCTGTTACCATCACCTTTGACATCGGCAAAGTATCTCATCTTTATGGAAGAGGTTTTACCAGGGTTACTTCAGTCTGTGCCCTAAAATGTGAGAAGAAATATGTGGTTTCAACATGATGAGGCGCCTCCCCATTATGGAAGATGTGTTCGGAGCCATTTGAGTGCTTCCTTTGGTCAACATTGGATTGGGCGTGAGGGACCGGTTGCCTGGCCCCCACGCTCTCCGGATTTAATCAGCCTGGATTTCTTTCTCTGGGGTGCACTTAAATGTGCTGTGTATGAAACATCGATACACAGCACCTGTCGTATCGAGTTTGAAATGTCGAGTCTGAAATGGATCTGGTTGCAAGAATTGTTTGTGCTGCTGCAGATATCCAATCAAATCCAAGTGTTTTCAAACGTGTCCGCCAATCCATGGTAACGCATGGCTGTAACGCTTGCATCTCTTGTAATGGTGAAAACTTTGAGCATCTTTTGTAACCTTTTCAAATGGTATCATCTACCACAGCATATGAAATATTTATGAGCAATAGCTATTTCTGATAATCTCTGTCTTGTATTCCTTCATTTCTTGTACCTCTGATGCCACTTTCCCAACACGTTTGCGACCATGGGTTGCTATGCAATTTTAAATCCTTTTGACTTGCCCTACCTCCCCTTAAAATTTGTCCCAATCATTATGGGACACCCTGTATATATATATATATATATATATATATATATATATATATATATATATATATATATATATATATATATATATTACATATTTTTAAATACAAGTGGGCGCAGTTCCCCTGATAAGGGGTGTAGGTGGACCACCGAGGTTTTTTCTCAAACGAAACAATAGAATCTTTGACTGTGTAACTGGGTCCAATACTTGTATATCTAGATAAAAGAAAAAAATTCTACCCCCCCCATTTAAAAATATTTTTCGAAAGCAATTAGCAATGTTATAAGATAGATTGTTGCGAATACCGAAAAAAAAATAATACACAGAGTGGAATTCCCACCTAATATGTAAAGGAACAATCTGGGTGGGGATGGTCCACTTACCCCATGGGCCCAGTTACACCAACGTACCTTATGTAAAATATTAAAATAATTATGGTGTTTTTATAAAAAGATAGCATTTCAATATGATGAAAGATATATTGCAAAACAATATCTAGACATAAACACTTAAGTGCAGAACATAATGTTCTCAGACATACGCTTCAACTAATGCGTTAGTAAAATTCCAGATGCATCGTAAAACTTGAAACTGCTTTAAATAATCCTCAGTTGCACCCAAAACTACTCCATAATATTTAATGGAAGCAGTAATTATGTCGACATAATTAAAAATTTTCTGTAGAATAAATTCTTGGAGTAATTAATGAGATATTTTAAATGTATACAAATAAGGCTTAGTAAATAAATTACTGATACAAAACAGCAGCGACAGAAAAAAAGAGTTTTTAATCTTTCATTATCAAAATTATGCAATAAATCTATGCAAAATTTGTTGTAAATATATATCTAGGGCGGATTATTCTTTTGATTAAAGTAATAACGTAGATTCCCTAATAAAAACTTAGATATTTTCAAATCCACTTTTTATTATTTTAGAAAAATATTTTTAAAATGTTTTTTAATATTTCATTGATTAAAGAAACAACACAGATTTATTAATAGAAACTTTGATATTTGCAAACATATTTTTTATTATTTTAGGACAATATTTTTTCGCAAATTTACTGGGGTGTATTTTATTCCTTAATCAAATGAGAAAACTGCAAAAATTGGATTGAAATTTCGAATCTCTGGCCCAGCTCGAAAAATTTATTCAGTCTAAAAAAGAATTTTAAAAATTAGTAAATATTCATACTTTAACATTTTTGTGTTTCTGATAAAATGAAACAAACAATGCAAATAAAATAAACATTTATTTTATCTCACCTTTATTACTACATGACTTTGGTAAATTAAATTTATAGAGATTCTATGCTCACTTCTACCCAGACTTGGGTGTATATAATTTGAAGTGGCACTCTATTTGAATTTGAAGCAAACACAGTTTATACATGAAACAATGTTTATTGAATTCGTTGCACATATAATTGGCTTTTACAGCAATAAGCATGCGTACTACTTGTACGGAATGTATAAACACAGCTTTCAAGAACAATATATTTTTATACTCACGAACAGTAAGTCAAACCAGCAGTACTGCCACGTAAACTTCTGGCCCGCTAAGCACTAGCGCAGGATAACACCTTTTCAACCTTAACAGCAACTCCTTTTTTTATTAATGACGCTGCGTGGTATTTATACTAAGCGCGTATGCCGAAATTAGCATATCTAAAGCAGCTTCTTTAATTCACTCAAAAGTTCGATTCTTGTGAATCGAATCTTGTGTATACCTTACACTGGCCTCCCTCGAAAAAAAAAATTAGGTAACTGAGGTCTGAACGGCTTCAGTTAACTAATTGAAAACGCGTGCTGGTCTGACTTTTTACATAATGGGTGGCAAAGCCAAAAAACCTTCCACACGTTGTGTGGGGGAAAAACGCCACTACCATTTTACAAAACTAACCCCGAAGGGTCCAGGTGACACCATCAAACAGTGGATTTGCACAGTTGCGGATACTGGGATGGCCAACTGCACCCTAGAATATCTATTTTAATTAAAAGTGACAACACAATTGCACAGCATGACATTTCTTGACTGTATCTGCTCTCCCCCAATTTATAATGTACATGTGTTATTTTTTGTGAAGTTAGTACATTAGTGGTTAATTGTATATTGTGCAGTATGTATTTTTTTTCTAGTCACTACATGTCCCCTTCAAAAATTTATAAAACAGTATGCCGTTTTTTTTCAGTGGCTCACTCCTTCCCCTCAAAATGTTTACACAGTATATACAATGGGGAACTTCAAACCAATTTGGTTCGGTTTTATTAAAGGGTGGGAGTTAGAATAAGAGAATTGATACAAGACTTGTTCCTCATGAATGCAGCAACTTCCTTGCACCAGTCTGTCCAATCCGTGGAACCTCTCTTGATGGTCGCAGTCCTAGTAAAGGGGTTCGTTGACCGTGTGGGCATCCTTCGTGCAGCAGGTCGTTGGTCCTGAGGCGCTGGTCCGGCTTGACGATGGACAGGAGGTCTCTTGGGAGGAGGCCAACCTTGCTGGGCGGCAGAAATCTTCCGTTTCCTGTACTTATGCAAAGGAACTTTAAAATTGTCATTCTTCCTTTTGATAACCTTGTGTACCTTATCAGCGACGCATTCATCCTTTGATGGAGTTTTTGTAGTGCACACTTTACCTTTCTTCGTACTTTTGCTTGTATCGGTATTAGATTTTAATGCAGATTCTATTTTGTCAAATTTATACGCCGCACCAACGTGTTTAGTTACTGGCTTTATCTCTCTACTTGTGTCATGTTTTTCAACAAACTGACTCTGTTTTTGGTATTTGTGCTTATACGACTTCTTGTTTACCGCCTTAATTACTTCAGTATTAGCAGTTTTAATGCTGGAACCTGAAGGCGCTTTTTCACGTTTTTTATCCCCCTTAACTTTAGTTTTATCCTCTTTTGACGAAAAAGTCTCTTTGAAACTTGCGACATCAGAATCGTTATCATTTATATTCGTTAACACTGCTTCAGTTTTAGGAAGATTAAGCTTTTCGTACTGGTGCGTTTTAATACAACCTACGTCTATAACTTCCGAAGCATCAGCTAAACTACTTACAGTATAACTCTGTGTCAACTTTTCATCCTGATTCTCAGTCTGGTTTTCATGTACTTTATTTAAAACCATATTATCAACCTGGCCTACAGCATCCTCATTCGGATGGAAACTTGAAATAATATCATCATTACCTAGCGAGTTCCTACTATCGTTTAAAGAATTTTTATTGTCGTCAACTAATAAGTATTCACTAACTTCCGTAACGCATACTTCGTCATCTACTAAATTTCCTTCATTAACAGATGTGTGAATATCATCTAAAATATCAGGTATAGCATCAATAGAAGTGTCAGATGATTTATTTTCTAAACCACTAGCATTAGTATCGGCACTATTTTCAGAAATTTGTACTGGAATTACCGCATCATTCCAGCTAGACTCACTTTCTTTATAAGCCACAAAAATACCCTGACTTTCACTATTCTCAAAATAATGATTACTACTCGGACAAAATAATACATTTGACCACACAGTTTCAACAGGTTGAACCATATCATGTGAATCAACTTGCCAGTGCAAGTAAGGTGCTTGCATATTATTTACTTTAAGAGCACTAATTTCATTATAACGCCGTGCGCTTCTATTATTTTGCCTGCGGTACTGCTTACGCTGCTGGTTTGAAACTCGCGAAAAATTTTGGCGCGGCTGTATAAAACTTCTCGTACCTAGATGACGGTGAGGGGTAGCGAAGAAATGCCTATTGTCATATTTAGCTAAAGCTTGAAGGAGGGTAACCTTGCTTGTAATTGTTTGATTATCTAAAAAATCTTGAACACTTGGCTTCAAACGTTGGATAACTATTTTTAAGATTATCGCTTCCGTTACCCCTTCTAAATATTCCTCACACTTGGAAATCTTTTCTGTAGCAAAATCTAATACAGACTGACCTTCACGTTGCCTTAGCGAATAAATTTCCGCTTCAATTTCACTTTGATTAAAGGTCTTTGGAAAAACGCTAAGAAACTGTTGCTTGAATGACGAATAGTCAAAAATCAGATTACTGCTTTTCATACACGTGTACCACTGATATGCACTACCTCTTAAAGCGGCTAGAGCAATTTTAAGTTTATCCCCCTCTGGGGTGCATTGTTGCTGAAAGTAATGCTCAAATTTCTTTAGGAATTGGCTTGAGGGGCCGCCATTGAAGGTGGCTTCGAATGGCGCAAAATGCTGAACCATAATTACCCGAGGAAAATTTCCAGCAGGATTTTGTTCTACAACACTCATTTTTAAATAGTATATAAGTACTTGCAACAATTTTATCAATATAAGTACACAGTACACAGTTTTTAATTTCAATTATGCTGTTCGTTACAAATTTAACGCTAACTACCAGGGTATATATATCTTTCGGGCGCCAGTATAGAGTATCTACTAAGGGGCACTCTATTTTGTATTTTATACAAACAGTGTTTATTTATGAATCAATGTTTATTGAATTCGTTGCACATATAATTGGCTTTTACAGCAATAAGCATGCGTACTACTTGTACGGAATGTATAAACACAGCTTTCAAGAACAATATATTTTTATACTCACGAACAGTAAGTCAAACCAGCAGTACTGCCACGTAAACTTCTGGCCCGCTAAGCACTAGCGCAGGATAACACCTTTTCAACCTTAACAACAACTCCTTTTTTTATTAATGACGCTGCGTGGTATTTATACTAAGCGCGTATGCCGAAATTAGCATATCTAAAGCAGCTTCTTTAATTCACTCAAAAGTTCGATTCTTGTGAATCGAATCTTGTGTATACCTTACAAATTATTATTTCATATTTTCATTCTTACTTCATGTACGAGATTCATTATGGCTGGAAAATAAATTTTATATTTCTAGTTTTATCAAGCTTTTTCTATAAATTACATTGCGTTTACATATATAAGAGAAGTATGTGTTTTAATAACAGCAGAACCTTTTGTCAAAACCTTGTTTTTATCAAAATAAGGAGGGCCCCAGGGTTGTCGAAATTGGTCGGCACATCTGTACTGCTTGTACGGAGGAGGACCTATAAAAATGAACTGCTCCGTACTTGGGAAATCAACACTCGACTGCGTATACAGGTTTTGCTACGTAGTGACCAGTCAGTAGTTTGATAGGGCTTATAGGCGATAGCCGTGGTTGCCGCAAATTTTCGAAACTTATCAAAATAAGGATATGGATCTGAATAAATGAGTCATCAAAATTTAGTATAATGTATATTTTTCAATGAAAACTCTAATAATGAACGATTAACTCCAATTATCTGCTTAATTTCCATGTGGCAGAATTCATGCAGACTTCAGTATAAACCTTAAAACCAAACTGATGTCTTGAAATTTGCTGAATTCTAATGATGATACGTTAATATAAATAAAATTCAGTTATTTAAAATGTTTGTTAATGAGTGTTTATACAGTTTTTTCTTCATACACATACTTAAGTTAAACTTTCCATTTTGGTAATGAAATTCAAAACTTGCTATTATAAATATAATGCTTGAAAGACATAAAATCATATTCTAAATCTTTGTATAATTATTTTCGTTAGATAATTTATTTTGTTTTTTGATTTAAAATATTTTTTCCCTAAAACATAATTTTTCTGATTATATTTTGTATTTAAAAATGTAGCTGTTGTTGTTATGGAGAGGTTTAGAGGACAAAAGTAAAATCCTTGCTAACTCTCAGAAAATTCATTGCATATGGAAAATATGAATGAAGTGTAGATTCTGCTAATTAATTTTTTTTTCAAACTGTATACAAATAAACTTCCTGTCAGTTATGGAAATAATCAAATCTGAAAACATTGCTTTAGTCTTTTAATTTACATTAAACCATTCTGTACAATATTTTTCAAGTTCATAATTTAAGAAATATACAAATAATTTCAAAAGCTAATTATAACTACATGCGATTTTGAAATGTGGGCAGTTATCATTAGGGGGAAACAAACGGATATTTTAAAATATTCCTGGATATTCATTTTAGTTACAAAAATGCAGCTTATATTCATTAAACTAATTTAAAATACAATGTTTATTCATTGCTCCAGGATGTTAGATTATTTCTGCTCTAAAAACACTCAACGGACATGAATTGGCATTCGGGTTAATGCAAATTGAGTATATGCATCATGCATTTTGATATTTTGTGTGAGCATGAATACATTCATAGGTTTATAAATGAATTCCATATTATACATTCATCTTATCTTGCGCTATAACTGCAACTCTAATGGGAATATTTTCCAATCAATTTCCATGAACTGCTTTCTGTTTTAGTGAAAGTTATAAATTTTACTAAAACTTTCAACTTGAAAACAAAATTAAATCAGCCTCAAGGTGGTAAGTAACTAGATTATGTGCATTATTCGTATGTTTTCATATTTTGAAACAAATATGACTAGCAATTTATCGTTGCTATATGCGACAATATTTAACTAAAGAAAAGTATTAACCGTTAACTATACTTAAACTAAACAACCAAAACAATTTTACACGCTTTAGGATATTTATGTAAAAAAGTTATGTACATATTTTAAAGTCTATTTCTGTGATAAAAAAAATTGTCTTAAAATTCTTCTACCCTATATTAATGCACAGCATGATTTTATTTATTTTTGTTTGCAAAGCGTAGTTGTTAAATAAATGAATAGAAGAAATATCTGGTTCAGATACTGAAATCCGTCACGTTTTTCTAATGATGTTTACAGGCAGTATATTGTAAATTATTCAATGTTACTTATACGTTGCGCTTTCAAAAAGTCAATCTAAAACACTTTTGTATACCAAATGAGTTCGAATATCATATTAAAGAAGAAATTAAAGTGTGCTGCAAAATCTTATTTCATAAGCGGAAATTCAAATTTTTCTATTCGGAATTAATTAGCTATGTAAAGGAATTAATTTTTCAGTATTTAACAAAAAGTGTTGTTTACAGTTAGTTTAAAATCATAAGAATACATACGTTTTAATCATATATTAGTTTGAATGCCATAATTATCTAAATGAGAATGTATAATTATTTTAATTAATTTTTCAAAGAAAATATTCGTGATTTCAAATTTTGCAGTCATTATTTGCAAGATTTAATTTCAATATCGGAGTCTTTTCTTCTAGATTTATTTTAACTGTTATATTCCTTAGTTTTAAAACATTAAGTTAATTTTGCTGAGTAGTATGATATAATCGTTTTTATGTTTTTCATATTACATAACTGAAAATAATTTTTGTGACTGATACATTGCTAATATGAATGCTGCAAGCAAATGAATAAAATAAATATTGATTTCTCATTTTAAATTCATTATAATTTTCTGCTCCTACGCATTTCCTTGTTTCTTTTTATTTAGATGCGTTGATATTCCTCTGCTTTGTCACTATGTATCTAGTGAACTTTATTTGTACGAAAAATGTCTGTTAAATTTTACGTTTAACGATCGCTAGCCTGAAACAAAATATTAAATTTACAGTCATTAAATAGAGTATTTTCTCAAAAAAAGAATTATTTGATATTGTTAAAACATTCTCATTATATAAATTAAATTTTTATATCAAAAGGAATTTTTAATGATGAATAATTTTCTTAAAGGAACATAATTTACAAACAACTTGTATAAAATTTTAAAATCTTATATTGATTTTAAACTTTTAGTCACCACATTTTTCCACACTTCATTACTTCGGTTTATTAAAATTCCTCTTCATCAAGCCTTGCACACAGAATAATAAAAAAAATATTAATAAAATTTAATGCTGTTGTAATATAAAGAAACAATTTATAATAGTTATAAGAAGCATGAGTTTGAAGAATAAGTGCATAGTTAAAAGTTTCATTTATATCATACTTGAAATTATATAGAGAAATATATTTTTTTCATATTATACCACGCATTACAGGCTAAATTTGAGATTTGAAAACTTATGTTTCTTGAAAACTGAGTAAACGTGGATCGAGTATTATCATTGATATCTGTTTATCAATTATTTCGATTTTCCAGCAAAAATTTTAAAAATTCATTCGAAAATTTGTTGATTGGAAACATTGATAAATAGGTTTTAATAACCATGGCGTGTCATTTGGTTTTTCTGCCAAATAGGAAGGAATTATTCTCATCTTGTTTTTTATTTGGCAATACTTATAAAAATAAAGTAAACAGAATCCCTTTGTCCACCACGATATAAAACGCTTTGTTTCTACTCTAGAATTTTCGAAATTGCTAGCATATATCAGTATTGACCAAGTGGCAATTTATACATGCAGATCTTCGCATTTTACTTAATTTTATAACTACAATGCCAAAGAAAAGAGGTTTCTTAAAAATGGAATCTAAATTTTATCATTGTGTAAAACTATCATTCCACAACAAGTTAAGAGTGAATGACAAATGCATGCAATATCGAACTAAAACGTCAAGAAACTTCTTTTTTTCTTTGTAATTACTAAATAATCTTCCAATCTTCAGTAAATTAATTCATCTTCTTAATTCAAATAGCACAAAAATTCATATTTAATTCTTAATCTTTACTAGAACTGTTCCTAGAAAGAATCTAAAAGTCTATTTCTAGATAGTCCAAGAAGCAAAAAGTTGTCTAATATTCACCATCCAGATCGTACTTTCAATTAAATAAGTAGTAGTAGTTGTATTGAGTACATAAACAGTAATATGTTCAACATACATAATATTGAAAATATAATGTATTGTAATTATGATATATTAAATTAATATAAATGTATTTAGAAATTATTCTTTCTGTCATAAATGCCTTTGTTTGCATTGAAATATGACCTAACACCAAAGAATATCAAGCAAGAAATGATTAAGCAATAATGCCAACGGGTATAAAAGAAAAGGAGGTTTTCTATTATGGAAATTTCATATGACAATTTCTTATATCAATTTCCTAAAGCACGCCCTGCCAGGCGGAGACAAAGGGGAAAATATACATCTTCACCACACCAGGTAGGCTTAGACCTAGCCTTCCACTTGTTATGGGCTACTCAGTGTGTAAGTCAGTCATTTTGAAATCAGCATTTGTTGTTTATGCAATTTGTCATCTCCGTCTATATATATAAAACACTTCTGTAACTGAGTAACTGACAGATAACGCACAGACCAAACCGCTGGTACTAAAGGGCTGAAATTTTGCACGGAGATTCTTCTTATAGTGTAGGGGTGCACTAAGAAAGATATTTGAAATAATCTTCCTGGATTTTTTAAATTAAATTTTTAAGCTATTTTCATAATTTTTTTTAAGTTTGCATTTAAAAGAATAATTTGAGGGTTATAAAATTTACATCCCGAGAAAGATAATAAAGATTCCTTTAAAATGAATCTGTGTCCAAGCTTTACCTACATTTTCTGATTTTTGAAGAATTTTTAAAGATTAATTTTTAGAATTTAATTTATTAAATGCTGATCACGTGGTTTCTTTTCTTTTTGTGATACTTTAAATAGATTTTGCGTGACGTGCATAACAGAAAAATAAATTGACAAAAGAAATATTAAAATGCGGTAAAAGATCAAATTTAACCGCTAGAATAATTCAGATGGAAGTTTTTTAAGAATTTATTTCAAATTAGTATGTTTTATGGATATTAAACATACACATTAATTGAATACATTGACCGTTGTATTTATTATACATACATATATATATATATATATATATATATAATGTGTACCGTAGCGAATGTACTCCGCTAGTACACTATAAATTTTGTACCACAATTCGTTATGGAGGATTGTTCCTTTCGAAGTTGGTTAGATGACTGAACTTTGTCAGTCCCCAACAAAACTTTAGAGAAATACCGCAATAGAAATTCTTTCACACCAGTCTAACAAAAACATTGGTTTGCAACATTGGCAAGGCAACATTGGTAATGCCTTGCTGAAGAACCCATAATAAAGGCGAAACCTTTGTCTAAGGTTACCTGATACGCTGGAGGTGTATATTTTTGCAGTTTGGTTTTATAATTGGTTTTTGTTTTTTAAGCGTCATAAGAAGAAACTTAGTGAAGGTCATTCTGTGTCATCCAATCTAGGAAATATTAATTTTAATTTAATTATTCATTATTCACTCCTGTTTTATAAATCAACAAGTGTGAGTTTCTGGGAATGTTATCTTCACAATTTCTTTCTCTTTGCAAATATATAATAAAGAATATAATACGTATATATATATATATATATATATAGACAGAGAGAGATAGAGAATTAGACAGTATTTATAGAAATATAATACAGGGACATACAAATTTTAAGACACTTGTGTGTATTGTGTGTTCGTGAAATATATGCATTAATTAGAAAGCTATTAATTATAAACTCAACAACTGCCATGTTAAAATTTTCTGGGATAAACTTATAGAAAAATTGCTTGAATAATTCCTCGGATCAAATCAACTTCTAATTAGTTCCTCCAAGCTAAAAAAATTCAATTTTTGATAAATGATAATTAATTTCTTCTAAAAATATTTCTCTCTAAGTATCTATAAATTATAAAATCTTTGTTCTGGAACACTATGAAATTGCTGGGTTCAAATGCAGTTAGTCGAAATAGCTGCAATAAATTTCATAAATAGCAGTACAAAAGGAAATGATTTTCTTCGATTTAAGCTCTGTATTTCCTAGAATTTAAGGAAAGAATAGAGTCTCTGCTATCGCATATTTTACCAAAATGGTAATTTATTTTATTTAATGTCTCTAATTTTCACAGGATTATTTTCTAGAAAATATATTTAAATTATTGTTTCAAAATAGAGACATATAATATTATCCATAAAATAGCAGCTAAAATTGGTAGGTTATATATAGGAAACCAAAGCCCATAATCTCGTTAATTATGCCTTTTTACAATCTTCAATAAAGTATTCTTAAAACTCCTTAATAAAATGTTAACTATTAAAAAAGGATTTTGAATTATTTGAAAAATACATTTCTTTTCAAATTGCTTCCGTCTGAACAATCAATATAGTGATGTCTGTCCCTTATCGTAAACTAAGTAAAAAAAAAAGAAATCTAAGCAAAATCCAAAGCTTTTAAATCTTCCATAACGATTGTTTTCCTTGATGTACGTGCTCCGTAATAAGATGTATTAAAAGAATACACTATTTTGTCTTTCTTGTTTAATGACGATGAGTATTTTCAGTATCGTTAGGTTAATGAGGTTAGAACATATCTTTCAAAATTAACGTTATTGAAAGCAAACATAGGGAGGAAAAAAAGAGAATGATTTTATAATATTTCGCTACTTTATAATCACAACACTTAATTTTTAATACAGCAGTTTTGTTTTAAAAGCAACAACATAGATAGCAGAGATTTAGAAAACAAGAGAGTTAACAGAGGATCAAACATTGGAAATCCTGCTAAATATAATTATTATCAATATTTTTTCAATTGTTATGGATTTGTTATGATTTCTGATAAAGTCCTCCTACATTGTCAAATAGCTATTTAATATATCTATAAATATTCATTCATTCATTCATCAATAGCTCGACAGTCCTGTTTGGACCCTGGCTTTCTCAAGAAGGCGGAACCAGTCCTTCCTTCTGTGCGCTACAGCTTTCCAGTCTCTGACATTGATTGAGACAAAGTCACTTTGGAGGCAGTCCGCCCACCTCAATCTGGGTCTGCTTCTTCTGACTCCTGTTGGCTTCACCAGAAAAATTCTTTTCATCGTTCGGTCATCATTCATTCTTAAAATATGTCCGGCCCATTTCATGCGTTGGATTTTATGATACTTCAGAATGTCCGGTTCTCTGTATAACTCATAAAGTTCATAGTTAGTTCTCCTTCTCCAAACTTTGTTATCACAAAAGCCACCAAAGACGGATCGGAGAATCTTCCTCTGAAAATTTGCGAGGGTTCTCTCATCAGCCTGGGACAAGGTCCACGTTTCAGATGCACACGTGAGAACTGTCCTGATTAAATTTTTGTATATCAACAACTTGGTGTTCTTTTTAATGTTGTCAGATTTCAGAAATTTTCTTAGATCATAAAAGCATCTGTTGGCTGCAGTTATTCTCTTCCTTACTTCTGGGGACGAGAGATTTTCGGAGTTGATTTCAGAGCCAAAGTAGGTGAAGGAGTTCACCTTTTCAAATTTGTATTCTCCAATCTCGATGTACATGAAGGTATCAGTGTAGATAATAAATTGCATATACTTAGTTTTACTCTGATTTAGGGCATGTTCCCATAGGAGTCCGTTGCGTAGCGTTAAGGGAAAGATGACGTTGAGACTAAAATAAACCAATCATAGGCGTTAAAAATTTCATTGCTAATCGTTTGGAGGCCTATGATTGGTTTATTTTCGTCTCTACGTCATCTTTTCCTGAATGCAATGCAACGGACTCCTATGTGAACAGGCCCTAATTGAGAGGTTCATTTTCGTAGCCTCTCTTTCCAGATCCAGGAACGCTTGCTTATGGTCATTAGAGGTTCTTGCTATGATATCAATATCATCAGATATATATATATATATATATATATATATATATATATATATACCAGGTGAGCCGAAATTTCGTAAAAACTTAAAAAATTCATAAAAAAGGAAGAAATTATGATAGAGAAGTGCGGTTAGCTAGAAAGGGCTCACAAGGAAGTCGGATTTTTTTTAGCAGCAAAATAAAAATTAGTTTAAAAAGCCACCGATAGAAGACGCTGTCGACCAGAAACTCAATGAACATTACAACAGTACCTTCCATTCATTTTCTCTAGCCATAAGAATTGTTCAAAATGACCTCCAGAACATTGCACGACACAACTAAGGCGATTCTTAACAGCTTGACCAACAACGATCGTTGGTGTAATGATAACATTCTGAAAGTGAATGAGGAAGCCTTGTGTATCACGGTCTATTATTGCAAGATAGGTTTGCATAATTCTACTGAATATCTCGCATGTCAGCGCAATCTACTGGTAACTTTTTTAATTATTTTTTTATTGCTGCTAAAAAATCCTTCTTCCTTTTGAACTATTTTTTGCATTTTTATATTTGCATTATTGTCAATTATTATTAATTCTGATGAATATGTCGATACTAATAAAGAATTTTCTTTTGGATTTTTTCTAAATCAGAAATTGATGGTTGTCTTTAAAGCTGTGCATTATACGCATTGAATGATAGCACTTTCAACTCAGTATCTGGAATAGATAAACAAATTTCATTGGCTAGAATGACAATAAATAATATCATACTGCATCATTTCGCTTACAGAAAACTTCTTAAACTTTTTTCACTACAACTACATTAGTCTTGTGAAGAGATGTAATGAGAGTGAAAAAATGAGTGAGTGATGTTCTTGAAAATAAAGCATTTCCTCAACATAAGAGTAGATAAGTTAGTAGAATAGCAGCCTCGAGGTTTGAAGATGCGAGTTTGATAAAGTCGGCCCAAGCAAGACGCCATTACGTCGGGGCAGACCATAGGAGAAATTTTTTATAGATCTCTTGTCAAGCGTATGAGAAAAAAATTATAATAGGGTGGTATCGAAATTGAATAAGTAAACTAATAATAAACATACCCAAGCCAACAATCCGTGTCCTTATATTTTGAAAAAGAAAGGGAAAATGCCTAAAGGATGTCCGTTTAAAATTATTTCTTCGCAACAAAAAGGTAAGTCAAAGTAAAATAACGCTTCCTGTCAGCGTCGTGGTTGTTCAGTTGCTATTATACGGATATATAAGCACAAAGACAAGGTTCCCAGGGTTCAGACCACTTCCCTTTTTTACAGTATATTGTTACTGTAAGTCAAAGTAAAATAAGGCTTCCTGTCAGCATCGAGGTTGTTTAGTTGCTATTATACGTATATATAAGCACAAGGACAAGGTTACCGAGGTTCAGCTCTCATCCCTTGTTGCAGTGTATTGTTACTGTCAAAGTCTACTGTCGCAATCTATTGTTACAGTAAGTCAAAGTAAAATAACGCTTTCTGTCAGTTCTTGTTCAGTTGCTATTATGCAGATATATATGCATAAAAACAAGTTCCTAAGATTCAGCCGTCTTTCCTTGTCACACAGTTTACTGTTACAGACAAAGTCTATTGTCACAGTCTATTGTTACAGTAAGTCAAAGTAAAATAACACATCCTGTCAGCGTCGTGGTTGTTCACTTGCTATTATAAGGATATATAAGCACGAGCACAAGGTTCCCAAGCCCTCTTCCCTTCTTACACAATCCTTGTTACATTCTATTGTATATGGAGTTTATTAAAAAGAAGAAAAACTCCAACTCGAAGTCACAAACGAATTTAAAATATGACCTTGCTTGCCTGTCGATTTCATACCTACCAAATCTTTGAAGGGCAGTGATAACATATTTTCGTGTTATATTTTGTACTCGACGAACGTTGTAACGAAGTTTGCGTTAAAATGTGAATCCATGCCGAATAACAAACATTGCCATTAAATCAGCAGTAGATTCTTTAAAATCTAATGCTATCATTATTCTTTTATCACGAAGTCTCTTTTACCCACTTTTCTAATAAGTGTTCACAGGAAATCGTCTTTATATGGCATCACAAAAGTCAAATTAAAACTTATCTACTTGTTTACGCAATTTTAGTCATATATATGTACCTATATATATATATATATATATATATATATATGTGTGTGTGTGTGTGTGTGTGTTTTCTGAGTACATTTTAAAGATCACACGAACTTTTCTAAATTTCCCTTTTAAGGATAAAACAAAAATATATCTTTTGTAGTATATTTCTATCCTCAAAATATTCAAGTTCTTTTTCATCGATTTATTGAAAATTTCTGCGAAGAAAACATCTAACTGGCTGTATCAGATTTCCGATTACTAGAATGATAGATTTTCCTCGTGGAAGAAACCGCGATATTAATGTCATAGTTATTCATCTCTATTATAATGCCTTTTCATTGTTGTATTTCGTATTTAGATTTACTTAAATTATATGTTGCAGTCATTGAATCAATCTGAATTTGCATTTAGGATACGTAAGCATCAATCTCCAAAATCTTTTTCACGGGGTATATACGCATATCCATAAATATTTGTATATCACTATAGACAATGATAATGCAACAAAGCAAATGAGATACACCTCATTTGCTTTTATTTTGTCTATATAGTAATATTTGTATATCACTATATAGACAAAATAAAAGCAAATGAGGTATATCTCTAATTTCAAACACTGATCATGTTCCCTTTCTCAAATAAATTTAATTTACATGGAATCCTAAAGCAAAAAAAAATTGAAATTCATTAATCTCTTTGACAAAATTTTCTAGTTCGTAAGTTTATAGAATTCAGCAATAATAACCTTAAAAAGAAACTCTTTTTAACTCATGTTTTGAAAAGAATCATGCCATCATTCCCATTTGAATCCTATTCATTTAGTTGTACAGCTTCTTTTGTTGTAGGTGGGCCACAAATTTCGCTTCAGCTTCCATACTCATATTGCTAACCTAATTGAAAAAGCTAATGCAAAAAGCGAAAGGTCCTGGTGAAAGTCCAGGAACACCACCGAGGAATAATTTCGATTTAATTATTTTTCGGAGTTCCGGGAGTTAATAAAACCGAGAAACCTGATCGTGCGGGATGTATGAGGGGAGGGTGGGAAGGGCCTTGTTGTGTTGAATCGGGTAATTAAGAAGTAATTATTCGCGTAAAATGAGAGTATCTCGAAAAATCTGGCAGAGCTTGTAATAAATAAACTGGTTTAATCTGATAATTCTCGAAAGAAAATGCTCTCGACATGTACTATGTCGTATAATGCGTCTAGTAGTATTATTCAGTATTCCGATGAGGAAATGTGATAAAGAGATAGTGAACTATGAACTAATCATTACAGAATTTTAACACCGATTTTTTTTAAAGAAATGTTACGTAATATTCGCAACAATGAAATGATTGAAAGGTTTTTTTTTAAATTTGTCTTAATACTGTATTGTGATTTAACTTTTTCAGTGAAACATATGCATTTATGCATAGGAAATTTGTTTACTAAAATATTTCGGAATCGTCGAAAATATACAATATTGACAACTAGTTCCGAATTATTTGTGATTCAGTATTCGTAGTACTTTTTATATTCTTTATATATATAGATACGTACACACACACACACACACACATATATATATATATATATATATATATATATATATATATATATATATATATATATAGTGTGTGTGTGTGTGTGTGTGTGTGTGTGTGTCTGTCTGTGTGTGTAACAAGAAATCCCGGCCTTCTCTAAATTTACATTTACCGCGTATTCTAAATTATCCTGTTAATAAAGCATGACCCCTTTTCCAAATTTGCAACTTAAAATTAAAATAAGATAATTTATCGTAGCCCCGAAGATCAGGCATGTGAAGTATCTGAACTCAATAACATCCACAGGTATGAGTGTTAGAAGTTTATGAGATGCCGAATGTCAGTGCAATGTCAAAATTTATGAAGAGCCCTCGAACCACTCTGGATTTATGCCTTTTATAATGTCGAAACCACACTTTACAAGAACTTTATGGCCACTTATCCAGCACCCAGGTCAATAGGTCGCAGCTCTAACAAGCGCGGGATCTATCAATCCCCGGGAAACTGAAGTGGACACGTGAACTCCACGAACCTAAAGACGCCCAATTAAAATATTAAGTAGTTTAGGCCCTTTGGCGTAAATATCGCAAAACACCAATTTAATATTGCATGAACAGAAGACTTTTCTCTTTCTGCGTGTCTAACTCTCGTTGCTGTCGGATCGGCTGTGCACAGTCCGGTCGTTACAACTCTCTTCTCTTAACTCCGGCATGTAAACACTGCTGTTAACACGTCCTGTCGTGGCATGGACGCCGGACAAGTCCAGTGGCCGCTGCAGCCTTCGCGATGCTTCATAATTAAATAAAGGTGATTTCCTGGATATCGTCTGAAATCTGTGTTCCTCTTCTATGGCTCCGCGTGTGTTACTCTCCTAAATTTCGTAAGTGTTTTCCTGGATGAACACTTCGCCCGACTGCATCACTCCTCGTACCGACTGCATCTCCCATAAGTTCTACGCGTTCCAAATGTGATTATTATCACATATATATATACTGCTTTGATTGACAGAAAATGCTGCAAGTACTGCTTTGATTGACAGGAAATGCGGCAAGTAAGTAACTCTATATTTATTCATGAAACAAAACAAAGAATTATATACAGAGATAATAAAATATTGAATTTTCATAAATTATCAGATGACGTCATATTTGCGCCATTAATAAAATGATGTTTAAATGCAAAACAAACAACCAAAACCGAAATTAATAGAGTATGTGAGCATCCGTCACCTTCATGCAAAGCGTACCGAGTGTGACCATGCTTGCTACGAGGGGATCAACCACCGCAGAGTCCAGTAATCTCTCTTCCTCCGGTTGGGCAGTTTCTAAATCTCTGAGAGTGGTTGGAGGTGGTAAAAGTCTACATACATCACGGCCGAGGACATACCAAAGACTTTCAACTGGATTAAGGTCCTTCGAGTAAGCCGGCCACTCCATACGCGCAGTCCCTTCACTCTCCAGAAAGTCGCCAACGATGGCAGCTCTATGGGGATGGGCATTATCGTCCATTAAAACGAAAGAAGGACCAACTGCTGCAGCGTACAGTTTCACAGTGGGGTCTAGGACTTCATCTTGATACCGTACAGCCGTCACAGAATCTCGCCTGTAGATGTGTAGGTCGGTGTGATATCCCAATGAAATCTTTGCCCAGACCATGATGCTTCCAACGTGGAATGCGTGATGTTTGGTGATGTTCTCGGGTGGATTGCGTGTGCCTTGTTACCTCCAGACCCTTACACGCTTATAATCGGGTTGTAGGGCAAATCTGGACTCATCTGTGAACATAACGTTGCCCCAATCAGGCACAGTCCAATTCACATGCTGGCGGCACCACTTTAATCATGCCCGTCTGGATTGGACGGATAAAGGAACACAAACTCGTGGTGCCCGGACGTACAGACCATTCATGTGTAGCCTTCGATGAACAGTAGTGGCAGATATCGTCTTACCAATGGAGGTTGCAACTATAGATGTCACATGTGTGGAGGTCGATCTTCGATTCCGCTTGGCTAAAACAACAATATATCGATCTTCCGAGGGGATCGTAACCCTTGGATGACCGGTTACAGGTCTTCGGACAACTGTTTGGCTGGTTTAGAATTGTTTCCATAATCGTGAAATGACGGAATGATGAAAGCCAAAGAAAAGAGCAACAACTGTGATAAACTGTCCTGCTTCAATGCGTCCGACAGCCCGCCAGCACTCAGAATCTTCCATTCGTCTTCTGAAAGCCATAAAAACACTTCTAGCTTGAAAACAAATCGTACGAATGTTCTAAACACCTTTCATCAGCACTTACATGCAACTCCTGTAACGCTTCACAATGCCGGCTTCTTATACAACTGCCTGTTTTGTATATTTCTCGACGCGAAACCATGATTGGCTGTTACCAAACATATTTACATTCTTCCTTCTACATTTGCAGCAAATTTCAGCTTCTTTAATTCAGATTGGCTTAAGGAAATTAACATTTTCCTCTCCGTGCTTAACTTTTGGAAGTGAGTGTATATATATATGAGTATATGTATATATATATTTATTTATTAATTTATTTATCTTTTAAAGGAACTCATGAAAAGGAAAAGAATGCAAATTTTGTGACGTAAAAGAATTCTACATTATGCACAAAACATTAGTTTTCCCTTGCATTAAGCTTTTCATCAATTATAATTGATGATATCTGAAAGAAATATATAAACTCCATGAAATACATATATTTCATAAAAGAAATATATTTCATGAAGACTTATATTTCATGAAAGTCTGAATCCTAATGAAAATCTGCACCTGTTATTTCGATTTCAGAGGCTAATTCTTTCACTAATAGTAACCGATGCAATTTTTTAAGAATCCTTTGAAAAGTGAAATCAAAATTGTTGAAAGAAGTCATTTCTCTCTAAAGAAACCGTGTTGTCACATTACTCTAAACAGCACAGCAGGGCTATATTTCCAATTAAGCACTGTAATTCAACATGCAGGCATTTATGGCTATTGATTGTATGTAGTTATACAAATGCTTAATTGAATTTGTTTCTGAAAACATTAATTATGATCATACCAGAAGCCCGTAATTAAACCCAAACAGCAAGGTACAAATATAGAGTACAATGCCTGTAATAATTTTTACAAGAAATCCTTCAAACTGATTATAATTCCTTAAAGAATTGATGTTGCTATGAATGTTGATTTTCGAAATCGATATCATAAATACTTCCTTTCCTAAATTAAGCTGTTAGTTTACAGTTCCGAAGAATTTTACTCTAGGTTTCGAATTTACTGTACGTATAAAGAGTTATATTATCGTTAAAATATATTTAACAGATGCAGATTTAGGATTTGTGTAAGTAAATTTTAGTTTCTGATGTTCATATAGACCTCTGATAATTTTTTAAAGTACATAAAAGATTACAAGATAAAGAGTAATAATACTATATATTTGTGTCTTAATATTTAAGAATTTTCATACCCGAAGTAATGTTATTTTAAAATTTTTTTGGCAAGATACTGTCGTAAATTTTTTTCAATATTTAAAAAAAAGTCACTTATTTATTAATTTTTAGATTTTTAATTGTTAATGGAAATAATTTACACATGTGACAAATATTTAATTTAAAAACATATATGTTATTATAGATTACCTCAAAATGTTACATCAAAAATGGAATAAGTCATTAGGACCAACACAAGCAT
Source organism: Dolomedes plantarius (assembly GCA_907164885.2). Lineage (NCBI taxonomy): Eukaryota > Metazoa > Arthropoda > Arachnida > Araneae > Dolomedidae > Dolomedes > Dolomedes plantarius. The sequence goes on along the minus strand of OU015491.1, from coordinate 145,703,310 downwards.
GAAACTTTCGTGTTAAAGTTTTCTCGCATAATATTAAGCAAAGGATTCTACAAAAGTGCAACAATATTTTCCAAATGCTACCAAGCCATTTTAATATTGCTCCTAAATTTCGTAGATAATGTGCAGTCTTTTAAATAATTAACCGTAAATATTTTCATAAATTAAATGTTTACTTAATTATGTGTAATCGTTATACAGATAAGCGTTTGTGAACATTTCAAATAATGAAATTAGTTAATTATTTTCCGCATGTATGAAAGTCTTGAAGCTTTTATGAAATTATTAATGAGAAAATAATAATCTAGGGTAATACTGCATAATTCAGCCGTATTTTCTTTGCTATAAATGTAATTTTAATTTTCGTTGAAGACTCATTGATGGAAAACCATATTTCTCATAAATATATAAAGCATGAAGTTTCTTTAAACTTTAGGCCTTATAACACTCATGTAACAAATTAATTCAGTAATTGTTATATGTGTATTATATGTGTCTGTATAATTTTTATATGTTTGTCTGTATTATAGTTACATGTCTCTGTATAATTTTTTTTATTTAATGTATGTTTTTTTTTACAAAAATTTGACTTACGATAGGAGTTCGCCTTTTTTATTTGCTTATAGGCCGTACTACAAAGTGGCCGTACTACAAAGTTTCTTTATCAAAATAATTATCCATGACTATTAAAAATGTTACTACTGATACTCTTAATAAAAATTTATGTATTTTACAATAATTCTTTTAAGAAAGAGGACCGCTTATATGCTTTTTGTTTTATTTTTCAGCTTGCAAACAAACTAAACAATAAGCAAATTGATAGGAAAAAATTATACTTCCGAATATTTTCTTTGAAAATTTGTAACAAAAATAAATACCCCACTTTTTTCATGAATGCAAATACTTGTTAATATATTTTTACTTGTTTTATATTTCTCTTTAAAAAAGCCATTCCCCGCACAGAAAATCCCTCCGTTTTTCCAAACGTTTAAACTACTTTTCTGAGGAGCGATTTAAATGTAAATGTAAGAAACTGCGAATCATCTTCATAAACATCCCTTTTACTTCAAGGTAAGAAAAATAATGTTTTAAAGTCTCTTTCTATTATTTTCAATACATTTTACTTGCATGACCTTCGTTTAAACTATGAAACGTATGCAGCATTTCACATTTTTAAAGACATCTTTTTAGAGGGCCGAATTCAAGGATATGAAATGTTTATTGTTATTTTTTAGTTAAAATAATTCTGTATTGTTTTTTTTCTCTGTAATTTGATTTTCTAGAACTGTCAATTAAAGACATATGCATATCATTTTTACAAATATTAATTTTCATCAGTAAATCATAAAATTTTAGTCTTCCAATTACAATATTTGAAATATCATAAGTGAACGAATTTTAGAAATTAAATTTCTTCAGTAATTCATGTAATCTAAAAATAAACACACAATATATTTCAGATCAAATAAATGATCTTCTAGTGAGTGAATAAAAACCGTTTATTATAAAAAGATGCAATAATTATATACATCCTTTGACATTGATAAAAATTAAAAGATTCAAATAATGGACTGTTTTCTTTCAATTAAATAATTGTTACCGAAATCTGATAAGGAAAGAAAATCATTAGCTGAAACATAATGTTTGAAAATTTAAAACATATAAGCAAATTAATATTTTTAGAAATTACATTTTTACGTGTAAATTTAAAATAATATTAGACTGTTTAAATTTACACATACACATGTAATTGCTATTACTTATATTAAACATATTAATTATATTATAAAAATAGATATCTTAATAAATATCCATGTAGTTATATTTGTAGACACTATTTCATATTTCACTAAGCGGACATATCTTATGAATTAAATAATAAATCTGTCGTGATTTCCCATAGAAATTGCTAAATTATTTTAATGTAGACAGAAAACGTCCCTAAAGCATAAAATCTTTAAAATGCTGTAAACCGTCATTGTTTAGAATTAATATTTCACTGTACCATTAATCTATATATATAAAACAGTTCCATGACTGACTGACTGACTGACTGACTGACAGATAACGCACAGACCAAACCACTGGACCTAAAGGGCTGAAATTTTGCATGACGATTCTTCTTTTAGTGTAGTGCACACTAAGAAAGATTATTGAAAAATTCTTCTTAGATTTTTTAAAATTAAACTTTTAATCTGTTTTTGTAGCTTTTTTTAAGTTTGCATTTAAAATAATAATTTGAGGGTTATAAAATTTAAATCACAAGAAAGAACATAAAAGTTCCTTTAAAATGAAATTTTTTTCGAATCTTTACCTCCATTTTCTGATTTTTGGTGAATTTTTAAAGAATAAATACAAATTAATACATACAAATTAATTGCATACATTGACCGTTGTATTTAATTTCAATATTTTATTCTATATTATTTTGTCTATAAAAATATCCATTATGATTTTTTATAAATATATTTTTTGGAGTTTTTTCTTCATTAATTGCATACATTGACCATTGTATTTACACATTGAAAATTTGTTCAATCACATTGAAAATTTGTTGATATAAAAATCAAATTGTACACGAAACAAACGAAACAGACTATATATGTTATAAAATTATCTTTCGTACATTTATTTGCATATATATTTTGTAAACTTCAATATTATTTCTGTAACTGGAAACTGAAAAAAAGCAGTATCAAAAGTATTAGATCAAAATTTTAAGTACTATTTCTATTATATAAAGTAAATGTTTAGAAATCAAATATTTTCAAATTATAATAATTAATTCGTAAAAGAGAAAAGACGCATGAGAAATAAAAGATTCAATGATATATAAATATTTTCCCAAAATGAGAAAATTCCGAAACTTTCTCTTTTTTGTCATGATAAATAAATAAACAGCAAAGGGATTTTAAACCTTCATTTTGGACGATTTCTCAATCTTTATGAAAGTTCCTTTAATAATATAACCGAGCCAACATTTGATTCTTTTCGGTATTAAATGAAGAACTTGACATTAACAAATGCATATTAAAATGTCTTACATAACTTGCCACTCACTTTCGCCACAAAAAATACCGCTCGTTTGTTTATAAAAGAGAAAAGTAAAAATAAAAACATTTAAAGCACGAAAAAAAATTTCTTAGGGAATTAAGAGGTTTTTAGGGTTTAACGGCAAAGTTATATTTCATAAACTGACAATTATACAAATTAAGTATTTAGCAGCATACATGATGTATCTATATTTTCTTATTTAAGAATTTTCTTGATTGAGATTGTGGTTACTATTTCACAGAGAAATCAAAGTTCAAACAAGCAACTTATAATGCAATACGCATGATAAGAATGTAAAGACTTTTTTTGCAATAGCTGCATTTTTAGGCGATTCTCTGAAATTCTTATACTTTCAGAGAGACATGATCTCATAATTTATGAAGAAACAGTTATATGATAGAGTGGTGTTCAGTAATTCCTTCATATTTAATTTAACTTGTAGGGTTAAATGAAACTGTTCTAAATTACCAAAAATAGGTAGATATTATAGCCTGTATGCCTTTTCTATATATAAATTTTACCAAGACAAGGAAACTTTTTCAGGAATTAATTAATATAATAAGTATAAATTCTAATGAATAATTTTGTAAGTGAATTTTTTTTCTTACTAGGTAATTGTATTTTAATTACACCCGAAAATAGCTAGTTTTTTACTGAACTATTTTAACGAACAAAAGGAAAAGCTATTTTTATCGTTTTTAAAGCAATTTATAATTAGAATAATTTCAGCACTTTCAATTAATTTATATAATTAAAAAGCGTCATAAATATGCAATTTTTATTTGGATCCCAAAAAGAATGCTAACATTTTAAAATTATATGATTTGGAATAAAACAGATATTGAAATGTATTTAAATACTATGCATTTTGCTGTTCTTGTAAACCCTTTTCGGAATACTTTTTTTCTTAACACGAGCCTCCAGTGACTGTTTCGAAGACGAAAATATTATCTGCAGATGAAATATTTAATATATTGAGAAAAAAAATTCTTTCTCGTGTGTGCACTACTAAATATAGTTCATCTTAAGAAACGTTCAAAACATATTGATGTACACAGAGTAAAATATTGCAAAGTTTCAAATTTTAAAACGAACAACGTTGTCTCAATCAAAACGTTTCGTCCCTAAACAGAATTTGAGCTAAAAATGCTGAAACTGCAAATCTTTTTTTTCTTCGAAGTGTTTTCAAATAACGCGATGTCAGAAAAATTTCAAACTGCGATGGAAGTATCGATAAATATTGCAACAATATTTTGAGGTCCTTTTTATAAAAATTTTGAAAGGTAAATTTTTTGCCAAGACTAGAAATTGAATAACTGATTGATAAAAAGCAAATATCATTGCTATTTGTCTCCACTGCACTTAATTTTAAAGTTCGAAATTACTATTTACGAGCTAGTAAATAGTTTCAGATATATCCAGGTGAAGTCAAAGTCAATAAAGTATTCCAACACTAGCTTACTGAAGTCAGTAACAGTGTAAAAAGAGAAGTAGGGTTATTTACATTTCTGCTAGAAGTTGAACGCTATACAGAATACTGAATGTAAACAACTTGAGTATCTAAATTTTTGTGTAACACTTTACAGTTATTGAATACTCTTAGTGCGTTTCTATTTTACTTGTCGTTAAGGTATATTGGACGCTTTTAAAATTATATAACTTCACGGTGAAATAAATGTTACAGTTGAAAATAAAATTTTGATATTTTTTCTAAAGCTATATATAATTGCCCAAAACTTATTTCCTCCACTGTAAAAAGGATATGCTGTTTTACATATATTACAAAAATGGAAGTATAACTAGAATGGTACGAAAACATGTTAAAGATACAAAAATGGAATACCTTAAACAGGTAAGTTCGCTATCGAGAAAAATTAATCCCTGAAACAGGTAGCTTTCTTGTCCTGAAGTAGCCTTTTATTTTTACATTGCTCAAAGGAATTAATAAGAGTTCAAGGCGACGTAGTAGTTTTAAATAACAAAACATGATGTATATTTACTCCTTCCAATAATTTATTAATAAAAATTACAAATGGAAATTTTAAATGAAAATTGTCTCAGATTTCTCTTTTAAAAGTTACATAAATAAAGGTCATTCATTCATGTAAAATGTTTATAGTTTTATAAACAATTACAAACAGTGGTAAATGAGCTTATTAAATGGTCTACTTGAAAAGTGAATGATTTAAACTTCTACAAGTACTGGTCTTATGAGCATTCTTTAAATGTTTTATTGAAGCTTTTTTTATGTTAGTTATTATCCGTAAGCCATTCCGTTTTGAATGCGATATTTTGTTTCAGAAAAACTGCTCAAAGAGTCTTACAAAAACAAAAATTTCATATAACCGATTCCTATACATTCAAAGAATTACTCAAAAGCTAAGTTTAGATTTATATGTTTAAATAAAAGATTTATATAATACTTGAATAGGTTCCAAGCATTTTTGTTATAAGAGGACAAAGGAATGATATTGAAGCAATTTTCTGGCATGTTTCTATTTTCTGAATGAAAATGATTATTGAACATTGTACAAGTTAGAAGAGAATTATGAAAAACTATTAATAACCATGCCATCTCTGAAATATTTCATTTTAAGTATTTAATGATTTAGATTTATTCCTCGGTCATTGATATCACTTCAAAAACTATTTTAATAAGTAGTAATTGTCTCCTCTAGTAGTGCGTTAATGTTCAGTGATCGAAAAGTTTTTCAGTTTGTATCAAACACGTGCTGATTCCAGTTTAAGAAAGTGGGAGGGCGGAAATGTAGAAGTGTCGCAAATTAGTAAAAATTATAAATCCAAATTTGATCTAGATAATTCTATGCGAAAACAAAAGAATAAATATTCTCAAAAGTAGCGTTCCGTACATTTTATTGGTTAAATATTTGATTTAATGTATAACATTTTAATTTTACTTATCATTTAATTTTACTTGTTAATGCAATGGTAAATGTAATAGTAACAGTAAGAGTAATTGAAAGAGCACCGTAAATGTAAAATTGTATGTATATAATGTAAGCTGTAATTGTAAATTGTAATATGTTCACAAGCGACTTTAACTATGCCGTATAAGCTTATCGCTGTGGTCGGCGAAACCTTTAGAATTTACTTATCATTTATTGATTTTAATATAATTTATAACAGCATTGCAGCTTCTTCTTCGTAAAAGTGGTTTAAATAGTATGGGCAATTTAGACGTTAGTCCACATGAATATTTACACTGGAATCAAAAGCTAGATAATTAAATCAAAGTAAGCATTTTGAATGTATAGAGGTAAATAAAAAATGTGGTTTAAATGCAAAGTATGCAACGGTTGCCTTAGTTTTTAAAGCTGTAAACATCATAAGATAAAACCCACCTTAGAGTTTACCCAGCTATAATTTAAAGCGACATTATTTAAGGAAATTTTAAACATGTGAAAAATCATGGTTGAAATACGCATGGTTGAAATACGGTTGTATTAGATTCTAAAGCACTAAAAATCATAATAAAAAAAGCACAATAGGATTTTTACCTCTACTCTTTAAAGTAGTATTATTTTGGGAAATTTAATATATGTGAATGATTTATTTTTATATTGTTTTAAAATGAATAATTTCGCTTAAAAATTTATTAAAAAAATTATGAAAAATATTTAATACCCCCACTTATGATTTTTAAAAAGATGAAATGTTTAACTTTATAAACATTTCGTGATGAAGTGCAATCCACCTAAAATTTTCCGACTTATTTATATAAATTATTCTTTTATCAAAAATCATCTTAAAATTTATGTCACATTAAGTCTTATTGGCATGCCAATAAGAGTGCAACATCCTTTAAAAATTAATGAAATATTTGTCTCACAGTTTCAACTTAGTGTCAAAAGTAATTAAAAAGTATTACAATGTTTTTGAACTTTCGAAAATATTTTTCCCTCATTAAATTTGAAGCATAAACTTTACGACACTTAAAAACGCCGAAAGCAGATGATAAAATGTTCGAAAGAATTTCTACTCTTGCATTATTTGCTTAACTACTCTAAAGGAGAAGACCGGGTGATTAATTTTCGATCTTCTCGTATATCCTTAGTGATTGGAACAATGTAAGTGGAATATCACTCAGCTGGAATTACAGAAAGTGACACTCCACAACATTCGCTATTAGCGGCAGTAAATGTCCCCATATGCTGTAAAACAAGAGTGAAAAGATTTGAGACGGAAGATTAGTTCCTCGCTTAAGGACTTAAGCCCCGTATTTTTCGGCGCAACGCTTGCTGAAGTCATAAAATTATCTATGTCCCGAATTTAAGATGCTTTAGAAAGTACCTTGAATAAATATTTATTTATCATGTTTATTTAGAAAACGCTCTTTTAGAATTTATTCTAATAATTCTAATAACTATATATATACTTTGAGATTATACTATTAAATATTTTTCAATTAATAATACTTAAATATCACCACTCTGTTATCTATTTACCCACACAAGTATATATACACTGAGTGACCACTTTATTATGACCGCCATACAGTTTTATGCAAATGAGCTTTGCGTCACAGTGTTGATAGAGGTAGTTGGTAGAGGGTGAGATAGCTATAAAAAGGGAATGCAGGGCAAGTGAACCATCAATTGCACTGTGTTGCTTGCGAAGTTATGGGAAAAAAACGTGATTTAACAGAGTTTGATCGCGAGCTGATTGTAGGCGCTCGAAGCGTCAGAACCAGTATCAGCAAAACGGCTGCACTTGTGAAGTGTTCAAGAGCAGCAATTATTAGTGTTTACAGAAAACCGGGCCCCAACATCAGGCTTGTGGTCGTCACAGGCTACTGAATGCTTAATCTCAAAGAAGACTTGCCAGAGTTTTCCAGTCCAACAGAAGAGCTACAGTGCGTCAAATAGTGGGGAATATTAATCAAGGAGCAACTACGAACGTCTCTGAACGAACTGCTTGCCGCAGATTACACCGTTTAGGCTATGGAAGCTGACGATCTGTTCGAAAGCCTCTACTGTCTGCCTTGAACAAGAGCAGACGTCTCCAGTTCGCAAAGGAGCACAAGGATTTGACAGTAGATGACTGGGAAAGCTTCATGTGGTCCGATAAATCACGTTTTCAATTACACCATGTGGATGGCAGGTTGCGAATATGCAGAACACATCCAGAAAGCATGAACTCCAACTGCATTACCACAACACTTCAAGCTGGTGGAGGCAATATTATGGTTGGGGAATGATTTCTTGGCATTGTATGGGTCCTTTGATTCCTGTGAAACAACGTCTGAATGCCCAAGGGTATTTAAGTGTTATCGCAGATCAAGTACATCCTGTTAAGTTAATGGTGTACCCTGCTGGGGATGGATACTTTCAGCAGGACAATACTCCTTGTCATAAAGCTGGCATTGTCCTCAGATGGTTTGAAAACCATGTCGGAGAATTTACCTCGCTTCGTTGGCCTGCAGAATCCATAGATTTCAATCCAATTGAAAAATTGTGGAATGGGATCGAACGGGCCATCAGGCAGCTGGATCCAGTAAAATCAAATCTTAAGGAATAGGAAAGTGTGGTACATCGAATATGGTCTCAAATTCTTCATACCACTTACCAACATCTCATAGAATCCATGCCAAGAAGAATTCATACAGTAGAAGGGCAAAAGGTGGTCCAACATTGTATTGAGAGGGTGATCATATAAATTTGGCCTCTCAGTGTATATATATACATACTATATATATAAATATAAATATATATATATATATATATATATATATATATATATATATATATATATATATATATATATATATATATATATATATATATATATATATATATATATATATATATATATATATATAGAGAGAGAGAGAGAGAGAGAGAGAGAGAGAGAGAAGCCCACATACAGCGTATTTTATAAATTGTTTCTGATAGAACTAGGAATAAAGCTTAAACAAGATTGAGGATAAACAGAAGAAAAATATTGTTTAAGATCATGTAAACATCTATAGGAACAAAATAAAACTGCTCACAATTAAAAAAGAGAATTCCATTTAATTCCATTTTTTTACATTCGTCTACTTTTCGTATTTTTTTAGAAGTAGTTTTCCATCAGAATCGCGACAAACAATTTTATATTTATCGTACTCAAAATTTGTCTGACATATGTGATATTACTCAGATTAAATAATCTTTAAAAATTTTTTAAACTTTTTTAGATAGTGTATTTTATTTTTTGATACGTGGTTTTAACAAAAGGGGGAGTATGATAAAAATTTCCTTACTTCGTGTTGACACTACAAATTTGAGTTCTTATTTAAATTACCTTTTATAAATACAAATCTTACACTATTTCAATTAATGGGTGCATGTAAAAAACTCTTTTAGCAGGGACAGGATTCTTTCATCATCCGCTTCACTACTACTCTCTGATTATTTTGCCTCCTCCCTCGTTTTGTACACAGTTTCGAGCGATAGGTAATGGAATGTCAGTCAGTACGATCTACAGAGAGTGACACTTGACAACATTCTCCGTGACAGACGCCATGGCATTCGCTGTAGTGTTATCTATACATTAATGGGTGAAGCCTCTGCCAGCACGATCAAACGCCTTCATGGTTCTCATTGCTCGCGTGCGAACATGATAAATTACCGCTCGAACTTACTGCCATTGTTCATACGGCTTACAGATGGTAAGCCGGCGGAGGCATTCTCGTAATGTATTGTCGTTAAGAGATGTGGAGCAAAAATTCCCGATGCGTGAAGCGACATTTTGGAAAAAAAAATATCAAAATGCATAAATTTTCGTGTGTAACAAACAGTTTCTTCGTTCTCTATTCTTCGTTATGGATCATTAATTATTTTCAAGAAGAGATTTTAATATGTTGAGAAGTACGGTGGCAGTTTTCACAAGGAAACTGATCCTTTTTTTACACTTTTTGTTTTGAACTAGTAGAGAAGAAAATATTTGAAAGAGGGTATGACATACGGGCATTAGAAACAACTTAGAAACTGATGCAAATAATCAAGGAAATAAATATTATATATATATATATATATATATATATATATATATATATATCATAATTATTAAAGACAATAGGATTAAGCATATTATAGACTTGAAAGCTGTGCTAACTAGTAATAATTACCCAGTTAGTCTATCCAAAAACATAATTGGTTGTTTTTGTTTTAATGAATAGTTTGTTCTGTTGCATTAATAAGTTAAACATAAATAGGTTAAAATAAAAATAATAACTACTAAAAACAAAAATAAAAACATAAGAATAATAAAAATAATTAACTAATAGTAGTAACAATAATAAAACTAAATAAATAATGGAATAATAGTCTTATAATAAGTTACCTATGTAAGTCTGTAAATGAGTATCCACTACCTCAATGGTTGCAAGTTATGACGTCAGTCATCTTGCGGTTACAAGTTCTTAACTTCCACTCTGGCTGGCGCCAGGCTTGGTGTTCTTTGGTTAAGTACTTTAATACAAATTCATTTATTATTCAATACTTCTGTTAATAATGGATTGTACGGTGTCTGAGTGTGTTTATTTAATAGATCATACTCATCAGAAACAATTCATTGGTTTTTAGACAGTATTGACACCGCTGATGAAGAAATGCTGTCAAAAACCGTATTCATACTTATCTTTACATGTTGGATGTTCCTGGCTTCATGTAGCTTTAGAGCTATTACTGGTTTTCTCTTTCATCTTATTCTTATTTATATATATATATATATATATATATATATATATATATATATATATATATATATATATATATCATAATTATTTCATTAATTATTCAGTACTTTTAAAAACATTATTTAAAAGAAAAAATTATTTAGCTTATTGTAGATATTTCTGTATCTAAAATGTTTCTAAAAACTTAGTAATCCTTAAAAAAAATTCTAAATTTATTCTGATATTTTGGCACTTAAGATTAACCAATATTCTAGATTGTATCGGAAGCCCGCTTATTACATTATTGAGATTTTTATTCATCCCCATACGTTATCACTAAAATATCCGCCATGTGAATTTTTCATGCGAAGTGCCTGTCTCAAGATGTTCTTATATTAAGCTGATAATTTAAAACAGACTTTGTGTCTAACTTAATATCGTCATATTAATTTCAACTTTCCACCCGAATTACCGTCTCCTGCATTTAATAATTAATTACAATTAAGATGGCTCTTCAGTTTCAAACGCGCCGTAGAACTTAAATTCACTTAACTGAAGTTCTTAAATCGATACAAAATTACGTGATGAGTATGAAAATGTTCACTCCGCTACAAAATGGAACTTTTATTTTTCTTTTCAGAAGTGACATTAGTGTAGTGTGATCAAAGTTATATAGAACAGTGCTTTTGAAAATTTAGTATATAGAATTGTTTAGTTCATGCTTTAATTTTTAAGTAATACAAAATCCATCGAGCTATATTTCATAGATCATTGCCTTTCAATTTTGTTTTAATATATATATATATATATATATATATATATATATATATATATATATATATATATATATATATATATACGGTGGTACCTCGACTTACGTGTGTCTCGACCTACGAGTTTTTCGAGAGACGAGCTTTCTCTCGGCAGATTTTTTGCTGCGAGTTACGAGCTAATATTCGGGTTACGAGCAAGCTTCAGATACCCCACCGCTAGTTCGCGCAGCGAGCGCTATGTTACGTGCTCATCAAATGAAAGCACGAGAAGCATATAATATTTACAACCTTTATGTATAATTATTATATAATTGTATCTATATTAATAAAGCAAGGTCCGAGTCTGTCTGTCGGTCACACTCTCCTTGTGTACCGCCTCAATGTGTGCGTGTGTGCTGCCTATGAAACTTACAGCCATGAAATTTGGCACACGGGTAGTCCAGATGATGGGAAAGTGCACCTCGAAGCCCGAATTTTAAATTTTATTCTAGAAAATTTTTTATTTTATGTTTTGTGGGATATTTTATGTTTTTTTAACTTCAGATTACGATATCTCGGCAAAAAATGATCGTAGAATTTTGATCTTTGTACAATCTAAGACTACAGACATTTCTCCTTCAAACAAGATCTCATTTGTTTAAAAATAATTTAAAAATAATTATTTTTAACTAATTATTAGACTAATATTTTAGTCTAATAATTATTTAGACTAATTATTTAGAGTAACATTTTCATCAAAATATTAAACCCACTTTTTCGAGAAATTTATGCAATTTTGAGGATCTATGGTCGATGATCTTCGAGTTTTTATCTTACAAAGAAAATATTTACATTATCTGGAAGATGAAAGCTTTCGTATTCATATAAACCTCATTTCAAGGCTCTATCTTAAAATTTCGATTTTTAATTGAATTTTAAAGAATGATACTTAACACAAATTTTCTATCGGTTCTTCAAACGCGAAGAACGGCAAATTCTCCCCTTGGGTTGTAAACAAGAATTGAGTCATTCATTCACTTGATTCATTCCTCGTCTTCCTTTGATGGCATGAGCGTAGCTGGGCGAAGCCCGGCTAGTACATAATATTCTTAAGACTACTATCCGTTCTTAAACCAAGAGACTGACACTCAACAATTATCACCCGGGAAAGATTGCTCTGTCTACACTTGAGTAGCCCTTCGAAACCAAACAAGCCAGGGACGCTGGCTAGGACGCTGGCATTCGGTTCAGATCCTGTAGGTTCGAATCCCACTGTTGGAATGGATGTTTGTAGCCGTTTGGAACTGGCTTTAAACTGTAGGTATCGGTCTAATTAGCCCTCGTGTAGCAAAATGCTGACCGTAGCGATCCAAACCAAACCAAACCGAAAAGAGTCCAACTTGTCTCGCAGAGATATAGCTTCAGTGTGGGGGAGGGAATTTCATCAATTCCCTCACCCATACTGAAACTCCCCATGGGGTCCAGGGGATTGGATATCCTTGGTCCGAGGATCGCAAGACCTCCTCCTTCTACGGATTCTGAGAAAGAGGAATCCGGACATTACAGCCACATTGAACGATGCAACAATCGCCTAGCTTCCGTTCCTCATTCGTTCACTTTAAGAGGCTAGCCCCTACTAAAAGCATGAGTTTTCTGCTTGTATTTGTGCTTGCAGTTATTTTGCAAAACTTCATTTTTCCAACCATCGGTCCGAAGAAAATGAGTGCGAAGGACAGTGCTGAGAAGAAGAAGCGGATGATGTGCATTGAGTTGAAAAAAGAAATTATCAAAAAACATGACCAAGGTGTGCGTGTATACTTAAAGGCTCTGGGATTTTCCGAATGATAAACGAGCACGGCTTAATCTTGCAGTCACCTTTAGTGTTGGCACACAGTGCGAGGGTTAGCCTATCCTTCATTGCTTTCAAGCCTCGAATCCTATTCTCCTCTACCGTAAGGTAAATATTGTACATTACACATAATAAAACAAGTTTATTCGAGTACATTTTATTGTATTGCGTTTTTATACAATGTTCTTCATTTATAAGCATATTTATCTTATTTAAAAACATGTAACAAAAAATTACGGTGTTTTGGGGGAGCCCGGAACGAATTAATGGCATTTCCATTAACTTCAAAGGGGAAAATTGATTCGAGATATTAGTAATTCGAGTTACGAGCTCCGTCATGGAACGAATTAAAATCGTAAGTAGAGGTACCACTGTTTATATATACATATACCACTGTTTATATATACACTGTTTATATATATATATATATATATATATATATATATATATATATATATATATATATATATATATATGTGTGTGTGTGTGTGTGTGTGTGTGTGTGTGTGTGTGTGGGAAAAGAATGATTACCTTAAATTTAAAGGGGGCTTGGGAATTAAATTATATTTGTGGCGTTATTCGCCTCTAATTGTTCGTATTTCAAGACGCGAATTGGGAAAGAGAAATTCCCCTTTTCATTATGTAATCTTGGAGCGCCTGTGGGTTTTGCGGTCGAGGAGGAAACATTATATAATTCTACTTGAAAGATGTCTGGTTTGGGCTCTGCGCATGTGCAGGGAGAGTTGACGCGCGGAGATGCCCACGAATTTTTGTCAGAACACGGGATTTAATCGTTGCTGGTGAACGTGTGTCAGCTGGGTCAACAATTTGAAAATGGCAAGCGCTCAAATATACACTACTTGGATCAGTGGTTGCTGGACGGAGAAATAAATTAGACTTGATTTCGTTGGAACTATGTTTTTTTATTGGATTTAGACTATTTACCACTCGCCACCAGTAATAAGATGATGACAGCAAATTAATGTGAGAACAAGCAAACCACACGCCTGTCATATATATATATATATATATATATATATATATATATATATATATATATATATATACAGAGGCTGTTCGCACATTTTTTAGACGATTTTGGTAAGCGGTAATAAAAAATCGTTTGCTGCAAAAGAAATAATTGCAATTGTACTATGTTTTTAAAAGTCAAAACTATCGTCTGCGGCTTGAAAGTTTTGTTTTTATTCAAAATGGCGTTTTTAACAAAGCAGTGGTTCGAAGGCTACATTTATGTTCTTTCCGAAGAGAAATATGCATACTCCGTTATCCAAAAACGATGTGAGAGTCATGGTTTTGTGATATCTAAAACGTCGATAGGTAATATCGTCAACAAGAAAGGAAAAAAACGTCAAATTGGAGCTTCAAGTGGGACAAAAATTCCAAACAAGTATCCAAGGAAAAAACGGACATCTTCGACTATTGCAAAGGTACGTTGTTTAATGTTAAAAGAAAATCCCCCTAGTCAAAGTACAGTTGCAAAATCATTAAAATGCTCGGTGTTCACTGTAAACAAAATGATAAACGTTGATTTAAATCTTAAGAAAGCGAAAAAACGCAATGTGCATCGTCTTCTTCCAAATCATATCGCTGAACGCAGGACACGCTGCAGAATTCTATATGAGAAACACTTATCCAAAGAAAAATGGAAAACAATTGTCACAATAGATGAATCATGGGTGTATTTAAATGATTGACAACAAAAAAAAGCCATTTATTATCATAAAAGGGGAGAAAAATATTTAAGTACATGGTTCAAAGAATCGAAAGAATGTTTTTTCTAAGGGATTCATGATTGTTGCTGGTTTTTCTTATAATGGCAATTTAAAAATAAAGAGAGTGGAAAATAATGTCAAGATTAACTCCAAATACTATCAGGAACATATTTTATCGCCATTTTCTGAATGAAATACCATCTCTTTACCCACAGTGCCATCAATCTGTGAGACTCCATCAGGACAAAGCTAGCAGTCACACATCAAAATCCACTGTAATCTTCCTAAAAGAAATGGAACAAAAAACTGATATCAAGGCCATACCCTTCACTGATATCCCTACTAAATCTCCCGATGTATCACGTATGGATTTTTGTGATTTCGGACTTTTAAAATCTGCATTATCCAAACGTCGTCTCAAAACCCTTACAGGACTCTGAAAAGTTGTTCAGGAGGAATGGGATAGAATACCTCTTCTGTCACTTCAAAAGGCTTTATTATCCTGAAAATTGCGGTGTCGAAAGATAGTTCAGAATAAGGGATGTCAAATAGAACATTTAAAACACAAGAATTTTATGTAATTTAGTTTTTTGGATACAATATACATCGTCTAAAAAGTATGTGAACAGCCTCTTTATAATTTTATAAGAAGTTTAAGAAAACATAATAATAATAGAGTAAACAAAACATAATAAAAATAATGTAAAGAAAACATAATAATAATAATAAGTAATGCATCAGTTTAAGTGAAAATTTTAAATTATTTATTTAAATATTGTTACGTATATTAGTTAAAGCTTCCTGTGTCCCTATGTTACAATGGCTTAATTTATGCACATGAAATTGAACGGTATTGAAATACCAATGCACTTAAATTTTACTCAAATATTTCAAATGATTTTTTTCCTGAATTAGCTTTCAATTAAGTGACACATTAAATTTCGATAAAGAAAAATATAAATAAACAGCTTTGATCCTTATGCAAAATCAATTTTGCTCTTTGTCAAACCCAAAATAATAAAGTAAGAATTATATTCAGTTTATATTTTCCTTCCCATTAAGGAATTTTTTTCAAAATTTATTGTCAGATTCACTATTATATATCATTCTATCATTCTTTTGATTATTTTCTGTTGAACAGCATAATAAAGGGGAGAAAATAACAATCATATGTTATCTATTGTAACTTTTACAGCATCATTATTTGAAAATAAATATACTCTTAAAGAAACAAAAAAATTTGTTGTCCTATTTTCGGGACTTTGGCCAACTGCATTACTTCAGACTGCATTTTCTCCTGTCTCTATGCAGTTTTTGACATTTCTTATAATCAACTGATAATGTCGTCTCCGTTTGTTTCTTAGTCTGAGCTCTTATTATTTCTTTCACATTTCTAAACAAATAATTTTTTACTTCACATATTTCTTCTTGCTCTTTCTAGAGAAGCATAAGCCATTATGAATTTTTTAAGGGTATATGATTTGAAATTACTCAATAAAGATGGTAAGTTGACCGTCTATTTCATTTTACCCTCTACAATATGTCTATTTCAATTATTTCAATCATTTCAAAAAAAATCTTTACTATTCGCTATTTGGGCTTGATCCTCTCTAAACTTTAAAACACTGATTTTTAGTTAATGGCAGAAGTAATTTTTTGTTCTTCTAGACCTACTTTGAGTTGCGACCCCCTTCAATGGTTTCTACGAATCCTACGACCCCCAACCCCATACGCCCGTCCTGCATATTTTCTGTAAAAAGATCTTTTAAGACATGACGAACAACACTACAATGCATTTCCCGTAATTTAATTCCAATCAAATATTTAATTTAACAAAAGTGAAATTTGTAAGAAATTTGCAAGAAATGGAGAACATTGATAAACATTAACCTTTAGCTTACGGGGCACATTTTTCTTACTCCCTCTTTAGAACGGAAATTTCATGCCCCCTTTGTAAGAACGGTCGTTGAGGGACTTTACACACATACACGTATATATACATACATATATATGTATATATATACAGAGGCTGTTCGCACATTTTTAGACGATTTTGGTAAGAGGTAATAAAAAATCGTTTGCTGCAAAAGAAATAATTGCAATTGTACTATGTTTTTAAAAGTCAAAATTATCGTCTGCGGCTTGAAAGTTTTGTTTTTATTCAATATATATATATATATATATATATATATATATACTTGTGAAAGCAAAGTAAATTTTATATGAAAAACAACATACGAAAGCTGGATTTTGTGAATTTTATCCTCGATATAAAAAGAGACCGCTAAAATTTGCACGATGTGAAAAGGCTGTTTATCCGAGACAGAAGTGACATAGTGGAATAATGATTTTCTGTGAGTGAAATTTTCACGGGCGATTACCCGTGTATCGCTGCATGTAGCGACAAGCGTTTGATGGAAGAAAAACTTTCAAAGACCTGAGGGTGATTTATCATCTGAATACACTATCATGTTTTGCATAATCAAATAATAGAAACCAAAAGTCACGCTAAAATCTGACTTCATCCAGTATGACAACAACGGTGAAATATTTTATGCATATATTTATTTTTATGCTACAACTAACCATTTAAAATGTACACCTTTGTTATGCATTTGACACAAAATTAGTTTAAAGTATCACAAAAAGAAAAAGAAACCACGTGGTCAGCATTTAATAAATTAAATTCTAAAAATTAATCTTTAAAAATTCACCAAAAATCAGACAATTGAGGTAAAGATTCGAAAAAGATTTCATGTTAAAGGAAATTATGTGATCTTTCTTGTGCTATAAATTTTATAACCCTCAGATTATTATTTGAAATGCAAACTTAAAAGAATGTTACAAAAACAGCTTAAAAATTTTATTTTAAAAAATCTAAGAATTTTTCAAACATTTTACTTAGTGCACCCTTACACTATAAGAATGATCGCCATGCAAAATTTCAACCCTGTAGGTCCAGCGGTTTGGTCTGTGCGTTATCTGTCAGTCAGACAATCGATCAATCAGTCAGTCAGTCAGTCAGTCGCGGAACTCTTTTATATATATAGATTATATTGCTAGCTTTTTGTATACAGTTTTCAAATCCACTTTCCACCCACTGTTCTTGGAAATATTTCTTTGAAAAAACTTTCCGTGGCTGTCATCCGATTACACAAACTAAAGAATTCATTTGGGAATCTGAAAAATAAAAACTGCTACAGATTTACTTAAGTAAAGAACTGAATCAGGAAATAGAGTATGAGTAGCAGAGAGAGATATAAAGCTTGATGCAGATGATCTGTGCCCTCAGAAACAAATCTAGTGACGTCTACATCAGAAAATATTAGACTGGAATCAAGACTGATTTCAAATGGGTTTCATCCAAGTGTAAATTGCTACGCCATATTGCTACATCATGAGTAGGTTGTTTTCTAAATAATAAGTAATAATTAAGATAATTAAATAATTAAAGTTATTCATTTATTAGTAAAATTTTCAATTAGGAATTATTTTTTTACAAACTGCATTTTGATATCATTTCTTATTTCCTTTACTTTGCAAGCTCGGGTAGAGTGGAGTGGTAAAATCCTCTTTTCCCTTTATTTTCAATTTGTACCGTTAAATCTAATTTCTTAATGCTTGTTGGACGTGAAGAAAGTAGCATATACGTTGTTGCTAATGCTGTGCCATTTGCCATTCATTATATTAATCGCAGCGGCCGTGGCGGCCTTGTGGTTCAGCGCGCTGGTTTTCGTTGCTGAGGGTGCTCAGATCGAATCCTGGCGAAGCGCCACTAAAATGCCTCCGTTTGTGTCATCCTTTCATAGGGGGCAATGGTGGTCTGACTATATGGCGCCCCCATATTAAAATGGCCAGCAAAACTGCGGTGAATTATAGGCGAATGTTTTCGCGACAAGTGCCTCCGTATTGAAAAAAATATATATTAGCCGCAGTAATTTTCTGACTACCTTATATATGGGAGCACTATACAGGTGAGCCAACATTGCTCTCTGTTACCAACAAGCCACCAAACACACATATACATAGGGGTGAAATCTTGTGGGCTCGTACCATCCCCACCCACTTACCACATGGGCGGAATAAGGATTTAACGGGACCATACATGGCGTAGACTCAATGGCATTTATTAGTCGCTTGCCGGGATTCAATCTGTGCTCACCAAATTCGCTAATCACTCGGCTGCCTCGGACGCAAGAAAGTAGCATGGTAACATAGGACATTTTTTTATTATGTATCATGAATTGGGAATAATCAAATTCAAGGCAATTGCCGTGTCGAATATCAATTTTAGTTTGTTTTAGCAGGTACAATTTTTGGTTATTCTAATTTTAGGACATATTTCTAACTGGACTTAATATGAGCTCTTCGAACAATAAAATAACGAATAAGAGTTTCTTTTGCTCCCAATAGAACTTAAAAAGGAATGCTGGTGTTACGCCATTTTTTTTAGGGTCAAGAACATTATATAGGATTTTCTGTATGAATCTTACCACTATTGGAATTAGTGATACATCCATAGAGAAACGTGTATTCATTGCTTTGATACATAGAGAATGATTCTGCAAATAAGTCCAATACAAATTGGCATGTTTATTTTTATAGTGAAGAATCTGAAGGTATTATATCTTAACCCTTAGAAACAAGATATTTTAGTCCCTGGAGTACTCATTACAATATAAAAAGAAATCATACAAACACACACTTAATTTTGTTTCGTTGAATCTTCCCCATGTTATCCCGATTTCTGTTAAAAGGCATCAAAAGATGTGATATGGATTTATTTTTAAATTCAAAACTAGTTGTATTTCTCACTTTCTTATGTGAAATTAAGAAGCTGTTGTTTTATATTCTTATCCTTTAAATATTTTAGCCGTTAGAGACAAAAAAATGCAATGATGCAATCACTCTTTTTTACCTCATACGCATGTTGAATTTAGATTTAAAAAAGACCAAAATGTGATTCACCGCTTATCCCAGATGATAATTTATAGCATCATGACTTTTCTGATAAAATAAACATTCATGTAAAAAACACCTTGTTTCATGTTCGCAAGATTGAGCTATTTTAAACAAGAATATGCAAACGAGTCAAATATTTTACAATTTTAAAATGTCTCTGAAACGGCGAGTAAAATTGGGTTTTATTTCATAGTTTGATGAAATTTAGTCCGCTTGTCTTTTGCCTTCAACATACGAATTAAAAACTGGAAACATTTCACCCAGGATATTAGAATTGTTCCCGAAATGTAAGAAAATTAGTCAGCACATTCGCATTTTTATAAACTGTTAAACAAATTTGTACTAACCGTTATGCGACAATAATCGAAATTTTTCGTTTCGATGAATATGTAGATTGCCTCAGGTCTTTAAATAACAAGTAGAAATAAGTATGTTACAATATGAAAAATTTAAAATGTATTCTATGTATACATCCATAAGCGATTCCAACTCAAATATTTATTCGGATGTTTCAAAAGAATGAGTGCGTTACCGTAAAATATGTAGGCATACTGCATTTGAAATACTTGTTATTTATCAGCTTAATTACTTTGTAAAATATGCAATTTCAACAGTTACGTAATAAAAGTTTAAGTTTTGTCTGTCAATACATATATATATATATATATATATATATATATATATATATATATATATATATATATATATATATATATATACATTCATGGACAAAAAAATTAGAGCACCAAGAAATAATTGCGGGATTGTAACGAAACTTGCAATGAAGGTACATGTCGAGGAGATATGCAAATGATTAGAAATGCAGCGTGATTGCGCATTACGTATAGCCGGTAGAGGGCGTTGAACATCGTACTCTGTGGAGTATAAAACAGGTAACCAAAGCTTGTTTGAGTGTGCTGAATCATTTACAAAGGAAGAGCTGAGATAGACATGCCATTACGCCGTGTTCGAAGACAATATAAGCAGTTGTCGCAGTTTGAGAGGGGGAGAATCGTCGGGATGATGGAAGCTGGGTGGTCAGCTAGGCGAGTAGCTCGTCAATTAGGCCGCTATGATTGTGTTGTGAGGAGGTGTTGGGACCAGTGGACCCGAGAGATGTCATGTACACGAAAACCAGGCTCAGGACGCCCTCGACAAACCGGTCGTCGAGAAGACCGCCACACACGCACTGACACACACACGCACACACACACACATATATACATATATATAGATATATATATATATATATATATATATATACACTCATGGACAAAAAAATTAGCGCACCAAGAAATAATTGCGGGATCGTAACGAAACTTGCAATGAAGGTACATGTCGGGGAGATATGCAAATGATTAGAAATGCAGCGGGATTGCGCATTACGTATAGCCGGTAGAGGGCGTTGAACATCGTACTCTGTGGAGTATAAAACAGGTAACCAAAGCTTTTTTGAGTGTGCTAAATCATTTACAACGGAAGAGCTGAGATAGACATGCCATTACGCCGTGTTAGAAGACAATATAAGCAGAGGGGGAGAATCGTCGAGATGATGGAAGCTGGGTGGTCAGCTAGGTGAGTAGCTCGTCAATTAGGCAGCTCTGATTGTGTTGTGAGGAGGTGTTGGGACCAGTGGACCCGAGAGATGTCATGTACACGAAGACCAGGCTCAGGACGCCCTCGACAGACCAGTCGTCGAGAAGACCGCCACATCGTAAGAAATGCACGCGTACAGCCAACTGCTTCATCGGCCGCCATCCAGGCACAGGTAGCACCTTCACTAGGGGCCTCTGTGTCTTCTCGAACCATACGAAGGCGCCTGGCTGAAGGACAGTTGGTATCGCGGCGCCCATTACGTGTGCTGCCCTTGACGCCCACCCATCGACGCCTCCGTTTGGAGTTTTGCCGCGCACGAGGAAACTGGACTGCAGCGGAGGAACCAGGTCGTCTTTAGCGACTAATCCAGATTCAATCTCGGCAGTGATGACGATCGTGTTCGTGTGTAGGGAGCCCGTGGTGAACGCACAATCCTGCCTTTGCTGTACAGGGACACATCGCTCCCACAGCTGGTGTGATGGTATGGGGCGCCATTGCCTACAATACACGGTCTCCCCTAGTTCCGCGGCACCATGACAGCCCAGCGGTATGTTCATGAAATCCTGCAACCACATGTGTTGCCACTCATGCAACGGCTCCCAGGAGCCATTTTTCAACAAGACAATGCTCGGCCTCATACGGCAAGGGTGTCACAAGACTGTCTCCGCACTGTTACTACCCTTCCTTGACCTGCCCGATCCCCAGATTTGTCTCCAATCGAGCATATCTGGGATCATTTGGGACGACGAGTTGGGCATCCCACGAGTTTGAACGAATTAGAGGCAAGGTTACAGCAAATATGGAACGAAATGTCTCAAGACATCATACAGAACTTGTATGACTCAATTCCCGATCGTATCGCATCGTGCATTCGCGCTAGAGGGGGTCCAACGGAGTATTAACTCCTCCGTTCTTTTGCCTTTTTCTTTGATTTTCTTATCATTTACTTATATCAAAGTAGTCATTACGTATGTAAAATTTCGTTTCATTTTGACGACTCCTTCTTGGTGCGCTAATTTTTTTGTCCATGAGTGTATATATACAAAGTATTTTTATGCATTTCAGTGTTTAATCTAAGATATTAAAGTACTAGTAATGGGGCTATTCTGTTTAGACTGTTATGCCATATCATTGCACTGACGTGAGTGTGTTATGCAAACGAGTGTCACAAAATACACACAGGAGAGTAAAAAATATTAACATGAAAAAGGTGACCACGTATATAATCATGTCCAGTCAAAGAGCAAACCTCAGCGATGACAGATGGTCTAGGAAAAACTGGAATGCAGGAATTGGAAGAGAGAAAATATTCCCATCTTTTGTCTTCTGTTATATTATTCAAATATGTTTTTCAGATGTTTCCAAAAAAATTCTCTATTAGGGATCTCATTATGACCAAAGAAAAATCGTCTGTAATGAGTTTGAATTATAATTATGTGTTCCTTTCTTTGCAAGGAAGTCAACACACTAGTCAGTATTCACTCCACAGTGAGCACTGTATTCTGTAGCTTTACATATTTGTAAAGCCACAGATAGACAGTTTCCTGAGGGTATATTAGTAGTCAGACATTCTAAGGCAGTTATAATTTTCAGTACTAGAAATAGCATTTAGAGTGGACATAAAGCCAGTTGCAATGACTGCTTCATGAAAAGTATTCCTTTTCAGATCGACTTGACTAAAGACAATAAAGTTATTTTCCACTACCCCGTCAAAATAGGTAGTGCAATAACAAATTGCATAAAGCCTGCCAAATGGGTGGTTTTTGAAGTAAAAATGAACATCTCCAGTGTATAGGTAGTAAACTGGGGATGTATATTTAAGCTTTAAGTATTGTCATAACCTACTGCTTTATAAAAGGAAAACATTATGAAATACTGCAGCTCCATTTAGGCTAATATACATGGAGCCATTTGTGTAAATATGTAGCCAAACATATTGAAGAAAACGAGGTTCCAATACTTCCAGAGTCAAAACAGAAATTTCTGTACAGCTCATTTCGTTTTTGTTAATGCCAACACCTATATCATAAAAACTTTCAAATTCCTTGAATTCAAGAGGTTTGAGGGAGTTTTCATAAAACCTTACATCTGTTTTTAAGTCTAGCTCTTTAGAAATACTGAAAGTGTGTTGGGCAAAACCAAATAGGGTTTTTAAACTCCGAAATCCACAAAACTTATATCGCCTCGAAAGTTGTTTAACAACATTATTAGTTTTTATAATAGAACGCCCGCTTTCATTCTTCTTGTTCCCATATTTAACAGCATTAATTTTAGTTAAAATTTGCACAGCAGCCACTGGAGTAGTTTTAACAGCTCCAGGTAGTTTTAACAGCACTTCAGGGTGGTTGATGACATTTTCAGTAACAGTGTAAGGTATACATAAGATTCGATTCGCAAGAATAGAACTTTTGAGTGAATGAATTAAAGAAGCTGCTTGAGATATGCTAATTTTGGCATACGCGCTTGGTATAAATATCAAGCAGCTTGATTAATACAGAGGTTGAAGAAAAGGTTGTTAAAGTTGATAGATAAGCGAGAGGGAGCTACGAGGTAAGCAACTCCAGGAGCTATCCTGCGCTAGTGCTTAGGGGGCCCATAGTTTACGTGGCAGTACTGCTGGTTTGACTCTCTGCTGGTTTGTGAGTATTTGCAATGTGTATTTTTATTGAATGATAATATATATTCCGTACAAGTAGTACGGATGCTTATTGCTGTAAAAGCAAATTCTATATGTGCAACGAATTCAATAAACATTGTTTCATGTATAAACTGTGTTTGTATCAAATTTATTTAGAGTGCCACTTCAAATTATATGCACCCAAGTCTGGGTAGAAGTGAGCTATTTACTCTATAACAGCTATCAGCATTTCTCTGCAATTCTCACCACAATTCGCAATGTTTCATAATGAAACTAACATTAATGCTTTTGAATATAGGTTAGTCTATCAGATCACAGAAAACGAGTTGTATTATCTTCCAGAGGGTGTTTATTAAAATTACAGAATATTATTTTCTGGAAAATGTAGTGGAATCTGTCCAGAGACATTCCTACAGAACCGCGGTAATTGTTGACTATTTTTTATCTGGGGGCATACAGGTGAGTCAACTTTGCTTCCTTGGTGCAACCTCAATTTAATTCAAGTACTCCCAATGAAGGACATCTGGAGTACTCGAACATTCCCCCTCCCTCCACTAACTTTCCAGTCAACGAATTTAATGTGCCCATATCCAGCCAGGAAGTTATTTAAAGGCATTCGAACTGAGCACTCCCAGTCCGAAACCCAGCGTTTTACTCCTGGGCTACCTCGGTCCCAAATTCCAGAATATTTATTCACGCATCTGAATTATATCAGGTATAATTCTGTACTCAGATGGCAAAATGTTATAAGAAATTTACGTAGCAGCAATTCTAAGTTTCAAGATGTCATGAAAAATCAGTAATTTGTTTTACATCAGCAAACGTGATACCAATGTTTGAGAAAACTAGTTGGCTATTACTTACAGTAGTTGCAGTAAATAGAAACTATCGGTGAAAGAGAATCCGAAATGTGAGAATCTCAATTTCTTAAAGAAAAGTTTCTTATAATATTTTGCCATCTGAGCACAGAATTAAGAGAAAATTATAATGTAGTGGTAAATATTGTATGTATTGTTGTGAACGGTTTCGAGAATTCTTTTTCGTACAAAAGTAATTATGTGCAACAAGAAAAGCATATCCGACATCTTTTACATAATTATAGAAAGTTCATGATTTTCAAACAATGGATATGGATGATTCGCTTCTTCATACAACGGTTCGATGCAAAGAAAAATTAGTTCAAAAACCCCGAAGGCTTATTCAAAACACCTTTAAATGAGGTATTAGCAATTAAGTAAATTGTCTGAAAGGTTTTGAGGTTTAATCAACAATTATCTAGAAGCTACACAATTATGACATAAAACAGAGAATTCAGGAATGCGGTTTAGGCACACAATAACTTTATTCCTAGTGATTAAGGTAAATTTATTTTTGCACTGCGCCTGAAATGAGAATTAGCTGAAAAGTAATGCAATATGAACAAATAATATGCATTTGAAACTTAAAGAATAAGAAAATCTTATGTTCTAACGTCTCGTGAAGTCCTTTGTATTTTATTATGATGCATATAATATACGTTATGTATCAAAGGATAATTTCCGTTTGCATATTTTGTAGTGTTAGTTATTCATTAGCATATTTTTCCCATCACAAATTTCTGCATGTGTTATGAATCTCCTGTGAAATATCTTCAGTAATGTTACACATTACTTGTTACGTTCTCATTGTTTGTTGCAGAGTATGAATTTATTTTAACGGTTTCATAATCTGAATGTATAAGTCTTATTGAACCAAAAGGAAAAACTTTCAATAAGTACTGTAGCACAATGATACAGTAAATTGGTTTAAAATCTCATTTGCTCATTTAGTATCCATTCGACAAATTATATAAATCTGTGGCGTTATGGCAGATGTTGATATGTCATTTTTTCACGTTTTCGGCAAATTAAAAAAGAAACTTTTGTTGTGAAATATAAAATCGCTCAATTAAGTTTTTCAATCCAAATATTCTTTAGTTAATACTCATATTCAACCTCACGCATATGGCTGGTCTTCAATGAAAATATTTTTTTTCAAATAGGGACAACACTTTTGGGGTGGGTTGAGAAAAAAGCCAAATTACGATTAAATTAGGATTTTTTCATAATTTCACTATCAGCTTTTGACACATTAAATAGCTAGTTTTTAGTGTGTCATATCAACTTAAAACATAAAATTGAATTTTTCGGACATATCAACATCTACCATAACTCCACAGAAATATTCTTGCCCAGTTTCCATAGAAATATTTTTATATTAATGGAAGTTATTAAAATAACTTCATAAAGCTTTAAAATATTTATTTTTCCTTCAGAATTCAATCCTTGTGTAACTTTATCTGTTATTTTATCTGTTGCATCTAGACTTATCCCTTATCTCAGCAATATTTACCCAGATACAAGCAAAAAAATTTCTTTCCACTTTGTGCTAAAATATCAGAATTCCTACAGAAATAAAGATTTCCCTGTTTTTATGTTTTAAACCTGCAGCAGGAATCTCATTATCTTACAGGGGGTAACACATTGCCCGTATGTTTCTCTGTACAAAAGGGATTTTTTTCTATTCTCTGAAATACAATATTTACATATTTTATTGTTCTATGTTTAAGCGAACATCTAAAAATCCTTTTGAATTTTATGTACAGTAAAATGCTGAGTTTGGAAAACGGAAAGAAAAACAGCTTTATATATTTATTTATCTACTTATTTTAAATCCAAACTATTCGTAGGAGAGAGTTGTGGGTGACTATCATAGCTCATATTAAGTTATAACGTATGGCTTATATGATATTAATACATATGAGATATGCAATCACATAAAACAAATTATATTTATTTTTACGCAATGCATTACGTTCACTATTATATTTTTGTAATATTATTCAGCTTTAATGCATAGTTAGCTGAAATACCCTACTTGAAAACACACTAATAGAGCAAGACAAATTTACTGCAGTAGGCGAAGAGTTATTTCACTCTTCGCCTACGCACTTAAAAAGGAACAGAAATTTTTAACAAATATCTCATACGTGTGTGTGAGACTCTGTTTAAAGATATATAAAAATGATTGTCTCTTTGAACTTTTACCAAACCTACGATTCAAGACATCATTCCTTTCTAAATGGGCATTTCAATTGTAAACATCCCACGTGAAAACAACTTCAGTCTGGGAATTAGAAAATTTTCCATCAACAGGGACAGTCCGTAGCGAATAGAGCAGATACTTTAAAACGTTGATTATTCGTGGGGATCTAGTTATATAATGTTAACAGTGCATTTAGATAGCGGGAGAACATTCTTATATACTCGAGAGTAGCCAGTAAAAGGCGGCTCAATAGATTTCAATTGTCTTGCAATCGAGGGTGAAAATGGATATTGTTGCAGTCCGCATAACATTTGTTTAAAGCATGAAATTATAAGGCTGTCGCCTTATAATTTCATGCAAAATCAAACGCGAGGGAATCTGTTTTGAAAGTAGGAGGTTTGAATCCACCTCAGTAACTGCTTTTCAAGAGTCTGAGAAAATGTAAGAAAAGCGTGATTTTAACTTTCGTATTGTGTGGATGTATAAACGTGTAGTGTATTGTTGGCTAATGCATATAATATTCAGAAATATTATATGCATATATAGTCAGTATATATAGTCAGTCAGTCAAAACTACCTCATACATTAAAAGTTCAGTGAGAAAATCAGTAGATATATGGTTTTCAATGAGTAACATATCATGTATAAACAACGTTTTATCTATAAACAATGAATCTTTTAGTATTATCGAGGATATAAATTATTCCTCTAGAAGTAATGTATGTGACTGAGAATGCTTTCAAACTTTTCGAAGAATTTGATATCTTTAAGAATATATTTTCGCATTATGTGTAAGTTTCTTAAATATATAAAAGCCATCGAAAGAAAGAAATATTTATTATTAATACTAGGTGAATACCCGTGCTTAGCTACTGAGCACATTCAAATTAAATACAACGGTCAATGTATGCAATTAATACCAAATATATATATATATATATATATATATATATATATATATATATATATATATATATATATATATATATATATATATATATATATATATATATATATATATATATATATATTTATGGAAATAATTGTATGGGATATTTTTATAGACAAAATAATGTAGAAGAAAATATTCAAATTAAATATGATGATCAATGTATGCAATTTACTTGTATGTTTAATATCCATAAAAAATACTACTTTGAATTAAATTCTTAAAAAACTTCCATGTCAATTAGTCAAGTGGTAAAATTTTATCTTTATCGTATTTTAATGTTTTTTGTCAATTTATTTCTTTGTTATTCACTTGACACAATTAATTTAAAGTATCACAAAAAGAAAATAAACCACATGATCAGCATTTAATAAATTAAATTCTAAAACTTAATCTTTAAAAACTCACCAAATAACCAAATTAAACTCCATTTACTAAATACACTCCATGTACTAAAATCAGAAATTGGAGGTAAAGATACAAAAAAGATGTCATTTTAAAGAAATTTTTATTTTCTTTCTTTTAATATAAATTTTATAACCCTCAAATTATTATTTTAAATGCAAACTTAAAAAAAGTTACAAAAACAGTTTAAAAATTTATGTTTAAAAAGTCTAAGAAGAATTTTTTTTTAATCTTTCCCAGTGCCCCCCTACACTATAAGAAGAATCGCCATGAGAAATTTTAGCCCTTTAGGTCCAGCGGTTTGGTCTGTGCGTTATGTGTCAGTCAGTCAGTCACTGAACTGTTTTACATATACAGATAAGACGATTTCTTCAGGAACCCTAGGAAATTATTAGGGGCCTACCTAAGATTCGATAATCTTAGGTAGTTTATACATCATGAAACGAACTAAGATGAATAGAGATGGGATGAAATATTATATATTTAGTACACATTTCTAGAGATAACAATTAATTCTGCCTTTTACATCACATCTCTCTCATTCTAGGTAGTATAATGATCCAATAATATAATTTTCTAGAGTTCTGAAAGGAATCGTCATGTACTAATAATTAGCATTTATTTTTCTTGATGGCTTTCTATATTTATGAAAACTACACAGATTGGGAAAAGACATATTGTAAATGTACCAAACACTGCAAAAATTTTGAAACCATTCACAGTCACCTACATTACGAATAATTTAAATCCTGCTAAACCGTAAATTGAAATCTTGTTTGATACAATTCATAAAAATACACAGCTAACATACTCAAGGGTTAACAATACGAATTAATGTAATATGTAATTTGTTTCCTGAGCAGGTGTGAGTTTTGATAAGAGAAAATGAGTGCCTAAATTGTAAAGCATTACTCAAACAGGATAAAAATTGATCGGAAAGTTTCTGTCGTGAAGCACCTGCAGTTTATATAACGGATCTGGGAAACAAAATTCTGTTCTTTATAGAAATCTTAAAATATTTTACGCTTGGAATTATGACACAAAATGATTTATATTTCTTCCATAATTATAGATTATTTACTAATGAATGAAAAAAATGTATAAGGTGTTATTGTTTGCAATTATAGGGTGTTATTATATAAGGGGTCAGGTACCTTTTAAAGACCAAGATACTCGACAAACATATCTCTATTTTCAATCATCACTATTGTACTAAAATTATTTATTACGAAATATGAAAAATTGACTGTGAATAAAACACACTTTCTTCTTTATATATGTGGCCCTCAATTTTTTTCTAGCTTGAAGAGAAGTTTTTTAATAGTTTAAAATTTTAACCATTGTTTTTTACATTGCATGTCAGTGCGCACATGATATCACCAGATCAGTTGACTAGAATAACATGGAATTTTATACACGTCCAATATAAACACTTCTCATTAAAATTACGAACAATTATGTCATTCTTACCATAAAAATTTGAATTAAAGTAAAATTTATCAAAAAAATTTCTGAAATTAAAAAAATTTAAAATAAAAAAACTTTTTTTTCTATGAAGAAAAGAATTTTGATTTGAAAGTTAGTCATTTTAAAGATATATTATACAACTTAATTTTAAAATTAAAAAATATTATATTTATTAATACGCGCGCAATGTCACAAAACTGAAAAAAACAATGGTTGAAATTTTAAAGCATTAAAACATTTATCTTCGAGCTAGAAAAAAATTAAAAACCATATTTATAAAGAAGAAAGTATATTTAACACGCAGTAAAATTTTCATATTCCTGAATAAAAGATTTTCATAACTACTGAGGATTTAAAAAAAGGATATATTTGTCTTGTTTCTTAGTTAAATTTAAAAGGTACCTATTGTTTTTAAAGAAAAGGCAATATGGTTTTCAACTGAGGAGAGTGAATTGCGAACTATGTCGAAATCTCGTTGTTTATGCTCAAGCAAAGCCAGATAAAGTGCATTTAAATACATGACACTGTTAAAAACAAAAGCAATCAGTTTCGTTAATTATTTAGTTGTAGAACTACAGTTGGGATAAAAAATTATAAGCTAAGAACTTAAAACTGAAATAACGAAAGTGTTCCAAATGTATCCAACGACAGGACTTAGATAACCTCCTTGACTCCTGAGTTATAGATAATAAAAATGATTCCCAACCTGAAAATAAAATATGAAATTGGAATTGTTTGACATGCAATCTTCGTAGCGTGTTGTTCATTTAAACACAATCAGTGAAAAGAAAGATAATTCTAAACCGTAACTCACCAATATCAAAACAATTGTTTTGCTTTATATTTTTATACGCGCCACACCTTGGATAATTTTTTTCAATTATAAGGTAAATTATTGTAACTGATTGACATTGAATCATATTTTATACTGTATCTCCAACAATTTTATGTTGCACTACACGTTTATTCTACTTAATGACAATCAATATATATAAAAAAATTTGACGTTCTGGGGTTTTTATAACATATATGTTCTTTACACGAGTTTAAATTTTAGAGTAATATACATTTTCCATTAAAAAAGAATCATTGGACATCTTTTGTAAAATGATTTTAAATCAGTGAGATGTAATGAACCAAATTTGTTTTAATGTATTTAACAGTTACCTTCCTGTTATCTTTAAACAAGAAATTGAAATGAAAAAAAAATTATTTTTAAATATATATTCTTTAACATACAAAAACAATAGTAAACTTCTTATATCCCCCTTAAATCATTGCATTATAATTATTAGTAACATTTTTCTTAAATATGGGGATTAAAAAAATTCACCAACACATTCCAAGAAGCTTAAAATTTCCTGTATTATTTGCTTTTAAGAGCCATGTTTAAAACATAATATTACCAAACAGAAAAGTTTCATTTCATTTTTCCATTAGTTCATTTCATTTTAGCATACCTCAAATAAACAATTTTATTAGCGGTGAAGAAAAGGAATTTAATTAAATGCTGTGAAATACTTATAAAAGATTTATTATATGTTATTTTCTATTCATTATCCGTTTTCCCAAAATCCAACGTTCTCATTCTATTTTGCACGGAAGCGCATTCCTTCCTAAACTATTCGGAACGGCAAAATTTCAAATAGGAGCAGTTACTTAATAACGTTTCCATTCACATTGTATTCAAATTCAGCCGCTCTAAAAGATTCATTAAAACTGTACAATTTTCAAATAACTTGAAATATTTAACTTCTATAAAAGCGGAAACGCTCCCTGATATGTTAATAAACATCACTAAGCATTATTTAGGTATGTTATGCATCAGCTTAGAGTAAAAACGTTGTAGATAATTATAAAGAAGAGAGAGAAGGTTTTCGAAATTTCCATTTTTAAAATCTCCTGGATAAATATTACCAAATGCATGAGAATATAACATTGCATTCTAATCTTTTTGTCAGGTAAAAGTGTACGAAAACATTTTAAGAGCGTTTCCATTAACTTTTATGAAAAAAAACCAGTTCTTAATAGAATTATTTATTTCTAACTATTAAATATGAGATGTAGCTAAGCTACTTCGGCGAAATACAAATTGAAAAATGTCAGGGTTATATCTCGTTGAATTTTCAGTGAAATATATTCTAATGATAACGAATGTCATCAGAGCAAAAAGAACCAATTTTAGAAGATTTAATTATTTTTAATTAAACAATGTAGAAAAAATGCTCCACTATATTTTTGCTTAAGAGAGTAAGTAAATTCAAAACGAAAAACTTTTGCGATGGGAATGAATCATTAATATTATATTTGAAAATAAAATCAACATAATTATTTTTAATATTTTTTTACATCATACGTTTGTTACTAAGATTACGCTTATTTTACCTTCTAGATTTTATAATTAAAAACTGAACATTTCGACAGAAAAAAAACCACATTTTCTTAATAACTTCTCAAATTTTTTGAATTCTGTGTTTGCATTACCACATTATATGCTATATTTGTCGGGAGGTTCCCAGAAATTTTATATATATATATATATATATACACAGTGATTTCCGCTTATAACAATCACGTTTGTTATTACTGTTTTTGATTCTTATAAGTGGTTGATTCTTATAGCCGAAAGTTAGGTTTTTGGACGCGTGCACATACACACGCACACATATACATATATTAGATAATTTAAAATACTCTTTAATTTACATTAATTATCTGAAGGGACAGAGATCCCTATGGGACAAGATAATAAGAGAGTTTTTAGCTAAAGCGTTTACTGGGAAACTGGTGTGATGTCTAACAAATAAAGGGATGCATTTTACGACTTTATTCCATTCCAACGTCTTATCAGTCATTCTTTTTAAAAAGTATAGAAAGAATATCGCGTCTTTTGAGGGTTTAAGGAGCTTTTTTGTAAAAATGAAAGGTTTTGTTTGGAGCGCTATGGTCAACTTCTGCCACGCGAGGGCTAATTAGACCAGGAATTACTGCTTAAAGCCGATTCAGGCTACAGACGTCCTTAAGGGACACAGTCCGATTCAGGCTACAGACGCTTAAAAGCAAGCTACAGACGTCCATGCCAGTAGTGGTACTCGTTTCCACATACTCTTCTACCGATGCCAGCGCCTTGGCGGAACAGTGGAAGCAAAACGAAGAGTGTAAGATGATTCTTAAAACCGGTAGATTGATTCTTTAAAGCGAAAATTTTAACATGGAAATAATACATTTGTGTTTGCTTTTGCGATATTGATTCTTATAAACGGTTGATTCTTATAACCACTGATCACTATAATCCGTGGTTACTGTATATATATATATATATATATATATATATATATATATATATATATATATATATATATGCAGATGGTGGACAAAATAATACGAACACCTGTGAAATAATGGAAAATCTTTATTAATAGGGCGTCGGACCACCCTTTGACTGAAGTACAGATTTAATGCGACGTGGGATAGATGCATAAAGGTCATGGACAATATTTAAAGGAATATTAAGCTATTCCTCCTGCAGAGCGGTCTCTAATTCCGAAAGTCCGGATGGAGGTGGAAATCGGGAACGAAGTTTGGACTCCAAATATTGCCATAAATGTTCAATAATATTCAAGTCCGGAGACTGAGGGAGCCAGGCGAGATGTTCAACTGCATCGTCATGCTCTTCGAACCATTCTTGAACACACCTAGCAGTGTGGATAGGGGCGTTGTGGTCTTGAAAAGGCGGTCGCTCTCCAGGGAATACAGTCTGGACAAAAGGATGGACATGATCCCTTAGAACACTTAGATAGTGATTAGATTTGATCCTCCCGTGCAGAATAACAAGTGGCCCAAGACCGCGCAAAGATATCGCACCCCATACCATAATGGAGCCACCCCCATGCTTCACAGTCGGCAAGAGGCATTCAGGATGAAACGCTTCTTTGGGCGTTCTCCAGCCATAAACGCGTCCGGTCGTCTGAAATAGGGTGAATGACAATTCATCTGACCATATTACCTGTTGCAACTGCTGTGGGGACCAGCCTTTGTGATCTCTGCGCCATTGGCGTAGCTTGAAAGCATTAGTTGCTGTGACCAAGGGTTTACGAATTGCCACTCTGCCATAAATGTTGGCAGCATGAAGTTCCCTTTTGACAGTTTTTGTTGAAACGGGGTCCTGGAGATTACTGTTCATTTCGAATGTTATCTTGGATAACGATTGCTTGTGCTTTCGGGCTACTATGCGCTTCAAGACCCGTCTATCCCTATCAGCAAGCTGGGACTTTCGGCCACTGTTGTGGTTTGAAGACATCGCCGTACCCTCTTTCGTGTACGCTGTCATAACGGCTCATACGGTACTCCTTGCAAACCCCAAAAAGTTTGCTGTTTCCGTAACGAATGCTCCACTTAAACGCGCTCCAACTATCATAACTATTTGGAACTCTGACAGGTCTGACATTTCAACTTATCACAGACAGTCCGATATGTAAAGGATATTTTGTTGTGGCCGTGATTATATAAGATCAGCACATTGCAAAAAATAAAAGAATAAAACTGGAATTCACTTACCACACTTTATTTAAGACAAGTTAGGAGAGCATAAAAAATTATTTTGCACGTGGTGCATCACCATTTACACCACGCATGTTGAGGTCAGCACAATTGTTAGCACGAATACTATGTGCTCTTGGAAAATCCAATTCTCAGCAAAGGAACCAGGAACCATCGGACAACTCCGTATTTCTGTAAATCTTTCGTAGACCTGTTGAGTCACACTTTATTACTCGCGCAACCACGTGCTTCAGACCACCGTCTCCGCAAGAACCAAGACGTCAGCTTCCCCCCGAGAACATTCGAGGAGTCACCTTTTATAATGTCCTTCCGCCGGAGAAATTTTCACACCTTTTTTGTTGCCAACGTTCTTTTAAAACTTTGTAGGAAGACCTGGAGAATCTCCGATTAGGCGATCAGGAGTGAAATAAAACCGGTTCCGTCTAGTTTCAAGTACGCTGCTTCCGAACCAGTTCTACGCTGATGTTTTCACAACATCTCTTCCCCCCATCAAATAAAAAAAGAAAAAACGAAAGATGGTGATGCACAAAACCAATATAAAAATTACATAGTATCCAAAACCACATTACAAATAACAGACTAATATACACAAAAACACAATATGCACTAATTGCTCTCTGGAGTGTGAATAATTACATAGTATCCAAAACCACATTTCAAATAATAGACTAATATACACAAAAACACAATATACACTAATTGCTCTCTATAGTGTGGTAAGTAGTTCTTAAAAGAAAGAGGAAAAAATACCTATAAGTCTATATACACCATTCAAACCCCCCTTGTAGTAACGTTATGTCATATTAAGCTTTCAATTATCATCTTGTATCTTTTAATGGCTGAAATTCACAGCATACATATTTGTTGAATTTAGTTTTCAACTTACTTAATTCTAGCAGTTGCAAAATTGATTAAATGTAAAAAATCCTGTCTTATTAATTCTATATATTTCTGCATGAACATTTCAATGACTGTACATTGACATCAATTAAAGATTTTACACAACATGAGTTTGAACAGTTGACCTTTTACTTTAGATACAGCAGCTATTATATTTTAAATATCAAGTTGCTGTCTTGGATTAATCCAACTTTGAATTTAACTATTTGTCTTGAACATAAAATAACTCATACAATTTAGTAGGAAATTTGGATCAGCCTGCAATTTCCCAAATATGTGCCAGGTGCTTTGACACATAAACAAACACTGAATAAGTAAAACAATTACTACAATGCTAGAAATATGAGCTCTGAATGGGTTTATGGTATCATACTGAACAATAATCTATAGCAATTAACACATATGTACATACATGCATAAATAATAGAACAGAAAAAAAAAATATGATCGAAGCACAATTTATATCTTATATTCCTCATTCCTTTTAAATATTGTACCCAAATCACACAAATATTTATTATTGTTAACAACATTTAACCCATGTTATTTGCTATGGAACAAAAATTATCACCATTTTTTTTGAAAATTTTGCTAATGTGAACCTTAATCTCTCTGGCTGTGTCATGATTAGTTTCCCTTATAATATAGTTATTATTACGAAGTTTTTTCAATATTGTGTAAGGACCAGAGAATTTTGGCCTTAGAGAACCAGGATTATTAAAAGATTTTAAGTACACCAGATCCTCGGTGTCGTAATTTCTCATTTTATTCCCTTTTAAATATTTTTCATTCCTATTGAAATATTCCGCTTCATTATTAGCCACCAACTCTCTCACTGCTTCAATATGTTGTTGTTGCAGTTTTAAATATCTAGATGGCTCTTGAGCCTGTTGGGAAGGAGCTATTTGATCCAATGGAATATTTAAATTCCTTCCAAAGAATAATTGTGCAGGCGAGAAGTTAGTGACTGCATGTTTCACATTATTGTAATGTAAAATGAAAAATTTTAATCTATCGGACCACTCAATGATTTGCTCCGATAGTGAAGCAATGGATTCTTTAAGAGATCTGTGAATTCTTTCAATCACACCATTTGATCTTGGGAAATAAATTGACGCTTTTCTGTGTTCAATATTTAGAGATTTTAAGAAGTTTTCAAATTCTGATGATGTGAAGTTCGTGCCATTATCACTCAATAAGATTTTTGGGATCCCAAATCTAGAGAAATAGTCATTTAAGGCTTTAATTACACTAGCTGAAGTTACGTTCATTAAAGGAATCGCCTCTAGGAATCTGGAATAGTGATCGATAATGGTTAATATATAGAACTTTCCATCATGAGACCTAGGTAGCTTTCCTATCACATCGATTGCTAACATTTGTCCTGGAATTAAATTAGATTTAGTAATCATATTTGGCTTGGTTTCTAATTTTTTTGACCTATTTTGTAAACATTTATGACATTGACTACAAAAACTTTTTGCGTCCTGAAACATACCTTTCCAAAAGTATTGTCTTTTAGCCAACTCATAGGTCCTGTGGCTGCCAAAGTGAGGTTTGTGAGCCTCAATAAGGCAGTGTTTAATCAAAATTTTTGGAATGACAATTTTGTTTTCAAAATTTTGGATGCTGTTTGCTGAATTTGCTTTAATTTTAATCATTAATAAGTTTGTGTCTGTGTCAATTCTCAGCAAAGGAACCAGGAACCATCGGACAACTCCGTATTTCTGTAAATCTTTCGTAGACCTGTTGAGTCACACTTTATTACTCGCGCAACCACGTGCTTCAGACCACCGTCTCCGCAAGAACCAAGACGTCAGCTTCCCCCCGAGAACATTCGAGGAGTCACCTTTTATAATGTCCTTCCGCCGGAGAAATTTTCACACCTTTTTTGTTGCCAACGTTCTTTTAAAACTTTGTAGGAAGACCTGGAGAATCTCCGATTAGGCGATCAGGAGTGAAATAAAACCGGTTCCGTCTAGTTTCAAGTACGCTGCTTCCGAACCAGTTCTACGCTGATGTTTTCACAACACGATAGAAGCAAGCAACGTAGGTGACTGCTGTTGAGAGACTTATACCTTCCTCTTCTCGCTCACTAGGTGGCAGACTTCTGTTGCAGGTGGCGCGGCTGTACTGCAGGTGTGAAATACGTCATACTTTTTCACAGGTGTTCGTATTTTTTTGTATTCCATCTGTATATATATATATATATATATATATATATATATATATATATATATATATATATACAGTGTGTAACAAAATTATAAGACCACTGTGGATTTTGTGATTTTTACTATAAATAGTATAATTTTTTAAAAATTAAATTAGGTCGATAATTAAATTAGGTTAATAAATGAAACATAAAATATATGCATATTATTTTTAAGAGATATTTAAATATACTAATTATTTTATCAACAATTTCAAATTTTTCCAATCAAATATCTGTAACAAAATTATAAGACCAGTAGTTAAAACAAATTCTTTTAATAAAACTAATATGATGTTGATCCACCATTTTTTTGAATAACTTCAAATACTCGATTTTCCATTGAATTAATTAGGTTTTCGAGCAAATATTTGGGAATTTTGTCCCATTCATCCATGATAGCTAGTTCTAATTCATACACAGAATCATACTGACGGTTATTTGCATACACTTGACGAGCCAAATGGCCCCAGAAGTTTTCGGTGGCATTCAGGTCTGGACTAAGGCTTGGACAGTTTAAGACCTCGATTTTTTCTTTTTGAAACCAGATTTTAGTTGATTTAGACACATGGCATGGCGCATTGTCTTGCTGAAATTTCCAGTTTGATCCTCATAAAAATGGGTCAAAAGCTATAAAAAGTTGGTAAAACAGTTGTTGATAACAAATGGAGTCCATTTTTCCAAGAACTCGCTGCAGATCACCTTTCCCATCATATGCAAAAGCTCCCCACACCATCACAGAGCCATCACCCATCTGTCTACTGAAGAAAACTCGAGGTTCCGTTCGTAAATCATGCCAGTAGGAAATATTATCGTCCGGGCCATCCAAATTAAATTTTTTTCGTCGGAAAAAATAATATTTTTTCAAGCAGCATCCCAGGTTATGACTTCCTTTGCCCACTTCAGCCTTCCTTCTTTATGATGCTTTAACAGTCTTGGTTTTCTTTGTATTTCCGAAGAGCAACATTTGAATTTGATCTTAAAGTGCGCCAGACTGTCATATGTGAAATAGTTTTACTTGTCTGCTGTGTTATTTTACGAGTAGACAAGTTCTGTTTCGTTGCAAGCTTGAAAATTTGTCTATTATCGCGAGCTGATAATTTACTCTTTCTGCCAGATCTTTTATATTTTCCATAAAAATCTATTTTACTTAAAACGTTATGAATAGCAGTTTTAGAACGTTTAAGTATCTTACTTATTTCATGTTCCGATTTTCCAGAGCCCTTATAAAACCAAATTTTTCGAACTTCTAGTTCAGATAATTCTCTTCCACGCGGCATTGTGAATTTCCTCATAAAAACAAACAAATTAAATTCTATTTCTTTTACAATATTTTTGTTTGGACTTTTTTGTGATGTAAAGTTACAGTTTATCTATGATTTTGAAAGAAAAAATAAAATAGTTTTAAAAACGCAGATGATTTTAAATAAAAAAATAAGTGGTCTTATATTTATGTTACACCGAGATTTCAAAAAATCTTTTGCTGTGTGAAATTAACTCAATTTTTTCCCTTTAAGCGATTTATTTGAGAAAATATAACTTTTTTCATTTGCTTCAAACTTTAAAATTATTCATTTTATGCAGTGTAATATTAAAATGAGTGATATTTTGGGTGGTCTTCTAATTTTGTTACACACTGTGTATATATATATATATATATATATAGATATAGATAGATAGATAGATAGATAGATAGGTAGATAGATAGATAGATATGCAGCAATGCGTCTTATTTCCTTAACTTAAAGTTTGACTTCATTTCAATTATTTTCATTTAACACCAATAAATTACGCAAGAAAAGATACAATTTCTATTTGTAATTGCTTTTCATTGAATAGAACATTTTTACAACTGGGGATCACATTTTATGCCCCCAAAAAACTCAAAATTGTCAGGGCAGTTCAATATTCCTCTATTTCCCTAAATTTTATTTTAAAATACTTTGTCAGCAAGTGAATCCTTTGAATGTGTCTTGCCATTTTACATCATTTTCTTTCTAAATAATGAAGTATGAACTCGTCATTTGAGCATTTTGTAAACAAATTGATTGCCAAAAAAATAAAATAAAATAAGGTGACTTAAAAAAAATACTTAAAAAAATAAGGTGAGTAGAATATGAAAATAATCTTTACTAAAATATAAATTTATAACTAAATTATAGTCCGGTATATCCTCGCTGTAAAACTTTAATTTATCGAATGTTTTCCATGTTAATACTGCTACTCTCCTCTGAAATATTTTCTCACCGCATCTCTAGAATTCAAGTTGGTATTCAACAAGTCTAGTATTCGACAGTATTCAAGTTTGAATATCTGTAGATACACATTCCATGTCGTCTGGAATTTGGAATTAAATTCCACCTTAATGACCAATTAAAATTACAAATAAAACTCATTTTCAAGTAGAAATACTGGATTGGCACTTTGAAAACTACAACAAAAAAACTTCAATGGGTTTCTCCAACTTCACAAGATTGCATTTGAATTTAACGTGGGGACATAAATTCAGAGTACTAATGCAACGTTAAATTAAAATGTTATTTAAAAAGAAAAATTTTATTTCCAATGGCAATCAATATACAAAAGTAAAAGTAACAACAAGAGTAAGTATAAAACAAAAAAGGAAATCGGATGTATTAATTGATCTGTTTTCTTCTGTTGTTGTTGTTGCTGATGGCCCCTGGTTGGAGGTTCCAAACCAGTTCAATATAAGTTATTGGGCTCTGGTTTTAATTAGCAACACAAGGTTTGGAGTCTGACTTGGCTACAAACCTGTCCCGTAACTTTGACCGTGTCAAGTGTCGAGACTGTAACCCTTGACCCCGCACCTCCAGAGGTATTTTGGGAACTTGAAGACATTGCAGCTGTGACATATTTTTTCCTTGCACCAGAAGCTATTATTGTACACGTCGATGGTTTTGTCAGCGATGGGCATCGAACTAGCAACTTGCATGTCAGTGGCTCGCTGCCTTTTCCAATTGGACCCCAGCGCCCTTGTTTTCTTCTTGTCTCTCAATATCTGCTACTGATATCCCAAACCAACAGAGCCTCACATATCTTAAGGTAGGAAATATTCATGTCTTGTAGTTTATTACAGATAGTGCAAAAAGGACTCATACCACCTGAATGTTTTGCTCAGCAGTAGTGGATAGTAAAAAATCGGATGCTTGCTCCTTGGAATTTCTGGAATGAAAGCACTATTAACAACCCATAATCTATTAGAATTTCTATCTATTAATTCTTGATAAAGCAGGTCTTTCAATTTTTTTCTGGATAAATACCTTGACAGAATTATATGTGATCAGTCCAGACGGGCTCCTTATATATATCTTCAGCACTTTTCCTTGCTAATCAGTCAGCCAGTTCATTTCCTGGAATTTCACAGTGTGGCAGAATCCACTCTAAGACTATTTTGAGGTTCTGCGATGGCACTGTATAAATAAGGGACTGACACTTGAAAATTTCATCTTTTCCACAGAGCCATTCCACAGAGCTAGTGGCTTCAATGGTAGATGGAAAATCAGAAAATATCGTAAATTTTTGGAATATGATTGAGTGGCATGACAAACTGGTTCAATGCTGGG
The DNA here is from genome assembly GCA_907164885.2 of Dolomedes plantarius. Taxonomy (NCBI): domain Eukaryota; kingdom Metazoa; phylum Arthropoda; class Arachnida; order Araneae; family Dolomedidae; genus Dolomedes; species Dolomedes plantarius. The sequence continues at coordinate 145,661,911 of OU015491.1, read as the reverse complement.
CGCATGTCCTCTACTTCTCCATCGAATGTAGAATCACATTATCCTACAGGAGTGTAAAAACTGCAAGTCTCACTCCTGTATCGGCGTTTTCATAGTCTCCCACTGTCGAACTATCAGTATAAACATGAAACCAATCGTTTTCTGGATACCTATAAAGGATGATCTCCAATGTTACAGGTCTAAGATTACTTTTATTAGTTTCATATTTTAAAATAGTTTGTGGAAGTTTGAATTTTATTGCACATGAGCGACCTCACATCTGTTTAGGGGCAATAGAAGTCGTTGTGTTCATGAATTTCAGGAAGACTCCTCTTCTTTAGTGCTACAGCTGTTGCAATTTCTGTTTTGATCTACTCGGTCACTTGTTAGTGACGACACCGGCCAGATGGAGGCGTGGTCTAGTCACACTGTATGCAAAATCATTCCAGCATAAAAGGCGGACAGTCTCATATGGCAGGGCAGCGGAGCTGTGCACCTGGCAGTGCGTTGTGATTGCCGTTCGCTTCCGAGTTTGAGTTAACGCCCCTTTGTAATCTACCAAGCTGAAGTGGATTACGCCAAATGTACAGGAATTTGTAAATAGTTGAAGTGCTGTTGAATAAAGTACCAAAAAGATACCTTCTGGCTGATTACTGGAGATTATTGTCACATTTTTTGGTGACCACAGACCTGATACGAAGACGAAGGAATTTGGGACTATGCATGTTCAACGAGTGATTTTTATGGCCGAGACTTCCATTTGAGGTAGGTCTCCCAGTTTAATTATTAGATAGATTTACAATTTGATATGGATTGACTGGATTTATTAAATACTGATGAAAATGAATACTGACAGAGTTAAAGTGAAAAGTACAGCTGTTAGACAGTTATTTTCGAAACTTATTACCAAAATAGAGGGTACACTTAATTTACCTTTAAATGAAGCATTCACGAAAGTGGATAAAGTTGAAAATCTTTATAATTTAAAAAATCGGTTGATTGAAAAAATAGATGAGTTGAAGAAGCTAGATAGTGAAATTCAAGATGTTATTGATGTTGAGGAATTGAAAAAGGAGGTAACGGCTAACGATAAATATCGAGAAACCAGTACTAGTTGTAAAGCGAAAATTGATAGATGTTTATCGTTTCTAGAAAATGAATTTAATGTAGTTCAGAAAAGTGAAATACGAAATAATTATGAGGAAAATTCACATGAAATAAGTGAAAAGCTTATTAAAATTGAAAATAATGTTGTCAAATTACCGAGTTTGAATATTTCTATTTTTGGTGGAGATTGTAGTGATTGGTTAAATTTTTGGAATATATATGAAGTAGCTATACATAATAACCATTCGCTTACTAAAATAGAGAAATTTGCTTATTTAAAAACTTATTTGCGCGGAAATGCTTTGGCCGCTGTCTCCGTATTTTCTTTGACTGAACAAAACTACGATTCGTCTATTAAACTGTTAAGAGAGCGTTTTGGTAGAACACATTTAGTTATATCATGCCATATGAATAAATTATTAATTGAACCCGTTAGGACAGTTTCTGATGTATTGGCGTTAATAAAATTATATGATGCAATAGAAATTCATATTCGATCATTAGAATCTCTAGGTGTTGCTGCTAACACTTATAGTAGCTTACTCTGTCCAGTTATACTACACAGTATCCCAGTAGAAATTAATTTGCAGTATAATAGGCAGCGTCAGTCTAACGAAAAATTCGACATAAATGATTTAGTGAAGTTTTTGAAGAATGAAATTGAATGCCGCGAAACGTCACTTTTACTAGGAAATCGAAATAATTGTGCCACAGAAACTCTAGTTCGCAAACCGATAACTATTAGCAATTTTTCTAAAAATAAATACCAGTTTAATACTAAAAGAAATGTCTTCAACTTCAGCATTCATTGCTACCACTAATAAAAAACGAAATTGTATCTTCTGTTTTAAAACACACTCTAATCAAGTTTGTACACTAGGCGTGAGTGAAAGAAAGAAACCGCTTGTAAGTCAGGGTAGTTGCTTCCTCTGCTTAGGGAGAAGACACACTGTAAAGATATGTTGGAAAAGGAATTAAACTTGTAAAAATTGTAATCAAGCGCATAACTCATTAATATGTGGATCTTCGAATTCCCGAGAAAACGTTAGCAATGACAATTCGGTTAGCGATGAGTCGAACCCGCAAGCTGAGAGTTCCCTGCTTTGTAATAACAAAATAAAAAAACCAGAAGTCTAACTCAGTATTTTTGCAGACTTTCACAGCAGACGCTGTGACAGATAAGGGAAATATTTGCTTCGTCGTTTATGCGACGGAGGGTCAACAAGAACGTTTGTTGAAAGGAAAATTGCCGACTCAATAGGACTGGAAATTGTGAATAGAGAAGAGCTTCTCATTTATGCGTTCGGAAATATAAAGTTAGAAAAACAAATTTATGATATTGTTGAAATAATCTTACAGAGTAAAATTGAGCCTAATCGGAAAATTAAAATAAGGGCGATTGTAATTGATTCAATCACGCTTGGCGAAATCGAATTTCCTTCTCAGTGGATTAGAAATACAGCATTTGAAAGAGGTATAGAATTGGCTGATATGGGCTATTCAACAAAGGTCAATGTATTAATAGGATCAGATTATATTTGGGAAATTTTGGGTCAAACAAATATAAGGTTAAACAAACGTTTAGTTGCAACGCAAAGTATGTTTGGGTATGTAATTTAAGGTAAAAACAGAGAATCTGATTGTAAGGAGGTTTATGTTAGCCATTTAACCGTTGAAACCGAGGACTTGGATTGTCAAAGAGTTAAGGATAGGAATTAATTCGGAAAGAGAAACACCGAAAAGTGATACAGAGATTTTAAAGTTATTCGAACAAAACACAATTCAGTATAAAAATAATAGATATGAGACACGATTATTGTGGAAGGAAGATCAACATGAGTTAACAAATAATTACGAAATCGCGAGGAAGCGTTTATTTGGCTTAAATAATACTTTTAGGCGAAATAGGGATTTCTATTTTAAATATCGAGATATTGTTAGAGAACAATTGGAGGTTAAAATCATTGAAGAAGTTAAATGTAATTCAGATAGTAAAGAACTCGTGGGTTATTTCATGCCGCACCATGGTGAAATAAAAGAATTAAAAGAAACTACAAAATTTAGAATTTGTTACGATGCCTCATCCAAAGCAAAAAATGAGTTGTCACTTAATGACTGTCTATTTAGTGGTCCTAATCTCAACCCCGATTTATTGAAAATTATTTTGAAATTTCGATATCACCGTATAGTATTTTGCTCGGACATTCAAAGAGCGTTTTTGGAAGTAGGTATTGCTGAGAAAGATCGTAAATTTTTGCAGTTTCTATAGGGTGAGGAAGGGCAGACCGATCTCAGTTTGGATAGTTGTGGCGTCAGAATCCTCCAAATGCATTTGGTATTAAGTGGCAGGCCATTTCTTTTGGCTGCAACTATAAGACTCCATTTAAAGAAATATGAAAATTCCCATAGGGAAGCATGTAAAATCCTGAATGAACTACATGTTGATGATTTGATTAATGGTTCTGATACTGTTGATGAAGCCGCGCTGATATCGAGGGATGTTACCGCTATTTTGAGTGAGGCAAGCATGAATCTACGTCAGTGGGCTACAAATTCAAAGTTATTGGACGCTTCGTGAAATATGGAAAGAAAACAAAGTGAAGCGTAGACAATCTGCAAAGGATATACCGTTAAAGGTCTTAGGACTAATTTGGGATAATGAAAGAGATACTCTCAGGGTTGCACCTAATCAATTCAATAGATTAAACAATGGTATCGCAACAAAACGGACAGTATTAAGTGCTTGTGGGATGCTTTTTGACCCTTTGGGTCTTCTAATTCCTTTTACTGTTCGAATCAAGTTTCTTGTGCAGCGGTTATGGGAAAGAGGCGTTTCATGGGATGAACCTCTTTCTCCAGATATCAATATAGAGTTTATGGAATGGCTTGACGAAACACCCTATGTTCAAAATGTCACTATACCTCGATCTTATTTTCCTGAACTGGGATCAGAGTTGGAGCTTCATATTTTTTCAGATGCCAGCCCTAAGGCTTATGGCTCAGTGGTATACTTTATGCTAAAGTACGGCAGTAGGGTGATGACAAGTTTTGTGATCTCTAAATCGCGCTTAGCACCAATGAAGGCAATTAGTTTGCCTCGCTTAGAACTGCTAGGAGCCTTGATATCAGCTGAGTTCTTATTTGAGAGAAACATTTACAGTAGTTAAAGAAAGCAATATTTATCTGTGGTGTGACTCCCAGATATGTCTACATTAGATTAAACGTGAATCACACGAATGGAAACAGTTTGTGAGAAACAGAGTAACGGAGATAAAGGAAAAAACCAATCCCTTGAACTGGTATTTTTGTAATGGAAAAGATAATCCTGCAGACAAACTTACGCGTGGTTTGAATGCAAATAGTCTTGTTAGTGACAAATCATGGTGGACTGGTCCTTCCTGGTTGTCAGATCTCGGGGCACCAGTTAATGATGTAATGGCAGATAATAACATGGATATTTCCGAAATAGAAAATGAAAGGAAAACAGAACATGTTATATTTCAGAACTGTCAAGAATCCATTGAACCTCTACTAAGGTTAGAAAATTACAGTCATTTAAACAAAGTGTTAAGATTCACAGCCTACATCATGAGATTTCTGAATAACTGTAGGTCAGACTCAGTGAAAGGGTTTGTCGCTTTAAATGCTGACGAATTAACAGAAGCTGCAAAGTATTGGGTTCGTTTTGTTCAGGAAACAGAGTTCAATATGGAGCATAGACAACTGAAAGTACAAGTGTCTGTTAAACCTGATTCTCTAATATATGGTCTAAGTCCTGGCCTAACAACTGATGGACTTTTATATCTTGGAGGTAGATTACAAAAATCTAATTTTCAATTCTACGAGAAACATCCACTAATTCTACCTAACAAGTCCAGATTTACCGAACTATTAATTATGAAAGAACATCAAAATTTATGACATTCAGGCGTATCCGATACTCTAACTCCGATACACAACATCTACATCCACAAAACCTCACTGGGTTTAGCGAGGTCTCCCGAACTCATGTAACTTATCTAAATGTATGAATGAAGACAAGGGGAAAATTCCCAATGTCTTCTTATGTGTACATACACACAAACGTTTAAAGGTAAAGAATGTTACTGTGGTCTTCAGTGGATTCCCAGAGCACTCTTCATCTTCAGTGCTACTTCCATAAAACCTAACTAGGTTTTAACTGACCTTTTGGAGCTATTGTGTCTCATCTAAAAGTTTACATGAAAACAAAGGTATAACTGTGCATATATGTTCCAAATCTCTTCTTATATTACTCCAAATCTCTTCATATATATATATATATATATATATATATATATATATATATATATATATATATATATATTATATATATATATATAATATAAATGTGTATGTACGAATATAACACAAATTTACACAAATTCAACAGTATTTAAAGTCACTGCGGGTCTCTAAAAAACTATAGAATATCAAAAAATGTTCTAAATTTACTTAAAGCACTTTAGAAAATTTAAAAGCATTTTTTAACTCATCTGTCACTTTTCATTTCTCCGAAGGTTAAAATTACTAGCCATGAAACCGTTGTTCGTAAAAACAAAAAGCAAAATTACAGATAGTTAAAGTAATTAACTTATTTTTTTCGGCTGAAAATGTTAAAGGATAATAATGTCAGTAATTAAAGAAGATGAGTATACAAGTAATTGGTTCTGGGATTGCTGCTGTAAGAATAAATAAAATTTTTCCGAAGCTGGCATACACGGATAATTACTTACTAGCACCTAACACTAATAAAATTTTCAAAATTAACGTATAAGTTTAAAAATTTGTGGCATTAATTTAACACATTACATTTTTTACACTACAAAATCTTAAAACGTTGTCATTTCCATACGTAATACCTGGACCTCTATTAATGTCAAGTATAGGTATATGTCAATGCATAATTTCAGTATACGTAACATAAATATATCTTCCTAAATATCTTGAACTATAAATGAGCCACAAAGCGTAAAAACAAATTTGTTGGTTAAACATTTTTATAGATTTAGCATACGTTACACTATTAAAATATTAGGTTTTATACAATTATTACAGGTTTTTCCTTGATTACAATAGAAGGTGTGTTCATATAAAAACGTTTCCCAAGTAGTTAAAATAAACAAAAATATCCTTAACTATTTTCATTAACATAATTTTTATTTATATTCCTAAATTCAACTATATTTTTTTTACTAAATCCAAACTTGCAGTTTAATCGCATGGGAAATGGATGATAAATTTCGTAATACCTGGACCTCTATTAATGTCAAGTATAGGTATATGTCAGTGCATAATGTCAGTATATGTAATATAAATATGTCTTTGTAAATATCATGACCTATAAATTAGCCACAAAGCGTAAAAAAATTGTTTGCGAAAAATTTCCATAGATTTAGCATTTGATCCACTATCAAAATTTTAGATTTTATACAATTTTTCATGTTTTTTCTTGGTTAAAATATTAGAAGGTCGGCTCACATAAAAACATTTCCTAAGAGGTTAACATCAACAAAAAGACCCTTTTCATTTGTATAATTTTTTATTTACAGATTCCTAAAGTCAGTTATATTTTTTTACTATATCCAAACTTGCAATTTGGATTTAAATAGAAGGTGTGTCTATTTAAAAATATTTCTCAAGTAGTTAACATCAGCAAAAATACCCTTACCTTTTTTCATTTACATAATTTTTATTTTCATTCCTAAATTCAGTTTATATTTTTTTACTAAATCTAAACTTGCAGTTTAATTGCATGGAAAATGAAAGATTAATTTCGTAACACCTGGACCTCTATTAATGTCAAGTATAAGTATATGTCAGTGCATAATGCCAGTATATGTAATATAAATATATCTTTGTAAATATCATGAACTACAAATTAGCCACAAAGCGTAAAAAAATGTTGGCGAAAAATTTCCATAGATTTAGCATTTGATCCACTAATTTTAGGTTTTATACAATCTTTACATGTTTTTCCTAGGTTAAAATAGAAAGCGTGTTCATATAAAAACATTTTCCAAGTAGTTAACATCAAGAAAAAGACCCTTACCTTTTTAGTTTACATAATTTTTATTTACAGATTCCTAAATTGAATTATTTTTTTTAATAAATCCAAACTTGCAGTTTGTATTAAAATAGAATGTTTGTCCCTATAAAAATCTTTCCCAAGTATTTAACATTAACAAGAAGACATTTATTTTTTTCATTTACATAATTTTAATTTAAAGATTCCTAAATTCAATTATATTGTTTTACTAAATACAAACTTGCAGTTTGCATTAAAGTAGAATGTGTGTTCATATAAAAACATTTCCCAAGCATTTAACATCAACAAAAAGACCTTTACTTTTTTCATTTACATAGTTTTTACTTACAGATTCCTAAATTCAATTATTTTTTTACTAAATCCAAACTTGCATTTTGTACTAAAATAGAAGTTTTGTCCATATAAAAATCTTTCTCCCAAGTATTTAACATCAAAAAGACCTTTACTTTTTTAATTTACATAATTTTTATTTACAGATTCCTAAATTCAATTATATTGTTTTACTAAATCCAAACTTACAATTTGGATTAAAATAGAATGTGTGTCTATATAAAAATATTTCCCAAGTACTTAACATCAATAAAAAGACCCATACCTTTTTCATTTACATAATTTTTTTTACAAATTCCTAAAGTCAGTTACATTTTTTTCACTAATCCAAACTTATCCAAACTTGCAGTTTGGATTTAAATAGAAGGTGTGTCCATTTAAAAACATTTCCCAGATAGTTAACTTCAACAAAAAAGACCCTTACCTGTTTCATTTACGTAATTTTTATTTTCAGATTCCTAAAGTAAGTTATATTTTTTTTTAAAATCCAAACTTGCAGTTTGGATTAAATTAAAAGGTGTGTCTAAATAAAAAAAATTTCCCAGGTAGTTAAAATCTAGAAAAAGACCCTTACCTTTTTCATTTACATAATTTTTATTTACAGATTCCTAAAATCAGTTATATTGTTTTGCTAAATCCAAACTTGCAGTTTGGATTAAAATAGGTTTGTCCATATAAAAACATTTCCCAAGCATTTAACATTAAGAAAAATACCCTTACCTTTTTCATTTACATAATTTCTATTTACAGATTCCTAAATTCAATTATGTTTTTGTTTTATTAATACAAATTTGCCGTTTGTATTAAAATGGAATATGTGTCCATATAAAAACATTTCCCAAGTAGTTAACATTAACAAAAAGACTATTACCTTTTTCATTTACATAATTTTTATTTACAGATTCCGAAGTCAATTATATTTTTTTTTACTAAATCCAAACTTGCAGTTTAATTGCATGGAAAATGGATGATAAATTTCTCCCTATTGCATCATAGATTACACTTATTAATATATGAGCTTCAGTAAAACATCTCTCAAGGACAAACTCATTGTCTATTAACGTAGAACTCCGAAAATTAATATTCGAGAAAGATCCTATTCCATTTGCTCATATTCTACTGTATACTTACAGTACGAATGGAATACCCAGGAAGCGTATGCATCGAAAATGAAACACTAAATATTCATTGCTGCTCTCACTGGTATCATTACGGTCTTCGGGCATTTTATGAACGCATTATTTTAGCTTAAAATTTCCGTAGAAATCAGATATCTAGCCTCGGGAGTCTCATTTACCGTGACGAAATAAATATTCTCATATATTTTTAAAGCGCGCATAATACATCGGGACAATTTGAAACCTTATTTACGTTCTATGCATGGCTCCTTCCGTTACGAGTCTAATAAATCATATTTTAATTCAATCATTGTGTTGTGTGCGCTGGCATCAGTACGAGTTCACGTTACAAATGGGGTTTTTCAGTGGAGGGGATAAAAATAAATTAGATAGTTTAAAATTTTACCATAGCATATTCCTAAAATTTTCATTGAAGATAAATGGGAAAAGGATTTTTTCCAAATACTATTTAATGATGAAAATATGGAATACGGGCTATTTACTTTATAAATGTATTTACTTTGCAAAGGCCAATTTACTCACAGTGTACGTGCTTTTACTTTTACTATACTGAAATGATTATGTATTTTTATAATATTTGTGCTTAAAGGTACAAATATTTTATCATAACTTTATCTAAATCCATAATGTTAAAACTTTCCACTTCAATTGGACTTAGTTGGAAGTATTCCCCGGACTTTGTTGGAAATACTCCTAGAAAAATTTTATTTCATTTCCTGCATGATAATTCACGAAGCTACTAGAATACATAATGTTAGCATGTTTTGTAAAACTTGTTAAAATTTTTGTACCTTCCTTTTGAAAATTACAAAACAACTTTCTCTGAGTATTGTATATCTTTAAATGATTATTGTAATCGTGTAAAAATAAAGTTAAGCACACAACCGCAAAAATTATCTGAATAATTGAAGGAAATTTTAAATATGATCAAGGTGATAAATGTCACAAATATTGATTTAAAGTACAGTTCCTCCAAATTCAAAGTTACCCCCTTAAAAAATTTTTGAATGCACTTAAAAGCATTCCAAAAGAAAACAGAAATTTTGAAAAATTTAAGTATATAGGATTTTACGGATACTTTCTTAAAAGCATTTTCGTAATATATCGTATTTTTGACTTCACTTTATTCAAGCTAAAAGTTTAAGAAAATCTTAACGTTTCATCCATCTGACTCGTATTTTTCATATAGTATTAATTAATAATTATAAAAATTTAATTAATTTTGATAATTCTCATGATATTTCTACTAATTGAGCTTAACTCGTAATCGATATCAGTGCTAAAATTAATAATATGAAATTACTGGTGTCTTTATAACTGCCATCAGGTAAAATTAAACAAAAATTTTAAAGAATAAATTCCTTAATTGATGAAAAATTTAACTTTTTAAGACCAAATATTTCAAGCCAGTGCATTTTACTAATTGCAACCACAATAGTTTTCCATGTGTAATATCTAATAAAGCCTTTTGTCCGCTTTATTGTAGATCGAGAAAATTCTAGTATTTTAAAACTTTTAATCAACGCTTAACTGATTACGTAATGTTCATGAACTTCTGATGTTTATTGTACGGAATAGTGGTCTTGATATGTGTTTTAAAGAGATAGGTCAACTGAAGTGTATTGTTTTCGCACTCATTTATATACATACATACATAATTATATCTAAATAGGTAAATATGCCGAAAATTTTTGCATTGTAACTAAATAATAGACTATGCAATTTTCTGCCTGTTTAAAAATAAACCTAGAAAAATAAAACTATTCCCTGCATATATAATGTACACAAGTTCGCATAGATTTTACCCTTGCATTTGTATCATAATTGTTTACAAAATTTCAATTGAAGAGTGAAATCGTTTTTATCAGTTCTTTAAAATGATTCACAAAATATCAAATGATGTTTATTATACTTACAAATGCAATACTGTAGTGCTTCCCCGTACTCTGAAGTGAGACTTCAAAGAGCATTTATTACGAGAAACATCTAAGGTTTCACAATTTGCAACACATTTACTTGAATATCTTTCCTTCTCACCTCTTTCTCTGTTCTTTCCTATTATCGGTTTGAAATTTTCTTTTTAAAAATCTTACTAGTAAATATTTTCTTCGTAAAAACTTATAGGCAAGACAGAAAAGAGGAAGCACTAGAGGACTTTTCATTTATATGCATTTCTTAAGATTTTAACACTGCACATTGATTCCGATCAGTTTTGTTTTGTTAAATTTTCTTTGAAGTTTATTGTCTCTCACTGTTGTAGAGTTATTTAACTTAATAAAGCATAATGCTTATTTTTCTATTTGATTAATAACGAAGTGTGTTTGATCTAAATATTTTCACTAATGCAATAAGGTTTCTTTGGTGAAATATCTCGTAAGACAAATTTTTAAAAAAGCACATTTTTAGTAAGGCTACAAATGGTAATGCATTCAAAATCAGTTGTTTGCAAGATAGTTCTAAGCTATGTTCAAAAACCTATAGCAGTGACCAAATATTAAATTCTTTTGTACTTAATCTATTAATAAAAATGCAAATGTTGAGATAATATGCTAAAACATAAAATTTTTAAGGAAACACATTTTTAGTAAGGCTACAAATGGTAATGCATTCAAAATCAGTTGTTTGCAAGATAGTACTAGGCTATGCGCAAAAGCCTGCACCAGTGACCAAATTTTAAGTTCTTTATATTTAATCTATTATTAAAAATTTAATCTATTATTAAATTCTTTTAATCTATTATTAAAAAAATTCAATCTATTATTATTGGTATTTAATGTATTATTAAAAATGCAAATGTTGAGATAATATGATTTATCAAGTTTCGTTTACATGAAATTCTTTCTGATCCTGTTTTATCTTTTTAGGCAAAGATTGCGAAGATATGAGAAATCAACAGATTGATCTGAAGGATTTAATTAATTCTTTTTAAAAATGATTACACAGTCTCTTTCTCTAATGTATTAAAAAAATATCAAAAATTGTTACTTTTCACATTTTGTTTACAATTAGCATAAACAGATTTTCAAGTTTACAGTTACGAATTCATTTTTGTTTTTTAGTTTTCATAAATCCTGCATAAATAATATAATTTAAAAGACAGGCTTGTCTTGAGAAACTGACACTTTTCCTAAATGTAATCTTATAAGGCTATGATGTTACGTCAAAGAGTTTAGATGCCTCAAAACCTATAAACCGCAATCATAGATGATGTGATTTGCACCGAAGCACGAAGAAATTGACAGTCAAAAAAGCAAAGACTTGGTTAAAGGTGGATCAGTTTTCCAATATTAATACCATGTATTGAATTGATGGTACACTATATAGCTCGAATAAACATAGCGATGTTTTTTTTTTGGTCCGATAAAAATATCTGAAATGAGATAATAATAATTAGAATTCATCTGCTTGAGAATTATGATTTCTGTAGAATCTTAATGAACCCTTAATATAAACGTCCATATTGGAATTTTTTTCCTATACAGAATATGGGCTATACTATTTACCATATTAAATGATAATCATTTTAGCATCAAATAAAAATTTATATCTTCTTACATGTATATTATTACAGTGAATGGGGCTCAAATTATTTATGTTACAACTAATTTATAATGCTAATATTGTCTTTCTATAACTCTTCAGAATTTTTTTAATTTAAATTCGATTTAAATTCTGGTTACTCTATTACATCCAATGTACTACAATTCTGATCCATTCATAATTTTTTTTCTAACCGCAAAGAGAGGATTGTTGAGTTTGAATGCATAAGGAAGTTATAACATTCAGTGATATTATAATGCAGTTCCACGATTTGATATCATTCTATGTCACATAACGTGTCAGTATAAATAATTATTTGCGTTATTTGTCATTATTCATCAGCATATTTACTTCGGTATTTCATGAGATCAGTTAATTATTATCATAATATTTAGCTGGAAAGAGGAACGCTGAATCCTCATATACTGAATTTTAATGATGACGTAGAGAGCGTTAGATATCTCGAAGCTAATCATTGATATAAATGTCTGTTGTAGGAGGTAAGATATGCGATGCTGAATAAAGCCTATTTGTTGAAATCAATGCTTTGTTAGTAATAGTTCGTTTTTTTTTACTACGTTTTATAAAAATGAACTCCCAGTCCGAATAACGTGGAGCAACAGGCAAGGTTACAGCTAAGAACTCAAGCTTACGAGATGAAACATGGAATGTAACACAAATATTTTAAAAACATAGCCCAGACATACTACATTTAAAAAATTAGTCTATTTTAACCAAAATCCTAAATATCCAATTACAATATTAGGAATATAATGTTTTATGTCTAAAACATTTATCTATGTTAATGAACTAATAACAAATTACTGTTCCTTTTTTGGAATTCTATTTAATATTTTATATCAATATTTGTTAAATTTAAATCAATAGTGAATAGCATGAAATTGTTTTAAATTTGTTAATAAAAAATTTAAATATTTACTTGCTATTATGTTAACTTATTTCATTTAGTTACCATATCAACCATTAAATTAATTCCATGTTTGTAAATATCGATGACATTAATATTGACCTGTGATATGGGAAGTTTTATTACAATATAAAACCACTAATCGTCTGTAAATTTTAAACTTCTTGTTACGTTGAGTCATAAAACTATCAAGACTGTTAATTTTAATAAGCAATATTTATAAATAAAGATAATGGTACCTATTACCCTTTGAGCATAATCTAGTTATTCGAATAACTTGATCAACAATAAAAGTCTTGAAAGTTTACAAATTCAAAAAAATAATTAGACATTTTATCTTACTAATCACATATAAACTTTTGTTCAATATTTAGACGAGTATTTAAATCTAAGAAACTCCCATTTTGTATACTATTGCTACCCGAGAGAAGTTCTAATGCTTTTGGATAAAATATCAGATTTATTTTTATGCTAGTTTCATTAAATGTTATTGTTGTCATCAATTAACCTGTATTAATTAAATTCATTACTTTTTATGGGATTAAACATATATGAATAGAAATATAGGTTGTCAAGCATACTAGAAGCATTCTCAACTTGAGAAATACCTTTAGTATATTCAGAAATTTTCTAATGTTATTTTGTGGTGTAAAATGTAATGATTAAATAAAAGGATTTATGTTTAAAAATATAAAAATACATCTGATTTTTTTAATAAATTGATAATTTCTTTATCACGACACACACACACACATATATATATATATATATACAGAATGGTTCAAATTAAAGTATCCCTGTTTGGTACACCCTGGCGACAAAAACAGTGGACGTAATGTCTTCATATTTAAAGGGTATACATATCAGGCCAAGGGGAACTGATTGGTGGGAAAAAACATTTAATTCCAACAAAGACCATTAGGTGCAAATGAGGCGCTATGATCGGTTGAAGGTAAGGAAAATGAAACATGACTGTACGAAGAAAGGAAAGAATACGAGGTGTCGGTAATTAACTTTATTAATACAGTTCGTTACACATGCAGGAACTAAACTACGCTGAATAAGCTTTATGTTTGCAAGCGTGTGCAGTGTACGTGTTATGTTTCCTCTGTAGCAGCAGCACAACTAAACTTCCAGCCCTTCTCGCCGTGCTGTAGTTCAGTGAGAATTTGAATATTCGACTGTGCGCGCAGTACCGGAGAAAAAAAATTGCATACCAGCTGGGCGAAAGAACCGTCGTAGCAAATAAAAAAGATAGCTCACAGGTTCGGAACATTCTTCGACCGCCACGATGGTTCTTTCGTTTCCGGAGCGTACTTTGCTGCTAAAGTTATTTTACCAAAACGGCGATAACACCGCCAAAGCTTGTACCGAGGGCAGAAAGCTTTGCGTATGGGTCCAGTAACACCATGTGCCCTGAGGCGAATGGTGAAACGTTCGGAGGAAACAGGTAGCTTTGCCGTTCGAGCAGGACGAGGGCGAAAAAAAATGGATACCGCAGGAGATGGATGGTGTTGCAACCGCTGTAGTTGAGCAGGCAAATTAGAACACAGCAGGAACATGCAGTGCTCACTCCGTATCAAGACAACTCGGATTGTCACACACTACGGTATGGAGGTGCATGCGGAAAACACTAAAAGCCTATCCGTATAAGCTCCATCGCTTACAAGAGTTAAAACATGACGATTACGATCTGCGTGAAACGTTCGGTTTAACGTTCGGTTTAACGTTCTCGGCACGTATGGAGGTGGAGCAGAATTGGCCGTGGAACATCCTATGGACCGATGAGGCTCACTTTTCCATGTGCGGAACAGTGAACGCACATAACTGCCGTATCTGTTCCACTGAGAATCCTCACTCGATCCACCAAATGCCCCAGCATTCACTGCATGTGACTGTATGGATCGGCTTCACTGCGACCTTTATGATTGGGCCATTTTTCTGCTAGAAAATCAGCCCGCACGGACCAAAAACCTGTTCCGTGACTGCAGCACATTATCGGGCTATGTTGCAAGGTGTGGTCATTCCATAACTCCAGCAGCTCGCTGGATGTCTCGCTGCAACGGTATTTCAACACGTCCTCACATTGGACGTGAAGTTCAACAATTGCTGCAACGTCATTTTACAGAGGATCGTATTATCAGCCGTACATTTCCTACCAGATGGCCCCCACGTTCACCCGACTTAATCCCGTGCGATTTTTGGCTTTGGGGTTCCCTCAAAGATAAAGTTTTTCGGAAAAACATAGGAAATCTGGCATATTTGAAGATTAACATCCTCTTGCACGTGCGCAACATCGGTCCCGACCAGTTACACTCCGCTAAAGTACATGCTATAACACTGTGTCCCGCGTTGGCCGTACACATTGAAAACCACCGGCGGACACATTGGAAACCACCTGTGAAATCTTTGTGTGCTGTTGTTACTACGCGCATGCCTTTCGTTTGCGCCTACACTAACATTTCTGAAGGATCGACAGTTCTTGTGTAACGAACTGTACTAATAAAGTTAATTACGGACACCTCATATTCTTTCCTTCCTTCGTACAGTCATGTTTCATTTTCCTTACCTTCAACCGATCGCAGCGCCTCATTTGCACCTTGCGGTCTTTGTTGGAACTAATTTTTTCCCACCAATCAATTCCCCCTGGCCTGATATGTATACCCTCCAAATATGAAGACATTGCGTACACTGCTTTTCTCGCCAAGGCGTCCCAAGCAGGGATACTTAAATTTGAATCACCCGGTATATATATATATATATATATATATATATATATATATATATATATATATATATATGGAAAAACTAAAAACTTCAAGAATGCTCTTAGAAGAGGCATGTGTAGCTTACGAATAAAATATTATTAAAAATATCAAAAGAAGAAAATGGTAAACTTCAACATATGTCTGAGAGGGACGTGAAACAGACTGAAATAGAGAAAGAACAAAATTTGTACATATGACTGAAAGCACATTTTTTTTCCCACTGAGGCAGGCACATACCGTATAACACACAACAGGAAATTTTTTCGCTACTTTATGATGGGTGCACTCAACAGGAGCAGAAAAGTTACTACCTATGGGAGAACAACCCAGAAACAATCATTCCTTATCTAGGATTTTAACCTTAAACCCGGTGAAAAACAATGAAGATTTCAAAATAATAATTGAGAATAGAAATAAAGACGATAAAGGAAGAAACATTCGAAATTAATTGAATAATCAGAAAAAGTGGGGGAAAATTGAATGTATGTCAGACTACATTAAAATCATATAAGAAGGTTTCCTTTTGAAAACTGACGTATTAAAATGGAACTGATTGCATTATTGACAAAATTCTAGGAACGAAGTGTGGTAACAGTTTTCCTATCACCTATTCAGAAATGAGATAGATACTGAAAATAATATTGGTGTCAAGGCATTTGATACCCAGTGCTTAGCAATCAAGGACATAAAGATTTTATCATTCTATGAATACTTTTAACGTTAAGCGTGTTCCAAGAGTTCTTTAAGTTTGATATATAATACAAAAAAAATGGCAATCAATGCAAGTTATCAACGCAAGTGTCGTTTACACCAGACTTACGAAAGAAAAACAGAAATTATATGTCAGAATCGCAAAAATAGTCAAACCATGTGAAATGTCGATTAAACATTTTTAAATCATAAAAATCTAGCACATTTGTACACAGATTAAAATAACAGAGGGTTAAATTAAGAAGAAGGAAAAAACGGAGATATGTTGTTTACATAATTTAAGAATTAAATTTAAAACATTCCGGATGGTGAAAGCTTCATGACACCATCTTGAAAATCCAGAGAAATTTGATTCTATCACAGCCACTGCAATAGCATTCAAGAGTTGGAATTAATATTTATGAACCATTAGGAAATATATGAAACGTCAACTAATGAAAATAGCTTCGGAATAGAAAAAATACAAAAGCTCTTCAAAGTTGAAAAAAAAGCTCGATTCAAATTTCTGCTATCGAAAAACTGCTTTTTTTCGCTTTGGAATTTCGAATCGAGGTTTTTCTAATCCAACGTTAATAAGCATTTAACAAAATATCCATAGTCAAAAAGGAATAATAAGCAGCGTGGTTGGGAAAGAATTACATACATACATACATACATACATATATATATATATATATATATATATATATATATGTGAACACCCCACTGCGTCTCTAGTATAAAAAGATAAAATATTGTGTGTTTGCACCAAGCAAAGTGCGAACAAAATTAGGTATTAATTCATCTTATAAAATTTGCTTTCTCTTGTAGTGTACTTAAAGGGTCATTATATTGGTTTAGATAGCAAGAACCAATGTTCGATTCCCCCACAGGCGCTGTAAACGTTTGTCAAAATACTTAATTGGGTTCCTAAGATTTGACTCAGCTAGAAGCATTCTAATTTTTTTATCAGATAATCGTTTCAAGCTTTAAATTATCTACACTTGTATTATATCCAAACACTTATGATAGATAGTTCCGTTTTATTTTAATAGAAACGAAATTCGATTGCAAACGCCAAGTCAGGACAAAAATTTCCTACTATGAAACCTGTAAAACTATTTTCTTTACAGGAATACTTCGTGACTGAGAAAGAAAACATCAAGTCTTTGAAGTCAAAATTTTAAAAACAGTTTTGTTTATTTCACTTATCCTGTGATGTATAAATAAGAAGTATCATGACAGTATTTCTGATCAAAACCTATATTGATAATATTGGTATTGTTTTCTTTCATTTATCCTCTTTTCTCTAAGTAATATTTATCATTTGCGGCTCATCAAATGCATTTCGAAAACGGATCACTTTATCAAAGACTTAACCTACACAACTAAACTGTTTTGTTCTATAAACTTATAGACTATTCTTCTTTTAAAAAAATGTAGTGTACTCTGATTTTTATATTTACTTTGCATCTGCAAAATTTCGGACCAATTTTTGATAGACTATTTAAAGAGTATACAAATGACAAATTAACTGAGTTGTGAAATTTACATTTTCGAGTAGGTAAGAAAACATAAAGGAATGTATAATATTCCAGTTGAAAGAAAACATTCCTAGAGTGTTCCAGAGGCATATATTAGATGTTTTATTGTCTGAATATAGCAACAAAAATTCTCAAACATGTCCTGAGGAAATATGAAAGAAAAGAAAAAAGTCTGGAAATTGTGGTAAAATATTCTCGCTTATTATCTAAAACAATAAAAGTTAAGTCAAAAATACTATTTCATTTATTTTCGCTTTTTCCGGAGAGGTTAAATAAATGTTCAAAAAAGGAAAAAAAAGATTAAATGATCTCAAAATTCTGGCATTCGTATCTCGAAAAGATATAAATGTTTCTGCGCGTTTTGACTTTTATTAATAAAAAAAGATACGATTCCCTAGATAGGGTGAAAAAATTGCCACATTATATAACAAAGTAGAACTTGATAGTTTGACTATATTTTCAAAATAGCAAAAAAATGTGCCATAACTTTCTAGGATATTTATCAAATAGTGTTATCTACAAACAGTTAAAGGCGTTAATTTTTAAAAAGGGACTTTCCTCATAACCAAAGATTTTTTTTATGTTTTACATAATTTTTATGGCTTTGGGAAACATTGGTTATCTAAGTACTCATGATAAGAAAAATGGTGTACTGAAAATTTGCTAGTGTAAAATTAAAATATTAACGACGCTTTGCTCATGTATATTAAAATTTTATTTAAAAGTATCTTTTCAACTTTTATATATTTTCATCTTAACTTTAAACTAAAATAATTAATGGAATACTGATTTACATTAATGTTACTTTTAAAGGGAACTGAGAAATTTGAAATTAATTTTTTTTTTCTTATTCGAAACACATTCCTTTTTGGGTGTTTCAGAAAATTTTACATCATTTGAGATGCAAACATCCTAGCCACTATATTTGCTAACCTAATTAAACTGAAAAGGCTTATTATTGAGTAATCAAATATTTATTAACCAAAATTTGAAGGAGAAATACGAATGCATGTGGATTTCATGAACAATGTTCAATATACGTGCTATAAAAATAGAAATATTAAATTAAAATGTTGTCATAAAATACAAATTTCGAAATAATAAATTGACGTGTTTCCGAACAAGATAGTATAATATTAGGTCATTTGAAGGATCATTGGCAAAGTTATTAGATCGTGAAATTATGTCAAATTTTCTGAAACATGCTATATTTTAATCACATTCATGCTTTATCGGAGTGAAAAATTAAAATCTGCAGATTCCACTAATTACCAGAATACTCCGATTGGGAGAACCCTGGTGTTATATTTAGGTCATCCGGCTTCAGTTCTCAGTCCTGGCAGAGACAAATTACAGATTTTTAGTCAATAACATTTGAGAACTGTGTATTTTGCTTCTAAAAGAGCACTTTCTTAAAGAAAATATTGCTATCAACTATGGAAATTCAACAACTAATTAACATTATAAAATTGATTGATTTAAAACCCATATTGGTCTATGATAGACAGAAGAAATGTCATTGTAGTTGGAAAATTCCATGTCTTTTCACAAAGCAATTGCACGACATATTCAGAAATATATTTCAGATATAATTTTACTAATCAACCTCAGTTTTAAGAATTTCCTTTCACTTCCTTATAATGCGTAGATCAAACGTAAGGAACGAATCTAAACATTCATTACAGGTGGTGTACTAAAATATGATGAAACATCTAGCACTTTAAATATATACATTTACACACAGAAAACGTACATGTAAAAGCACATGAACACTTGCACTATGGTGTCAACAGACCACTCAATTTAAAATTTGACGCATCACTAAAGATGTTTTAGCAGATGGCTTGCCTCATTCATCGGCATGCATCATTGACTGCAAGTCAACTACTGATAATTTTTCCCACTTGTATGCTAATTTCGAAGTTGGTTCATCGGCATATAAAAGAAGGTGTTTTTATCCAACAAGCTACTGTCTTTATGACAGCAACTACAGCTATTACCAAATGAAATTGCCAAAGGTTAACCACATGAGCGGCATCTATTTTTGAGCAAGTTATTTTTGCGTTCTCGGATGGCAACGCAGAGAGGTTCTTCTAAAGATATGGATGTCAACGTGAGCTCTCTTTTTTAAATGTAGTAATAAACTTGAATAAAAATGGGTTGTGGTGATAAAACGAGTTTTGTTTAAGAAAGTAAAGTTACAACCTAACATAGTGAAAGAAGATTTCGCTAATAATTTGATGACTTTTGGATGTAAACCAGTCATCATGTTTTCATGTCATGACTTACTTAGAGAAACTACATTAACTGCTCATCATTGTTTTAAATTTAAATACAGTAAAGGTGTGAACCAAAATATTGAACTTTTTAATAAAAAACTTTTAATAAACTTTTTAATAACTTTTTAATAAACTTTTAATAAACTTTTTAATAAAACTATTTTAAAGAAACTTTTTAATAAAAATTCTTTTACAAAATAAAAACCACGGTATTTCAGTAGAAAAGCTCTATTGGTCAAATTATTGAACAGCTAATTCAATCAAAAATTAACTTCAAAATGAAAGTTTCACTTTAATTAACATCCATCAGCCTCTAAATTCATCCTCTTTGAAAAAAATTGCATCTGCTCAACATACTTCGCATTATGCTTCTGAATTCTTACTCAGGTTACCATAACAAACTATTCAAATAATTTACGAGTTTGAGACTGCAGTTTTTTAAGTAAAACTCTGCAGACATCCGATAAGTTATGACATCCATAAATTAGAGCAGTTGCGAAAATTAACAGTGAGAGCACTGCTGCGAAACTATTCGCTTTACTTATAAGTGAATGAGAAGTAAACACTGCACTTTAATTCTATTAAAGAATTCTAATGTTTGTTTAAAACACAGAAAATATTTAAGTCTCAAGAACATGAAGAATATCACAACAATGAATTTATTTGTCTAACAAATTACTTTGAGCTTTTTAAGATTAAATGAAAGTTTTGGTGAACTTTACTCTTGTTTTAAAGCCTAATTGGGATAGTTTTTGTTCTTAACAATTCGATGCACTTGATGCTTAGAAATTTGGATTAAGAGACTAATTTTCTAACTGGCACTGCATTGTAAAGTTTTGATTTATTATTTTAATCTTTGCAGATCTATTAAATATATCTATGGTGCCTGGTATTAAGGGCTTGAGTCAATATAAGTCATTTTTAGATATTTTTTAGTATTGATAAGAAAAACAAAAAATCTTTGACTTGTACAAATGGCTTAAGTCTACCAATTTTGTATACAAATGTGCATTTCTTTGTACAAAAGACTCAAGTCGAAATTATATATCTGCAAATGGTATAAAAACCAATAACTTGGTATATTTAAATTCCTGTTTTTGATTTAAGCCCTTAGATATATGAAGATAGATATATGAAGGAATAGATATATGAAGGAATAAAAATAACATTTTAGGTTTCCGTAAAATAGAAAATTAGAAAAAAATTATTTTATAAATGTTTAACAATTTTTCATCCTAAAGATTAAATTATTTTTAAAAGTCATACGCGCGAATATTTTTGTCGAAGCTCTATCCAAAGAGTGTCAAAAATATATATCCCTGGATTTATAGATCTGGCGAACTTGACCAATACTTATTATACTATAACTGATTCTGTGAGCGAGATCATGTCATGGCACATTAGTATCAAGCACCTTGTCCAGCAAGCAGGTAGTGTGGGCTTTATTCCCAAACAAGTCAAGTTGCTTTTAAATTGATCGGAAGAAGGGGAAATAGAATGTCTAGAAAAATTTAGTCCTCAATCAAAAAAATAAATAATAAATAAATAAATATATATATATATATATATATATATAATCTTCACTAAAGTTATAACCCTTATCAGTGTGCTTCATGTGCGGATATTGAAAATTTCAATGAGGGAAATCAATACATCGCTCTATAACCTAAAGGTCTGTTCACCTTTCCAGTAAACAGGTGGCCGAATCTCAATTTCCTGGTGGTCCTAATTCTTTGAAAGTGAAAGACAGAATCCAAGGGAGAGTACGTGACTGCGTGCCTTCCATAATAAAGCACAAGACTCTTTATTTGCCCAAATGCCATTAACCAGTAGATTTGATATTAAAGTTATTCCACCTGTTACTTTTTGATTTAGAAGAATTTGGACTCTATGTTTTCTATGTAACTTTAAAGTTGGTAATGCTGAAACTTACGCAATAATATTTTACATGTCATAAATAATATATTTCAATAATTTTTTGAAATTTGCTATGAATGAAGTTTTGAAATCTGTTTTTGAAAGGCTAACTTAAGAGTTATTAAATGTAATATAATCGTCCTATCCGGCATATCCAACGACAGTGATAAAGGTAGAGAAGTCCCTCGTTCAAACGTTCATTAGCAAAACATAACATCAGAATTCAGAAGAAATAACATAACTTCTTTTGTGGAATTATTGTGCATTTTTATCGGTCAAAGAGTTTATTTGCGTCATATGAAGATAACGCCGAAACAAAAGCAACATGAGGATTGCAATGAAGAGAAAAATCTAGAATGCAAAATATTAAGTTCTCAAAGAAAAACAAATGAATTATTTCTCTCATATAGGGGACTATTATATCTATTTGCCACTTCTACTTATGGATGATCGGCCTCATGATTCTGAGTAATAACAGGAATCAATTTTTCATCAGTAATAGGGAAATAGTTTTTTTACATGAAAACGTGTGTTTTCTTATACGTTCAATTATTATATCATGTTAAAGATCACATAAATGAGAAAAACAAATAATTATGACTTTTAATACAATTTTGGTACTCCATGTTATATTACATTTTCAATCGTTCATTTATAGTGCCACAAAGTTTAATAATCCACTAAACAGTGAATTGGGAAATTTAAATCTAAAAACAGTTGAGTCGGTGTTTACATTATCGAGATTAGTATAATCTCATTACTATCAGTCTGTCGCATTAGGATTTAAATGAGGTACAAAAGCTTGAATAGATTATGATATAATTTAACCAGATCCACATTCTAATACGGAAATTTGCTACCATCGAAAAAAGGAATTTTCGTCTTAATGCACAAATTTTCCAAAATAACAATTAGTTAACATGTGGGATAAAACTGTTATTATTTAACAAATATTTGTTTCTTAAAAGGAAAATATACAACGAATAGAAAGTGCATTAATTTCAAAGATAAATTTACATTTAAAAAAGTCTATAAACACTTTAAAAATCCTTCCAAATAGCGATTTATCCCATCGGTAAAAATTTCAAATACATCAATTAAAATACTGCACAGTTTTTTTGATACTTTGATATTTGATATTTGGTACTTGATATTTAGATATTTTGATATATTATGCAGATTTTTATAACATATAAAATGATAATATAAGGTTAATATAATTTTATAAGAAGTTTAAGAAAACATAATAATAATAAATACATGTTGTATAATATACCAGTAATATAAGTACATATAACGCAAAACATTATATACAAAAATATCCATTGAAAATTCGTCATGAATACCAGTTTCCCTTTATTATAAATTACTAATTAAAAACATAGTATAAAAGCATTTCATTTCCGATATGCAAAAGTAGATCATTATTTCGGTTCTGTATAAAGCAAAATTCTTTTGTATTAATCATGAAAAATGTAACATAGCGGGCGGAAGTAAAATTAGACCAGTGAATTCAATAGTATACATTTATGATCAAAAATTTTCTCCAAAGAAAATTTTATTTCGCTAAGTAAGTGTAGGAATCTGTATTTAAGAATGATAAAATATGTTTTATAAATATTTTATCTCAATTCGGTGATTGCTTTCACATTTGATATTCTCAAACACAACATTTTAAGGAGAAATTGAACTTTTCTTTGTCAGTAATATAAAACATTCAAAGTTAAATATGGAAATGAAGTTTAACCTAGAGATAATATATTAATAATTACGCTTACTTTAAAATTAAAATTGCTTTTTAAAGCCGAAGAAAGGCATTTTGTACAATTATGGCGCTGTTGATCACATTAGAATAAGTAATGCATCAGTTTAAGTGGAAATTTAAATTATTTATTTAAATATTGTTACGTATATTAGTTAAAGCTTCCTGTGTGCCTATGTTACAATGGCTTAATTTATGCACATGAAATTGAACGGTATTGAAATACCAAAGCACTTAAATTTTACTCAAATATTTCAAATGATTTTTTTCTGAATTAGCTTTCAATTAAGTGACACATTAAATTTCGATAAAGAAAAATATAAATAAACAGCTTGCTTTGATCCTTACGCAAAATCAATTTTGCTCTTTGTCAAACCCAAAATAATAAAGTAAGAATTATATTCAGTTTATATTTTCCTTCCCATTAAGGAATTTTTTTCAAAATTTATTGTCAGATTCACTATTATATATCATTCTATCATTCTTTTGATTATTTTCTGTTGAACAGCATAATAAAGGGGAGAAAATAACAATCATATGTTATCTATTGTAAATTTTTACAGCATCATTATTTGAAAATAAATATACTCTTAAAGAAACAAAAAAATTTGTTGTCCTATTTTCGGGACTTTGGCCAACTTTATTACTTCAGACTGCATTTTCTCCTGTCTCTATGCAGTTTTTGCCATTTCTTATAATCAACTGATAATGTCGTCTCCGTTTGTTTCTTAGTCTGAGCTCTTATTATTTCTTTCACATTTCTAAACAAATAATTTTTTACTTCACATATTTCTTCTTGCTCTTTCTAGAGAAGCATAAGCCATTATGAATTTTTTAAGGGCATATGATTTGAAATTACTCAATAAAGATGGTAAGTTGACCTTCTATTTCATTTTACCCTCTACAATATGTCTATTTCAATTATTTCAATCATTTTAAAAAAATTCTTTACTATTCGCTATTTGGGCTTGATCCTCTCTAAACTTTAAAACACTGATTTTTAGTTAATGGCAGAAGTAATTTTTTGTTCTTCTAGACCTACTTTGAGTTGCGACCCCCTTCAATGGTTTCTACGAATCCTACGACCCCCAACCCCATACGCCCGTCCTGCATATTTTCTGTAAAAAGATCTTTTAAGACATGACGAACAACACTACAATGCATTTCCCGTAATTTAATTCCAATCAAATATTTAATTTAACAAAAGTGAAATTTGTAAGAAATTTGCAAGAAATGGAGAACATTGATAAACATTAACCTTTAGCTTACGGGGCACATTTTTCTTACACCCTCATTAGAACGGAAATTTCATGTCCCCTTTGTAAGAACGGTCGTTGAGGGACTTTACACACATACACGTATATATACATACATATATATGTATATATATACACACATATATATATATATATATATATATATATATATATATATATATACAGTGGAATCTCGATCTATCGTTTCTCAAGGGACCGACTGAACTCAACGATAAATGAGGGAAAACGATAGATGCGGGAACATAACGACGAAACATGATTGTCGGGAGTGAGTGAAACAAACGGCGCATACGGGGAAGCAAAGATTCGGGGAACGATCGATCGAGATTCCACTATATATATATATATATATATATATATATATATATATATATATATATATATATATATATATATATATATATATATATACATATATATATATATATATATATGTATACATATACATATATATTCATGGGATGCATGCTATCCCACCCCGTAAGGAAAAGGTTAATCAATCAAATGTACGTAAAAGCAAGAACAGAACAGGTTCTCATAAAAATAATGCACATTCTGTATTGATTCAGAAAAGTACATCTATTGCCTATACAAAATTTGCTTTATTCCGTTGGGTAAACTACAACAGTAATACCAAAACGAAAATAGCACGGACTCATGAAAGATAAACTTGTTAGAATTTGTGTACTGTACGTAGTAAGTAACCACAATTTTCATTTACAAGCAAATAAAAACGGTAGATTTCAAACAAACTCAGTTTCAGCTTTGAATTAGACTTTTTTTCATTTGAAAAACATCATTACCCTACAGTTTAGTGATAAATAAATGTTAACAAATTTTTCGGGACATTCACTAACATACATATATATATAAATTTATATATATATAAATTTATATATATATATATATATATATATATATATATATATATATATATATATATATATATATGTACATATATATATATATATATATATATATATATATATATATATTTATATATATATATATATATATATATATATATATATATATATATATGTACATATATATATATATATATATATATATATATATATATATATATATATATGTATATATACATATATATATATATATATATATATATATATATATATATATATATATATGTATATATACATATATATATATATATTTATATATATATATACATATATATGTATATATACATATATATATATATATATATATTTATATATATACATATATATACATATATATATATATATATATATATATATATATATATATATATATATATATATATATACATATATATATAAATAGATATATATATATACATATATATATATATATATATACATATATATATATATACATATATATATATGTATATATGTATATATATATATGCATATATATATATATATATATATATATATATATATATATATATATATATATATATATATAAATATATATATATATATATATATAAAATCTGGTTTCGATAGAATAAAACCGTGGCGCCTCCCCCCTCGCAGAAAACACTCTGTGCGTCGCGAGAAAAAAAAATAAATGTTCGGGAATAAATTGCAAAATTTAGAGTTTCTATTTTCAATATTTCTACATTCTATTTTGTATCCCGGTCTTCTTCATGAAAGTAGTCTTTAGAATATTTCCTGGAAACGAGTGGCGATAATCAGTCGATACAGGGTAATTTAAAAGTAGTTGTGGATATCAAACTTTCTCAGAAATGAATGTATATTCGGGCGTCTATGATGATACAATTAGCAAGATCTGCACGCATTTTGAGTATTCGCAAACTTAAGAGACATTTTTAAATTAAAAAAAAATTATATCATTTTTTTTATTCATATGCATGAATGCATATGCATAAAAAGAATGAAAGGTAAAATAATATTATTCATAAAATAGTTTATAGAAATTCAACTGCTAGAGATTATTCAGTAGCAAAGAATATTCGATAGGTAAAAAATATTCATAAAATGGTATACAGGATTTTACAGAGATTATTCATCAGATAAGATTATTGAATAGATAAAAATATTCATAATATACTTTACAAAATTTCAATAGAGAGAGATTATTTATTAAATAAGAATATTCAATAGCTAAAATATTCGATAAATAAGGATATTCTTAAATTAGCTTCCATAATTGCAAAAGAAAATTATTCAATAGATAATAATGTTTAGTACATAAGAATATTCGATAGATAAGGATATTCATAAAATAGTTTAAAGAATTTCAATGGATAAAAATATTCAGTAAATAAGAATATTTAAAAAATAGTTTACAGAACTTCAATATATTTTTAATGGAATTTCGCTCTAATCGTTTTATGATCATTAGATAACATTAATGTAAATAATTACATTAATGTAAATAATTACATAAATGTTTTATCTGTACTTTAATGCAGAAACCTGCATCATTAAGCTATCTTATCTGTGCGGCTGTATTGAAACATATTCCGTGATATACTCTCTAAAAACGAGTAGTGTCTTAAACTAATGCCAACTGCCTTTTACCAAATACTTTTTGTATCATTAAAGCATTGAGAAATTTACATCAACGAATATCAAGTAAAATTCTACAGTACAGTAGATTATCAAATTAAAATATCCGTTTAAAAAATGTTAAATTCGAATACTAGGATGTTTTTATACCTTGCATAACCGAAAATAGTAAAATGGCCTTAAAAAATCTTCCTCAGTTTTCAAATAGTTTTGAATTACAGCTATATCATCAAAAGGTGAAAATTTTGAACTATTATTTTTTTTAGTTTCTTCAATAAATCAATATTTTTATTGAATCCACAAAAAAATGTAAGCCAATAAATTAAAAATAAACCCTCAAAATAATTATTTGTATTCAACTGCCAATTTAAATGTGTAAATTAGAAGGTATAAGAAAACTCAATTCACTTATATTTTAACATACTTAAGGGTAAAAGAGTTTCATTATTTGGCTATATTCCATACATTAAAAATTTCAGTTAACCAAAATGTTTTATAGGTTCAATGATTCATTTTACTGTAAAAGTATCTTACTCTTACTTATCCGATCTTCGAAATTATATTTCCTTTCCACTAGTACATATCTATTAAAACAAACTTTGCCACAATTTTTATCGATGATTACTTTATGTATTTCCCTCACTTTTTTTATTTGTTTTTATTTTTCAGTCTGGTGAAAGTAGAAACATTACTTTTCTTTTGTCTGCAGTTGCTGTTGAATAATAAAAGATCTTAGACCAGTTTTATATTATTCTTATATTATATGATATTTAAAGTTTTGAATTATTATTAATGTCTACATTATAATTTTTTTTCTTTATAGGACATATGACTTAAAATTACTTCATAAAAATGTATGCTTATAGGTCACTAACTTCCTATGCATAATTCTACGAAATCATATCAAGTATCAAAAACATAAATGGTATTTGCTATCCCAAATTATTTTTTTTCTTTATATATATATATATATATATATATATATATATATATATATATATATATATATATTATCCGATTAGAAGTAAACTGTTATATTTGTTATTTTTGTCTAAAATTTCAGAAATTATTACACATTTTCAATTTAAGTTTATCTAATAAATCCATTCGTTGCTCTTCTATTTATATCCTTAAAAGCTATAAATATGGGGCCTCATGTAAGTATTATAACTCGTAGTTACGTTACAAAAGCATTGCAGTACATGCATTAAGAAAATAAATAGTGAAAGCGATTTTACTTTCCTCAGGCAATAATTCCCCCGACATTTCGCATTTGTCTTCATTGCTTAAGCTACAGTAAGCACGTAAACGTAAACTTCTGTGTTTAAATTGGTAGACTTACGAAACTGAACACAGTTTAGATACGCAGCCACATTAGATTTTAATAAAAAAATTATAATTTGATGAGTTCTTAAGATTATAATTGAATCGTCTAAAATTTTCTATCTGAAGAACTTTTAAAATCTGAATTTATTTTGATATCGAATAGTTATATGATAGGTTTATATTACTTTCGAGAATTTGATTTTTTAGTGTCCAATTATCTAGAAAATAGTCTATTTTGGTGACTGTTTAAATTTTTCCCTGTTATAAATCTTTACTAATATGGTCGCATATTTAAAAGAATTGTAAATCTTGTTACAAGACATTTTGTGCCAAAAATTATATGAAAATTTATTTGAAATCAAAGAAAAACCAGATGCAATATAACTTCTAGAAGGAGGAAGAAATTTAAAAATATATATCTACTAAATTATTTAATGTCTTGTCTTTGAAAATTTCATACAACACGTCTCCGAACCTTAGCAATGTAAAACCTTATAATGGAGTAAATATTTTACTACAATAAAGATCAATATTCATATTTTCCTTAAATGTGCTGAAATTTATATCATATTTATGCTTTATGTGCTGTATTAACAAAAGATACTTTTTCTATAATATAACTAGGCTAGGAAATTAAGCTAAATGTATATTTTCACTGCACATAAAATTTCCCACTATACTATAACATAATTGTAAAATTGATATATAGTAAAACCTTTCTGGCAGTATATTTAATGCCTTAATTGAGTTAATAACATTACATCATAACATACCCTCATTATTTTCGTAGTTAACATAAGAAAATCCTCTTAGGAAAGTTTTCAGAGCCAATATAGTTTTGTTCACTCTTAAAGGTAAATGGTTAATGTTCCTTTGGTAAATTACTGCTTCTGCATTCATAAAAACATTCAATTTAGTTTTTGTGATGCTACTTCCTTCCCAGTAAAATACACTGTTTATGGAAAAGGACGTTCTTCAATTTTTAAAACTTATCATAACATATTGTGGACCAGCAATTTTAATTGAATATATACGCACGTCACCAGCACTGATTGAAATTTTGGAATAAAGTACGGCATTTTTATTTTCTGAAATCTGTTTTCTTTATATTGTTGTCTGAGATTCACAGTTAAAATGATAAAAAGTAACAATTTACCTGACACTCATTCAGGTCATAGTAAAGGTAGTTTTCAAGTAAAACAATTTTCACTTGATCAAAAGTTTCTCTAATATAATTTTCCTTTATCCTAAATTGTCTTCAACATTTGAGTATACAAACGCGAGTTTTCTCGGTACTAGTTCAAAAATGTGTTATTATCAACTCTGAACATTAAAATACCAAATGCTAAGGTCAGAATAAATTTGAACAAATTGTAATAATAACAACAGTCTTGCCCAGTCTTTTCGTATTCAGCTCATAGTAATTTCTTTTCACCCAAAAATTTGATATTAAAATGCAACTAATCCTTTTTCATGAAAGAAATTTTGTAATACTAAAAGTAAACTTATTTAGGCAATGATACAGTAAAACAATACCCCTTTTATCAATTACAAGAAAGTAAGATAAAATATCCTTCAAAATTAACTTCTATAATGATATAGTACTTCTATATAACACGAAATTGTTTCTCAACAATTACGAGTTTACAAACCAGGCCCCAGTAAATGTAAAATTCGTATAAACTATCACATTCTATTCGGGCGAATATAGAAAGGAATACGGTGATAAAATATTGTATACTTCTTAAGATAAACAATAAGATTTTATGTAAGAATATTTACAGAAGTTTCATGGAAAGTTCGGAAAATAATGGTACACAAATATACGTATGGCTATTAAGAGAATTTCTGGAAAATAAAATATATTAAACCTCAAAGCTCCCATATTTTACCATTTTTTCAAAATTTATTCAATGAATATTTTATGCCCATATCGTATATTTTGAATCTATGGGTATTGTTTTAAAATTAATATAATTAATATTATACGCAACGTATTTTTAAATGGAGTGCTACACATGACCGAAACATAAAATGAAATATTTGAAATGTATGAAATTTCATATCAAAAATGTAATTTAGTTTCAATTTTGTATTTTGCGAATATAAATTTCAATATTTTCGTGATCAGAGTTCGCATGTGATTCCTTCATGCTTTGAAACCTCATGAAACACATTTATTTAAATAAAAAACACAAAGTACTCCAACTAAAGTTTGAAATAGAAAACGAATTAACAGATAAAGCAATCATACAGCACTTGATAAGTATTTGAACTCAAAATTTCATCAAAAAGTATAATATGCACCTGCAAAATTCTATGATATACCAATATTTTCTTTTACTTTTAAGTTAATGTAAGATATCAGTTTAATTTTCCAAATCAATATATATATATTTCAGCATATTTAATTTTTACACGTTTCAGAAAGGCAGAAACTTATGTCTATACGTCTGATTTTAATCACATAGTTTCAACAAATTAATGTTTAGAATTTTTCACAAGTTATATAAAAAACATTATATTACCTGATACAATTTTAACGAAGTTTTTCCAGACGGTACAAAATTTAAAAAATCATTAAAATAATTTACTTGAATTCATATTCAAATAAATTTTACTGTATATTTAGAACCATAATACTTAGCGCATATACAATCGAAAACAGTTACAATTAAACTAGAAACGACCGTCTCACATATCTAATCAGAATACAGTAATAACATGTATGCAGCATAATGCAACATGACATGTATTGTTCATCGTAGATTGCGTTTACTTATGGTCGACTATTTTTTTTTCTTATATCGATACATTTTACCATTTTTACAATGTAGTACAGATCCCGTTTCATCATCGATACCAAGTTTATTTAATTTTTGGACATATGCATTCAAATTTTACGATATAATTTTAAAGTGGTGAAAAAATTTCATTGAAAGTTCACATGATTTTTTAATTGTGTTGCAAAACAGTTAACAAGTTGGAGATAAATTATATCTCATGACCGCATTTAATAATCATTATTGATCATTTTTCATTATTTATGGCTAAATTTTCATTCGTATATGTAGGTAAGGACGTATCATTTTTAAAGAAACTGTATACCTACATGTTCACATTTACATCGTAAATATTTTTAAAAATGCATTCTCTACTGATATTCATTCATAAAAAACCTTAAATTACTTCCTAAATTATCATGAAAAGTACTTCTAAATTTCTCACATTTCAACTGAATAGCATTTAAATAAAGTTTCAAATTATAACCAATATTTTTTTTTCCTATTCTTGGTATAATTGTGTTTAAGGGGGAATAAAACTGAATTCTTCTTGAATATCATGTATTTCAGACATTTAGATAAAGAAATAAATTAATATTTAACTTGAGCAAGATATTTTTTAAAAGTATTTTTAAATTTTTAATAGTCAGATAAACGTTTATATACTTAATAAAAACGCATTATATGTTAATAAAAACGCATGTGTATAAAATGTGTGATTTCTCTTCCTAAGTTTTAAAACTACCCCCACCACTACTAACATTATCACGAAAATGATAATACATATTATTAATTAACAACTTAAATATTTATTCGTAAATCGCATTCTAAGTTTCAAGTTTAAGTATGTATATTTAACTTCAGCGTCATATTTTTTTAATTACACATTTTTAACTTGCATAGTTTTGTAGATATTAATAAACTTCCGTAAATAAAATCCAATGTGCATAAAAAAACTCACTTGAATTCATTTCCTTAATTTTCAAACTTCCTAAAAAAATAATATTATCACCAAAACAATAGTGTTTAACGAGAATAAAATTGAAATATTCTTGAATATCATGTAATACAGACATTTAGATAAAGCAATAAATGAATATTTAACTTGGGCAAGATATGTTTTAAAAATTACTTTTAAATGTTTAATAGTCAGGTAAACGTTTATGTACGTTTTTTAATGAAAACGCATGTGTATAAAATGTATGATTTCTCTTCCATATTTTTAAACCTACCCCCACCCCTAAGAAGAACATTATCACGAAAATGATAATGCAAATTTTAAATTAACAACTTAAATATTTATGCGTAAATCTCATTCAAAGTTTCAAGTTTAACTACGTATATTTAACTTCAGCGTAATGTTTTTTTTAATTACACATTTTTAACTTACATAGTTTTGTAGACATTTATATACTTCCGTAAATAAAAACCGATGTGCATAAAAAACTCACGTGAATTTTTAGTAGTCAGGTAAACATTTATATACTTTTGTTAATGAAAACGCATGTGTAGAAAATGTATGATTTCTCTTCCATATTTTTAAACCTACCCCCACCGCTAAGAATAAAATGATCAAGAAAATGATAATACAAATTATAAATTAACAACTTAAATATTTATCCGTAAATCGCATTATAAGTTTCAAGTTTAACTATGTATATTTAACTTCCGAGTCAAGTTTTTTTTTTATTACACATTTTTAACTTACATAGTTTTGTAGACATTTATATAATTCAGTAAATAAAAAACCGATTTGAATAGAAAAACTCACTTGAATTCACTTCCTTAATTTTCAAATTTCCTAAAAAAAAATAATATTATCACCAAAACGATATCACAGATTTTTGAAACTAACACGCCAAACTTTGACGCACAAATCTTACACCAAGTCGTACATAGTTTTGTAGACATTAATATACTTCCGTAAATAAAAACCGATGTGCATAAAAAACTGCCATGTATTCACTCCTTTAATTTTCATACTTCCTAAAAAAATAATATTTTCACCAAAACAATATCACAGATTTTTTAAACTAACAGGTCAAACTTTGACGCCCAAATCGTACACCAAAGTTCAACCAAATAATTTTATCCCTGTCCTCTCCTGTTCGTCGCTCTTGCGGTACCGCAGAAGCGAATGAAAAAGCATGACTTACCATGACTTTCCCGTAACACCAGAAGCAACCATAGAAGCGAAAATAAACTCGGGAAACAGTTAAGCCACATCGCAGCATCACATCATATCATTTGCTCCTCCTGTTCTTTTGTGACTTCACACTACAAACTACAAACTATTTACTAAGGGGCGGGAAACTGGGACAGGGGGATCAGCTGACCCCTGACGACGCCCCCGTGTTGCCTTCGGAGAGTAGGGGGCGTAACGAGAGAGTTTCTCCACCGCACGGCGATTCGAATAGGGATGCAGCTGAGAAAGACACGGGGATGTCTGATCCTCCTGCTCTCGCGGCCAAGGGTTGCCGAGTCATGTGTGTGCGGGAAAGACGATGCTGTCGCCAATAAAAAGGTGGGAAAGGTCGCCAGATCCGCACGTGAAAAAAAAACGATGCCTGGCTTTGGCGAAATTCGGAATTAATATGGAAAATAGGGAGCGCGATATGAAGTTTCACATAAATTTATACTTTTCTCTCGAAGAAATCACAAAACGCGCTTCATGAATTTTTCGAGTATTAACTTCTTATGTAACATAAATATCGTAGTTTTTGATACCATTTATATAAAAATTATTGGTAAAAATTTATTCCATTAACTTCGGTGTTTTTATTTCCATATTTTTATACATTTTTAAAAAATTTTCTCGATTAATAAACCGTAGATCTAGTTTTTTAAAACTTTTATAAATATTTCTAAGTCGACGTTTAATTCATAATAATTATAAATATTATTCATAATAATTATTAATATTATTCATAAAAATTATTATTTTACTGTCATATATAATTTAACAACACGATAAAATTTTGTCATGCATATACTTTTCTCTGGGAAAAAAAACAAAACTCGCTATATGAATTTTGCAAGTCTTAACTTCTTATGTAGCATAATATCTTAGTTTTTGAAACCATCTAAATAAAAATTATTTTATTGGTAAAAATTTATATCATTAACTTCAGTGTTTATATTTATATTTTTTATACTTTCTATTTAAATTTTCTCGAGCAATAAACCGTACATCTAGTTTTTTAAATCTTTTATAAGTATTTCTAGGTCGTTGAAGGTGTATTTACGTTTAATTCATAATAATTATTTTATAACGTTTACAATCATATATAGTTTGACAACATGATAAAATTATGCCATACATAATGTAAAAGAATATCCTTTAGATTAATTTATTTTCTTACCTGTAAAAATTTCTCTAAATACATTATTTTATTTATTTTAATTTATTCTTGTTTCAGTAAATAAATATAGTTTTAAAAGTGTTATGTTATCCCTTCTTAAGTGTTTTGCAATCAAGTATATACATTTTTATATCATATAATTGAACACTCTCATAATATTCCACTTGCATTGAATACCACTTAAAATGGATAACTAAATTCTAATTTGTTAAATTTCTTAACAGATAATTAAATAAATAAATTATATATATATATATATATATATATATATATATATATATATATATATATATATAATTTTGTTAAAAATGATTTAAATTGTTTAAACTTCTGGAACCTGTGAGTACGTCTGTAGTGATAGTAACGTTAGTTTTACATTTTTCATTGTTTACCACAATTTAAATATAGAATATACATCATTCGTGTCCCTGATCTTTGTAATCTACTCTTCAAAAGCTGCATATAAAATGTATAAATTTTATACCTTTTTGATACTCTGTTCTAAATACATTAATTTACACAATATTTTAAAATCAACGCACATTCAGAATAAAATTGGTGTTTGTATGAGAATAACATATATTATATTAGGATCTGAAAGTGTTCTTTGAACCCAAATAAAATTACAGTAAGCAAGCACAATTAACAAAACTCCTCAAAAACGCAATTATCAGTTAGTTGTACAGGCTATTTTGAGGGAGAGAGGTGGGTTCATAAACCCAGAATTAAAATCTTAATGACCAATATTTACTTTTAATTTCGATTTTTGGGGTGTTTATTTTTTTTATTTAAACATACATTCATGCGTAAAAATGCATCGTCGGAAGGAAAAATCGTCTATTTTTTTCCTATGAGGTATCTACTTTTATGAATAAAGTGTTATTTTTTTACTGTAATATATAACTGGTCAAAATGTAAAACTAGTAGTTTCTCAATTCTAAAATAATAACTTCAGCTATTTTACGATTATAATAATAGTTATTTCTATCTTACCTGTGATATTCAATTATATAAAACATGTTTAATTTTTGCATGTTTTATATTTCAATTTTTCTAAATAGTAGCGCCTAAAATGTCTGCTATATTAATTTTATTAAGTTCACTAGAGTTTGCCGTATTACCAATTATTATCACTCTTATTTCTTATTTTTATTTTCTATATTAAATCCAAAACACCACTATAAATGAAAATCATTATTCACGAATGTATCTCAAAATTTTTGAAATGTACGAATTCTTTTACATTTATTAAAAATACTCTTCAAGCTAAAAAGGCTAATAAATTGTATTTAGAGAAAATTTCTAATCTAGAAATTGAAATCTCAGAAAATAAATATATAGGAATTTATCTTCTTTATAAAAAGTTGCATTGAAAACTAATGTTTATTGCTAGCACTTGCTATTAAAAATAACTTGCAGCAACAAAATATGTTTTAAAAAATCAGATATTTTTCACGTTTAATACTTATAAAGTTCACTTTAATCTTTGTTTTTGCAGGAATAAACCTTTACTTAAACAACATATTATGTGTTAAACTTACTTCTTACATTCTTTT
The DNA here is from genome assembly GCA_907164885.2 of Dolomedes plantarius. NCBI lineage: Eukaryota > Metazoa > Arthropoda > Arachnida > Araneae > Dolomedidae > Dolomedes > Dolomedes plantarius. The sequence goes on along the minus strand of OU015491.1, from coordinate 145,625,011 downwards.
CATTTAGTTGAGTTTATGAACATAATTTATATAACTTGGAAAAACTTCCTTTAAAAAATAATAAATATTTTAAAATTGTACTATACTGTAAAATTTACAGTGTTTATTTTGTTTATCATAATTTCATATTAGAATGTGACTAAAAGGCATTTATGAAACCATTTACAAACATTTATGAATTTCAGTAGTAAATTGGTATGCTGACAACAGTATAATCTACATTTCTTTATTATTTACCAATTTTTAAAATTGAAATAACTACTAAAATATGTGTTTCAGGACAAATTATTTGATTCTTCACTAAAATATTTTACTTCGTCCTTTAGATATAATAAAATCACTTACGCAAACTCTATTTAATCCAATTTCAAACTAACAAGCACGTATACATGATAAATCTATTATTGCTAAGTGCTATAAATATATTTTAACCTCTATATCTGTACAAACAAACATCACAAATCTTGGCGCCATCTCGCCAAGTCAAACTTCCAACACATCCTATCCGCAGGTGGCCAACAATGGGTGTGAAATGACCACCAGGTGGCAGTGCGCGACAAAATTGACATAGAGTTGTCGCTCAAAAACCACCTTGTATTCCACGGCAGCTGGCGGAGAAGTCGGAATTGCTCCTTACAGCGGGGCAACTGAATTTTTAAGCAACTTGAAATTTAATTTCGTAGAATGTTCAACATTTAATTAGTAGAATGACGTAGAGGTTGGAATTATGTTGTCTCAGAATAAAAGGAGTATAAATGTTTAAAGAGACCTCATTTGGTCAAACCACCTGTTTGCTTCCTTTAAAGGGGAAGAAGAAGCGTAAATTAACACAATTACGCTGTCTCATGTTTGGAAGTTTACATGCGTTTTGTGCATCACAATGTAAGATATTCAGTACACGTAAGCAATTAGATGCTTAACACAATTACGGGTTTAATTGCTGTAATAAATTAACTTAGTCGTCATCTTTCATTAATTATTTAAATTATATAGTTTTCACGTGGTAAATAAAATATTAAAATGATTTCGTTATATTCTGATGTAAATGAATGATAATTTGTAAATTTTATCGAGAATAAAAGTCTAGTATTCAGTAGGTTATCTCTTACCTTTCGAGTCACCCATTATTCATTCAATCGGTAATGCAGAGGTTACTGGGAGATAACTCAATAAATAATTCAATCATTTCGTGTTATTCAAGATTTGGAGTTAACTTAAATGCCTTTGTCTGCGAACAACAGAGTTTAGAAAGATATTTTTGTTTAATTTTTCACCTTTAAAAAAATGCTTTGTTATTTCTCTTCCTTTTAGTTAAACTTATGGCTAATAGTCTTATGGCTAATAGTAAATAAAAGATTTCTTTGTCGGCCTATTAAATTCCTCTTTTGCAAAAAAATTTCACATTGAAATATGTTGAAAATAGGTGGCCCGTGCGACTTTCGAATTCGACTGAAATACGATAAATTTTATAGCGATGTTGGTGGTTTGTGGAAGAAGAACCGGTTCATTTGTAGCCATTGTTTATTTGTTAAACAACAGTGGTGTGTGAGGATAATACAAAACCGATTACAAAACAGCTTCGGACACAAAATTGGAGGTGAAGCACAACACAAAACAGGGAAACATGAGATGTAGACACATCAAAATACCTTTGAAGACAATATTAAAAGTTAAGTATGACACAAACTCGTGGAAAATGTGATATTTACAATACAAAATCTCTTTCTGCACACTATTTGACTGTGCCGTTTTAAGAGGATAGTGGACTTTCAAAATTGTGAAATTTGTCCAAAAATTAAATTTTCTTATTTATTGAATTGTGAAACTACGGACGAGTAGGAATGTGTTGCAAAAATAATTTTTAATTTCTTTGATTACTTTCCTAGTTATAGGCATTTGCATTTAATTTTGATATTATGTGATTACTAATAGCAATAACTTTAAATGTATTTTTCTCAAAATAAAAATTTTCATGTCATACGAATATTCAAACTGCTCTAGGCGCATTTCTAACTATCGTATTGCTTTGACATTTAAGTTTTATATACTTAACTGTATATCAAATAAATCACTTCGTATATGCTTCGTATCTCAGAATTTCTAAATTTTGTACTTGAAAAGAGGATTTATAGGTATTTTACGTAATAAAAAGGGTGTTTTCATTATAATTATTTTTTTCTCTTTATATTTTTAATGAATGCTTACAATAAGCAATAAGTTTCATTGTTAGTTCTATAAGGTATCCTATAAATAAAAATGACCATTTTTTATGCAAAAGAAATGCGCATAGAACATTTTTAATTAGGCCAATTTTTGATATAATTAATAATTCATAATTCATAAATTATTAATATATCGTCATTAAATTTTAACCACTTTTACATAACTATGGTACTAATCACATATTCAAATTTCAAGCAAATCCATTCAAAACAAAAAAAGGTTTGAAGGTCTACTGTCCACTTAAAGCCTCCTGGGAAAGAACTTTAGGGCCAAAAATCAATTTATCACTTCGATTTTTAAATAAACAATACAATCTTGTGTCACTCTGAATTAACAATTCATCAGAAGCTAAGAGCTAAATCTTTAAAATGGTACCTCATTTATCTATTTTGGTTAAATATGAAGGGAGAAATAGGGATAAAACAAAAAAAAAAACCTTATAGAAATAATATATATAGATGGTTTATCCACTCAAAAAGAATAATATACACCTACGCGGATGTTGCCAATAAAGAAACTCATTGATGAAATCACAGAATGATAATAAAATTAAACGATTTTTAAATTCAAAAGTTCAGAGTGATTGATGATGGTAAAATAAAAAAAGGTAGCACGTGCCATATAAGGGAATAAATTTGTTTAAAATCTTTATACTTCGAATTTTAAACAAACAATAAGATGTGTAATTCTAAATAAAAAATTCGCACGTAGCGGAGATCTTAATATTTAAATGGTACCTAATTTATCGATTTTGGTTAAGTATGAAGGGAGAAAGAGGGATAAAACAAAAAAACACCGTTTAGAAACAATATATATAGATACTATGAAAGATAGTATAACAAATTGTTGCTTAATTAGCCAAGCTACTATAATGATTTTTATTCCTTCTTAGAGCTTGTTTTCTCCCCAAATCTGGCTAACTTCTAATTTTATTTTTCTATAGAAATTATTCCAAAGATGGAACCTTCTGGTGAAATCTATAACTTTGGTGAAGACATAAAAAATTAAGGAATGGTGACAATAAATGGGTAACAGAATAAAAGGAGGTAATATAATGCAGGTAAATGGTTTAGTTTAAACAGAACTTGTTGTATTTCAGCGGCACCGAATTCATGCATATAGAGCTATTATGTACCATTTTAGCTGTCTTAAAGTAATGAGAAACAGGCTCAAAAATTTTGTAATGTATAAACGAAAGCTATATAGGGTATTAAATCAATCATTTTGCAAAATATTGTTATTATTTTTATGATATGACTCATATATGATTCATTTTTTATCACGACTTAAATTTACTTTTCATTTTAAATCCAAACATGTACTTGGGTGCATCTGAATGTTCTTGGGAAGATAAGACAAACTTAAGCCTGACTAAACAAAAAAAAACCTTTATTAACATGGCTTGAGTTTATTACTAAAGAATTGTATTTCAAACTAAAAATAATCTTAAAGCAACTAATTTACACTTAGCACAATTATTTTTCACTAAAAGCAAACAATTTATATCAAGTTCGAGAAAATACCCGAAATCTCAATCTCTAGGTTTCATAATTTCCAAACCTCGCCCGAAAAAGTCGTGGCTCAGAGCTACGGGATAGCAGCTTCAACGAAGTTCGTCTCGACCATATTGAAATGGAGAAGTATACAGTTCCTGGATTTTTTTTCTCCCATCTCTATACTTTCCATTGTTTTTTTTAACCTTTTTAACATTCTTCTGCTAAAACTTGCATCATTACATTCTCGAAGGAAATTTGTATTAGGCATTGAGAACAAAGGATGCAAATAATTACGGTAGGAAATTAGATTTCTTTACATTTAGTAAGAAATTTTAATGCAGCTTCCCTTATGTATAGTCACAACTGTGAAAATTAGAAGGAGCCTAAAAAAAAAAATTAAATAAAATTAAAAAAAAAAAACATGAATTATCCACGAAACGCGAGAGGTTGTGACTTTACTCTCATATCTTCAGTTCAAAAGGATGCTTTATACTGGAATGAAAAAAAAATCATATGATTAGTATACCACAATTTTTCCAGCCTGGTCATGTGAACAAAGCACCGTGATCATAAGAAATATGCATTTGATGCAAATTACCCGTGAGTATTATTTACTGTATATGAATGCGTAATCATCACTGTAAGAGGTATGACGCTTTTAAAGCTATCAAAATTATCTAAGCACACAGATGTACTTTTTACCATGTTTTTATTAACTTGCTTTCTTGTGTGTTTGTGTGTTTGTGTGTTTGTGTGCGTGTTTTACAAGTACAAATCTTGCAATCGATTTTTAACTAACTTCCCGACTGGTTAGACATTTGAAACTTTTAGAATAGCTCAGAACACGATGACAATGCATTTTTTTAATACTTTTAGCGATCTTTAAGCAGAATTAAATTAATTTTCAGTTATTTTCAAATAATTTTGTTTTGTAGACTGCTGCAGCCATCTATTGGCCGTAACGGGAACGAAAAGTTAAATGCAAGTTAACTTCCAATTAACTTCATTTTCTTTCAAATTGATGGGATAATTCCTCAAAAAAATTTTAAAAAATATTTATTAATACATAGAATTGTCAAGTTTATATGATTCAACAGAAAAATTAAAAGCATGGTATATAAAAAGTTATTTTTATCTTGTAATTATTAAAATATCCAAACGTCTAAGAATTTTATATTTACTCGTATAAAAATTCAAACCAGGAAACAATTTCTGAAAACTGTTTCGGGAAATTTTCTTTATAAATTATTATTCCTAAAATAACATTAACGTGATTTACAATGTGATTCAGCAAATTGTGATAAAGTTTTCAATGCCTTACAACTTGGAGACATTGACATTTTTCGCTAAGGGCGCGGATCATTTGACCCTGCAAAACTTTAATCGCCATATCAAGCGATGGGGAATTTTCTTCTCGGTATCTTAATCACAAAACAGCAGAACCATATTTTTAAAATATATTTTCTGCATTTATAAGTAAAGGGTGAAATACATTTGAAAACAGGTATATATAATTCCGGAAATCATTCTTTCGGAAATCATTTTATTTCCATTAAATCATTTCGAAAACAACTTTAATTTTGCAGTGATTTCCATTAGTAATTCAATGCTATAAGTAAACAAATAAACTATAAAAGTAAAATAAATATTTTAAGTTTTAAATAGTTTTACATAAAATTATATTATAGAAACGTGTGTCGTTAGAAAATCAAGCTTTATGTCCTATTGGTAGATAGCATTGCAAATTCCAAACTGATAAGCTCATAATTGTATTAGTGATACTTTTCACACTCAGTCTTCCCAACTTAATTATTAATTGCTAGAAATACCTGATCTTTCAAATTAGCATTCAAGCAAATAACAAGTATAAGAAGTGTAGTTAAGAAATTAACCATTATAAAATCTGAAAAAAAACCCATAGTCGAAATTACATTTGAAAAAACAACAAAGATCACTTGTTAAATCACTTGTTATGCTTAAAATTAATTGGATTTTTTTTTCAAAGGGTTCAGGAAAGCGGTTTTATGCCTTCAATCAACTTCTCAGGTTTATCTCAGTCTAAGTGTAAAAATTTGCAAAACTTCGGTCCTACTAGATGACGGTTTTACCTGGTTCTCTTCTAATATTTGTTTTATCGCTTTTATTTTTTAAATATATAATGACAAAATTTTCGGTCCTTCAAAACTTATAAAGTGTCACACAGTGAGAAGAACAGCAAAGACCTGAAGCGAAAAAAAGGGGATTATCCCAAATATGTAAAGCATGCGCATTCACATAAGCCGGTGAAAGGGTAGAGTGAAGGAAATACGATAACCAGCACTGAAGAACCCATGCAATATCTAAAAGGGCAGAAAAAATTTTACATCCCCTCGAGCAATCGTAGGAGAGGAGATCGTCTTTCCAAGGTCTTTGAACAAGTAGGATAAAGATCATCCAAAGGGAGATAGTGTAACTTGGAAAGGTGCAACGGAGCCATGCATAGTTGAAATTGTAGAGCGAGCAGGGAGGGCTTTGTTGAAAACTACGAGATGCATTTTTCCTTTTAATAAAAGTTGGTTGCATAATCTAGTAGTTGTAAGATACGAATTCCTTTCTTCAGCAAATAATTGTTTGCTTTAATATTTACCCAGTTACTGACTTTTGTATGGTTTCGCTACAGGAGTTAAGACTTTTTAACTCAACGGCGTAAATTTATTTTAAGAAGTTGAACATAAATTCCAACCAGTAAAAACAAGTTTACTAAGAGGAAGAAACAAAATCCCTTTTAAGGAGAATAGGAAAAAAGGTATACAATTTTTAACAAAGGATATAAATTAATCTAAGAATAAAGGAGTTATCAATATGAAAATCGGGTTTTACTCTTCTTTTAGTGGCTTTTGAAGTTTTAATCTTGTAGTTCCCCCGCTAGTTTTTCACTGCTTTTGAAAATTGAAGTCCTCAGCCTGAATTATTCCATGGTTTACTCAAATAGTTCATATTTATTTTGTTTGTGGGATAGATTTATTTTTGCATCAGAGAAGGCCATTAGACATGCAAGGTCGTTTGTATATAATTTAGAGCCCACGTCTCTGCACTCTTTGGTTCTTCTAAATTTTGGCATCTGTGAAAAATGTTATGATCGTATAAATTTGAACCAAAAAATAATGCGTTATTTATGTACATAATAGAATGTAAACGTAAAAGCCATGGATGGGTATCCTGAACATATCAATCGGACTTGTTTCTTCTCCGCGAAAGTGCATTTCTTGTAATTTCATCTTTTTCAAACTTATCTTCTTCAAATTATTAATGCCGCTTGTTTGTTTGCTTGTTTTTCCACTGAGGGATCGGCGCTGTTAGTCACCAATGCTAATTTATCGAAGTTATGATATTGTAATTGATTCATAGCACATTTCAAATTGCAAAGGCATCCATTGGAATCAATAATGATGGTATTGTATGCTGCATATTCTTAAGATACACAAATTTGCATTTGGTCCATCTTCCCCGTGCATAAGTTACATGCAATTTTGCTAAAAGATATTTATCTCATAAAGACCCATATAAGTTTCTCTAATTGTTCAAATAGGCGTCGTAATTAACATTAAACATCAATGAATTCGTTTGAGATACTCAAGTACTTTCTGGATGATCATGATAAAAACATATGCATTTCGTTTCTCATTGAAATAGTCTCCTCTATACATAACTTGTAATGCCCTGCCATATAATTAAATAGTCAAAGCAACTAATTATATCTCTGGTACTCTTAATTTATGCATATATATACACTGCTCAAAAAAATTAGGGGAGCAAGCAAAGAAGTTAAGAAAACCGTGCGAGACAGCCACATATTGGCATAAAATGGATAGTACACGTGAATCAATGCGCAATACAGAAAAAAGACGTAAAAAAATATGCAATTAAGCTTTAATTCTTTGAAAATATGGAAAAAACATGAAAAGATAATTTAGGGCAACAATTTGGTTACATGTAAACGATAAAAAAAAAGTATTATTTAGAAATGATGCAAGATTTTTAATATGGCGTGTGGTCTCCTCGAACAGCTAAGACTGCTGCACACCTGTTTTCCATGGATGCGATGATGTTATTAATAAGACTTTGGGGAATACTGTTCCACTCCTCAAGAAGCGCAATCTCCAAGTCTCGGAGAGTAAAAGGAGGCATTGGTCTCGCAAAAAGGAGGCATTGGTCTCGCAGCAATGCGTCGTCCGACTATGTCCCAAACATGCTCGATTGGATTCAGGTCAGGAGAGCACGCTGGCCATTCCATACGCTGTATTATTTCAGCTTCAAGCATGTTCTCTACAAGACGAGCTGTATGCGGTCTGGCATTATCATGCTGGAAAACAAAGGAATCTCCAATGACTGCAGCGTAAGGTAAGACATGAGGTCACAGTATCTAGTCTGCATACCTTCGAGCCTTCAAAGTACCATTACGAATGATACGCAGGTCCGTACGTCCACCTATGCTGATTCAACCCCATACCATAAAACCAGCTCGTCTGTATTGTGACCTTTCACGAACGAATGTGGAGTTATTTCGAGTGTCCCTTTCCCTCCATACCAAAACACGTCGGGTGTCACACTCCAGACTGAATCGGGACTCGTCTGTAAACAGCACTTGGCTCCAATCATGTTGCTCCCAATCTCGATGTTCAGCATCCCATCTTCTTCGGGCCGCACGGTGGCGTGAGTTCAACGGAATGCAGACCATTGGCTACGTACATAGAGACCTCCCTGATGAAGCCTATTACGTACTGTTTGGCTGGACACCCTTCGTCCTGTTGCCAAGAGCAACTGTCTTTGCAGCTGAGTAGCATTGTCTGTTCTGATTCGACGAGCTGTTAACAGTATATACCGGTCATCAGTTGCTGTAGTGGCGCGTGACCGACCTTGCCCTGGTCGACGTCTAACATTCCCTGTTTCTTGGAATCGATTGCACAGCCTTGCAACGACACTTCTGGCGACTCCAACAGCGTCCGCGACACTACGTTGTGTTTGCCCGGATTCAAGTCTGCCTATAATACGCCGTGCCATGGATTCCGGTAAATCACGTTGTTGAGACATTTTCAAGTCACCTTTTCTCAAAAAGAATAACTGAGCAATCGAATTTCACAGTTAAGGCAGTGAAACAGACGTCTTTGCAACATCCCGATTTCCGCCCTTATGTTCTTTTTCTGATTTTTGACGTCATGAACTTTGATTTGCATATGAAATTTTCTTCTTCTGTTTCCTGCTAGGCTTTAATTTATGGATGATTTATTTTATGTTACTTATCGGTGTAAGTTTTTACGTAATTTCGTTAAATCCCTGTGGTCCCCTAATTGTTTTGAGCAGTGTATATATATGTGTGTGTTTGTGTGTGTATGTATGTATATATGTATATATATATATATAAAAAATTTCTGTAACTGACTGACAGACATATAACGCAGAGACCAAACCGCTGGACCTAAAGGGTTGCAATTTTGCATCGCGTTTCTTCTTATAGTGTAGGGGTGCACTAAAAAAGATTTTTGAAAATTTTTTCTTCGATTTTATAAATTAAATTTTTAATCTGTATTTTTAACATTCTTTTAAGTTTGCATTTAAAATAATATTTTGGGGGTTATAAAATTTATATCACGAAAAAGATCATAAAAATTCCTTTAAATCGAAATCTTTTTCGAATCTTTACCTGTATTTTCTGATTTTTGGTGAATTTTTAAAGATTAATTTTTCAATTTTTATTTATTAAATGCTGATCACGTTGTTTCTTTTCTTTTTGTGACACTTTAAACTAATTTCGCGTCACGTGCATAACAACGAAATAAATTAGCAAAATATTTTTTGTTCTTTCTAATGCAGCAGACGATTGGACATTATCCAAAAAACATATTTAAATACACTAAAAGATATGTTCCTCAAACTGTACTGTATTAACTATACTTTATTATTTAGTATGTTCTATTAGATTTAATTTGAATATTTTCTTCTACGTTATTTTGTCTATAAAAATATCGGTTACGATTTCTTTCTAAATTTTTTTGGCATTAATTGCATACATTGACCGTTGTATTTAATTTGAATGTACTCCGTAACGAAACGGGTATTCAGCTTGTATATATATATATATATATATATATATATATATATATATATGTGTGTGTGTGTGTGTGTGTGTGTGTGTGTAGGTATGTATGAATGTATGTATGTATGTATACATGTATGTATGTATACATGTATGAATTCATCTGGAGAACGATATATCGGAGCAGAAGAATGGGTATTTACGACTGGCGATAGCATCTTGAACTTAAAAGTCGTAGTCGGGAAAAGTGGCCAATTAAGGAGTCCAATCGATGAGATTAGTAAATTTATTAACTTTAGCACATTATTTAGTTGTTACATAGATAATATGTATAAAGTGGAAAGCGTATTACATTTTATAACGAAGACAGGAGAGCGTGCTTAGCGTCTTGTCTACTGCATTTGCAAACGTTAATAGTACCAGTTCGACTTTCACGTAAGAACAAAGATGCCCAGCTACAGCTAAGGGGCCCCACAATGAACGGAAGTAGTTACATAAGGGGAAAGACAGCAATAAAGGTTGAAAATTCATGGAATAGAATTCATACCGGTAGGACGTCATTATTATATATATGTGTGTGTGTGTGTGCCTGTGTATATATATGTGCGTGTGTTTTTGTATTAGTACTCTGAAAATGAAGTGCTTTAAATGATAGATGATCAACAATGAAGAAAATCGTCAGTATGATCTTCCCATTACTAACACCTACAGTGGTAATGAATATACAGGTGGTTTTCTGAATTGCTTGATTTTAAAATTAAACAAGCTAAGGTTCTAATATTAATATCATTCTCTTTTTACATATGAGTATACATACATATACATTTAAATATTGTTTAATATTTAAGGTAGATTAATATGTTTGTATAAAAGGCATACCAGTTTTTGTGTTTTTCTATCAATTTCTATCCCTCTATTTCCATGAATACATTTTATAACATGCTTATTTAAATGTATATATGCATATATTATATCACTATCGTACAAACATATTTGGAGATGTAAAGGAATAGCCATACATGGATAAACACAAAAATCGATATGCCTTTTACACAAACTTACACAAATCTTTATTTAATATGCATTGAAAATTACGAGCTTATCTGGAAATGTTTATTTGCTGCATAACGTTTCATGTATCTAAAGAAGAGCGATAAAATGTCACTACCTTCTTTCCTGTAATTTAAACAGGCTCGTAGACAATAAAAAGTAAATTTTTACAGTCAATATGGAATTCGTAAATTACTGCTCATAAAACATATTTCGTGATAAAAGAAAGTGAATCCCTTGAGAAATTCGCATCTTTTATGAAGTGCGGGAACTGCCAGATGCGAGTCGGCTTTCAGCTGGTATTCTCACAGCTATATTCAGTTTCAGTGAAAATCTTTTCATTTAAAGTCATTTTATATTAAAACAGCTGATGTTTTTTTATCGTCTAAAGGCATCCCTTATTTAGACTCTTAGTTTTCTTTTTTTTTTTTTTTACCAGAAAGTAAAATTTCTTTGTAAGAGTGTTTAATCTTTAAACAATTCAACAGGTCATCTCCTCAAAGGAAAAAATATCGACCGATTTTTTGCTACTATCTCACATTAAAATTTCCTTTCATAACATTCTGGAAAAAATTTCCATTTAATAAAACCAAAACCTATTGTTCACATTGAGGCGTTGATATTATTATGTTACTAATGTAAATACTACATTTAAAAAGTTGTATTTTAAGTAAGTTTGTTAAAAGCTCTAATGTTTCATGCATATGAAGAAACGAATGGATTATAGGAAAACTTAATACACTATCTGGCCAAAAGTATCCGGACGCCCAGTGGTACGGACTCGGAGAGTACTGAGGCATATATAAATATGATGTTGGTCCTCCTTTTGCATCGATGACAGCCTGCACACGTCTGGGGAGACTTTCTACCAGTTTTTGATAGGTGTCCATAGGAATTGAATTTCAGGCGTCCATCACAGCTGAAGTGAGTGCTGGCAGTGAGGATGGTAGATTTGGCTGGCTACGTAATCTGCGTTCTAATTCATCCCAAAGATGTACAATGGGATTTAGATCGGGGTTCTGTGAAGGCCAGTCCAGTTGTTGAAAAGCCATTTCGTCAAACCATTCCTGCGCAAGTCTCGATGTGTGAATGGAGCAGTTATCCTGCTGGAAGAGAAATGGGCCTTCCCCGAAATATTGCCATAGAGTTGGGAGAGCAAAATGATCCAGAATGTCCACATACAGAGTTCATGTTTCCAACCACGGGAACTAAGGAACCCAGGCCAAACCATGAAAAACACCCCCACACCATGATGCTGCCACCACCAAACTTAACAGTCGGCACAATGCAGTCACGCAAGAAGAGCTCGCCGGGCATCCGCCAAACCCAGACGTGTCCATCGGACTGCAGATCGTAAAGCAAGATTCATCACTCCAAAGAACATTTTTCCTAATGTCCACAGTCCAATGAAGGTGAGCTTTGTACCCTCGATGTTGCAATCGACGCCTCGAATTCTTTGGAGTGATGTTCGGCTTGTAAGCGGCTAAACGACCTTGGAATCCCAGGTTTTTTAACTCTCGACGAACAGTCCTGCTGCTAGCACTAACGCCTGATGAACTTTGGAACTCCTGAGTGATTTAAATCAACGAGGGCTTGCGATTTTGTTTCACTACCCTTTACAGAGTTACGGCTACGTTCTCTTAAGTTTTTTGCGGCCTTCCATTTCATTTTTCTGCAGTTTCACTGCCTCGACGATTCTACTTCACAATTACATCACTCACAGTAGATTTTGGCGTCTGTAGAATGTCCGAGGTTTCACGAACTCCTTTCCCACAAAGGTGGCATTCCACTATAATGCCCCGATCAAAGTCACTAAGCTCCTTTGTTTTACTGATTGTGTCATAAACGCATAAATATGACCCGACAAATCACTACCAACACTTTTATACCTTTTATAACTTTCAGTTACGCATCAAATTACGTCACCTGCCAGATCCATTTTTTAGGGGGGGGGTGGTCCGGATACTTTTGGCCAGATAGTTTATGCTGTAACCCCATGGTCAAATTTTATTTCTTCCTTGATTTGCTCTGTCATTCATGTTCATTCTTTTCAAGCTAACCTTTTAGTCACATTTTCAAGCACAATGAACACGCACTCAGCTACCTGTTTGAAGAGCATGATAGAGAATCAACTAAATTTATTGGATAGATTTCGTGGGAAAACTTGAATGTGTGTTGTTAAACGATCGCTTCGGGTCTACGCGAATATTATAAACTCTTAATTAAGGTACAAATTGTGCTACGACTTTAAATGTCTTCAATGCGCATAATTCTTACAGCGTGTCTAGTGGTTGTAAATGCTGTATTATGTAAAAACTGTGGAACATACGACAGGCATTATTATTTTTTTCAACTAACCTTGTGTACAATTTTCAATTAAATAGATTGCACCGTCTTTTGACGAAGTTGTCTGTGATTATTGTTAAGAACAAAATAACGCATCATATTAGTCCTTTATAGGAGCTTGGCTTAAGAGTTCGATACACTGTTAAAGTTCAAGTTCAGCAGAGTGAATACAAAGCAATGATCACATGAGGTATAGTTTGAGGCTCTTCAAAATTCATGTGTCATACGCAATTTAAATGTTAATTAATTATGAACTTATGCGAAGTATTTTCTACTCTGGAATATAGACTTCTAATATACACGTTAGTTAATTTAAAACTACATTTTTTCTTGTTATACACAGAAATATATCCAGTTGCAAGACAAGAAAGAACTAATATAAAATTCATCTTAAAACATTAGAGAGAAAGGGAAAATAGTAAATAACATGATCTCGCATTGGCATAATTTTGTCACCCTATACTTTTCAAACAGTTTTCATTTATTCTTGAAATTTCCTTAAGTGTTTCTAGCAAAAACTTCTGTAGAAAGAAATCTTTTTTTCCGCATTTTTTTTCAGAATATTAACAATAACCTTTTTACCATTAATCTTTTTCTTACGGGGTGGGATATATATATATATATATATATATATATATATATATATATGTGTGTGTGTGTGTGTGTGTGTGTGTGTGTGTGTGTGTGTGTGTGTGTGTGTGTGTGTATGTGTTTGCAGGTGGTTATCAAAATAATGGAAAAACTAAGAAACTTCAAGAAAATCTTTATTAATATGGCGCAGGATCACCTTTGTCATGTAATAGCACCTTAGAATGTTCACCTTAGAATTGGATTATACAAGTCATGGATAGTGGTTAAGAATGTATTATACCATTCATCAGGGAAAAATCATGAAAGTTCCTGTAGAGATGCTGTGTTGGATATCGATACCTTTATATATCCGCTTATACAGTTCACAGTTGTTGGATGATTTATAGTTGGGGGGGGGGGGTTGTATAGGGCAAGATAAGATATTTGACTTCTTTTTCATGCTCTTCAAACCCATACGTGATAGATTTAGGTGTATGTATAGGGGAATAATCATCCTGGTGAAACGCCATCTCCTGCAAGAAACAATATTTGCACCATAGGATGGACTAGTGAGCTAAAATTTCGGCATAGTCCTTCCCTTTCAATCTTCCTTTTTGGGTTACAATAGAGCCTTAAGAAAACCAGGAGATGCCATCCCAAACCGTGATAGATCTACCTCTATGATTGACAGTTGAGATAAGACAACCAGAATCTTACGCTTGTGTAGATGTTCTCCAGACATACGCACGTCCTGTTGCAAGAAACAGCGTGAACAATGATTCATCGGACCAAATGCTGTTTTTCGACATATTACTCGACCAGGATTTGAGCTCGTGGCACCATTTTCGACGATATTTTGTATTGGCATCTATTACAAGTGACTTGGGAATAGTTACTTTTCCATAAATGTTTTGTTTGTGAAGTTCCCTTCTACCTCTAATGGCTGATACCGGAACATGCAAATGCAGATTGAGCTCTTCGGTCATTTTAGTTGCAGTTGTTTTCTTTCTTCATATCACAATCCACTTTCATACCTCGTCCATCTCTTTCACTCAGCTTTCCCTTTCGTCCACTATTCTGTTTGGTAAAGGATGTTTTTCCGTTCACTCTGTATGCTATCATGACTTTCGATACCAAAGCTGGAAAATCACCCATTAGCCTGGTGGCTTCAGTAACAGATACTCCAATTTAAACGTGCTCCAACAATTTGCCCTTTTTGCAAGGTCTGCAAGGTTTGACATTTCACGCTGTTCCCCACAAAAGCACAATGCCCTTACCTTCATTACTGCTACCTGACAGTTGAATAATACATACACTATATTATATAAAAAAATATCGGTTGCCAGACTTTTTTTTAAGGAATACTAAGCAAATTCATAAACACCACTAATATAGATAGGTGTTTCCATTATTTGATAACCATCTGTCTATCTATATTATATAAAACAGTTCCATAACTGATTGACTCACTGACATACAACGCACAGACCAAACCGCTGGACTTATAGGTCTGAAATTTTGCATGGCGATTCTTCTTATAGTGTAGGAGTGCACTAAGATAGATTTTTGAAAAATTCTTCTTAGATTTTTTAAAATTAAATTTTTAAGCTGTTTTAGTAACTTTTTTAAAGTTTGCATTTAAAATAATAAATTAGTGGTTATAAAATTTATATCACGAGAAAGATCGTAAAAAGATCCCTTTAAAATGAGATCTTTTTCGAATCTTTACCTCCATTTTCTGATTTTTGGTGAATTTTTAAAGATTCATTGTTTGAATTTAATTTATTAAATGCTGATCACGTTGTTTCTTTTTTTTTTTGGTACAATAAATAAATTTATCGTCACGTGCATAACAACTAAATAGAAAAAAAATTTTCTTGCTAATGCGGCAGACATTTGGACATTATCCAAAAATATATTAAAATACAGTAAAAGATATTATGTTTCTCAAACTGTACTATAGTAACTGTACTATATTCTTTAATATTTCCTATTACATTTAATTTGAATATTTTCTTCTACATTATTTTGTCTATAAAATTTTCTCTTATAATATTTTTATAAATATATTTTTTTGGTTTTTTATACATCAATTGTATACAGTGATCATCGCATTTATTATTTATATATATATCCGTTAATGGCCGCTCATACAAAGGGGATATAAAATTTCGCATTCTAAAGAGGGAATCTGAAAAACTGGCCACATAAGCTAAAGATTAAGTTATGATACTTCAGAGCATGAAACTTTGTCATATATAATAATTATTAGCAAAATCTGGTAAGATTATTATAAATGTTCTTCTCATTTCAGGGTTACAGCATTCTTAATATTACAGTATTGCGCATTCTTTTAGCTGCATTGAAATTAAGACTAACTAACTCAGGTATTTAGCCTTATATAGATAATATTTCGCTTCATCGCTGATAACGAACTGCGGCTGATGCCTGCGCAAATGAAGTTCAAATGCGTAGTTTCCAGGTAACGCGGTTTTCGTATTAAATGTTTGCAATCAGAAAATTTCCCAGTGATTTCCTCCCAAAAAATAATTAATGCATAACTAATGTTGGTACTAATCAATATCATATATGAAATTTAATCAATGCCAATAATTAAATAATTAGTGCAGGTAATCAAATCATTTTACGGTTTATCATACGACCAAATGCTATTCCAGTTAAGTAGAATGATTTTATGCAATGAATGGGGAAACTCAATAGTTGTTTAATTATTTTCATAATTTTTTTTCAACATTTTTAGACTGCGTGAGTAAGGAAAAATTCATTTTTTTCTTCAACAGTTAACAAAAATCCTATCGTGAAAAAGACACTGTAAAGAATTGTAGATTTATATGACATTCAGCATTATTTTTTACATAAAATTCGAATAGTACTATGAATTATAAATGAACTTTTCTGTCTATTTGTTAACTGTCCCAACCTTTCACATTTTCATCGTTACATGAAACTTTACAATCATTTTTAGCAATAATTTTTTCTGTAACCGTCATTCGTTCGTTTTCATGATTATTCAATTATTTTCCCTGAAAAATGCATGGAAATTCATTAATTAAAAAGTTAAACTATGGATAGACCTAATATGTCGAAACAGTAAGAAAATTCAGTTTTTGCAATTTAAAAATAGCTCGGTCAACAATTACTCGCATTTTTTTTAATTCATTTGTCTCATAACTCACTGGCTAAAATTCGAAGTTGAGATCTTCTTCTTTCTACCTAGGACGTTTCTCCATTTCACGGGCCATGCAATGATCTCCTTTGATAAATGCCAACCTCTCAGATTCCAAGCAGAGAAATGGGATCATCTATCTATTGTTGATGTATACATACATACATGCACATATTTTGTAAATAAATAAACTTTTTCTTCGATAAATTTACGCATTCAACGTTTCAAATTCAGAATTTTATTTGCCAAAGTCCAATAATTAGGAAGAAACCTTTATTGGCTGCTATGGAAAGTAGCTGCGAGAAAGTTCTACAAAAAAAATTTAATGGCCAAATTTACGTTAACTACATGTCATAGCAACCTATATTTCAAGCATCCAATGAAATTACTAACTTCCATCTTATTCGTATATTATTAGAACACAAAAAATACTGCCAAATACAATAAACAAAACTTTACAGAAATAGTAAAGAGTAAAAGGACCGTCGCTATGTGAACCCCCTCGCTTTGTATATTCACCTTGTAAAACAGCAAAATTGCACGCTCTACAATATTCCACCATATATATATATAAATATATATATATATATATATATATATATATATATATATATATATATATATATATATATATATATATATATATATATATATATATATATATATATATACACATATATATATATATATATATATATATGACGAGCGTAAATTCTCGTACTCCCTCATAATTCGTTCCCCTCTTACTACTTACCCTAAAAATATGCAGTCAGTACAATCGTAGGCCTGTGGATCTAATGACAATTAATTACATCTAAATCCTTTATTCAATAACTATTAATTACCCCGATTCAATCCGACCATTTTCGATCTCTCACCTCGTGAGGCGCACTACCCTGACAGTTTAGAACCCAGAGACGCTCTGATAAATCTTTTGTTAAAATCAAACGGGAAAACTACGCGCATGCCCTGTGATGTCTATAGAATGTTCGGGCGATTCCATATTATATAATAGTTTCACTCCTCGCAGCCCGCGCCTGTTCCAAAAATAGATTCGTTCGCTCGAGTCAAGGCTATTGTGATGAAGCGCATTGGATTTTAAAGAAAAATTAAAATTTTTAAAGTGATCGAAGGCTGTTTTCATCACATTTCGGTTAGAATGCTAGGAAGCCGCCTTTGATTAGAGGACGGAACAGTAGTCTTTTACACCTTAGCCAATTTAAAAGCGGCGGTGCGCGATAGGGGGTAGGTGATTCCAGACGCAGATAAGGAGATGGCACCAGGGTTTGACATTAAAGTAAAATACCCCATTGTAAAGGATTTATTGGACCTGTAGACCGCAAAACACGTGGACTGGACTTTGGGTGGTCTGTGTATGACGTAATTAAGGCGTGCATGGGTTATGGGATTATCCAATCCGAGAAATGAAAATGGGAGCTAAGTGGTGGATTTTTGAAAGCTTTCCTGAATGGATTAGGAGTCACGAGAAGGCGTGGACTTTGTTATAAAAAAATAAATAAATAGAAGACTTAGAGTTTTTTTCGAGGATTCACTCTGCATGCCTGCCCGGGTTCCTTTTCCCCGGTGCTTAGCATCGCACGTGATGAAGTGTTGTTATTTTAACTGTAGAGGAATAGTTGAGCTTGCCCTGGAGTTTCCCGAAGAAATATGTCGTTTAGCGGAGCAGAGATCCGGTTGATGTATCCCGGTATGAGAGCCTCCTGATTCTGATACTAGAATTTGTTTTGCTGATCATGAAAATCTGGTTGCGGCCTTCACAAATAAATAAACTAGAGTAGAGGTGGAGAGAAGTGCGCCTTCACGTTGGAGTTCCGATTTGAGTGGTCCCGGAGATGAAAAGAGTTTTCGATAGAGAGTGTGTGAGGACCTCCTGACAAATACCCCCATCTTTTAAAAAGAGAGGAAGAAGCCTACGATAGATGACCACGAAAGATGTCCATGACAGAGCAAAAAGCCTACGATAGATGACCACGACCGAGGCCCACGTCAGCCTAAGATGTTGAGTGCCAGCTACCATAGAAGGAAGAAGCGATACCCCATGCCTAAGCAGAGCTTCGACGCCAGAGTCCCAGTGCTGTATCGTCAAACTGAGTGAGTGAAAGTCAAATTTTGTTTTGTTCGGACCCCACCGAGCTAAATGAAAGATTAGTGCGGGAACAGTGTTTTTGTAAAGATAATTTTGATGAATAGGAGTTCTTGGCTATGAGTTAGTTTAATAATTGTATGCTCCCTGAATCCAAAAGGTGTAGATTTAATTAAATACATGTCGTTTGATATGAATCGAGGAGAAAAGGCTAAAAGATTAGTAAAATGTGTAAACTGTGTGCGAAGATTTGGTGATTCGGTTTTTGAGTTAAATTGTAAATAGATAAGGTTGTAAATAAACTATAATTTTGTATTTAAGAAAACTTGCTTTCGTCAATGAGTTGATTTCCGTTATTTTTAAAGAAAGTTTGTAGGTTAAGATTTTATAATTTGTTCGTAGGCCAATAATGTCCAGAACTTGGAGTGCTATTCAACCAAATACCTAAACACAACGCACCCAACTACCCCTTTTGATAACATAAAATGTACTACCACAAATAAAATACGAATTCACGTCCAAACCAAATAAAGTCAGGACAGGCCCTTTACGACAGCTATCTCTCAAGAAAGGGTATTTCCCTGAAAATCACGCTGCGCTCGTTCCCTGCTGTATTAAACCAAATGCGTTCGCCACGAAATTAATCTATCCTGGATCCCCCTTTAAATTTTACGCGATCGACCCTCCATATTTTAGCCTTACGTTTTTCCTTAAACACATATATATATACACTGAAGTGCCACTGAATTAGGGATACCTATCTAGTAACGAGTTGGGCATCCTCTGGCCTTCATAACGGCTGCCACACGACGAGGCATAGATTCAACAAGTTTCTGGAAACGTTCCACGGGAATGGCTTGCCAAATATTGGCTAAAGCTGTCCATAATTCAGTAAGGTTCTTTGGTGCTGTGTGATGGCCTTTCACGCCTTGTTCCAAAACATCCCAAAGATGCTCAATAGGATTTAAATCTGGGCTTCTAGGTGGCCAATTCATGACAGAGAAGTCTGAGGAATGCTCATCCAACCAGGCAGTAGCCAACCGGGACTTGTGAGAGGTACAGTTGTCTTGCTGGAAAACTCCATTACCGTACGGATAACAGAACAGCATAAACCGATGGAGGTGATCACCCAGCAACTCTACGTACCGAATTGCATTGAGGGAGGTTGGTACACGCACCAAAGATCACAAACTATGCCACGAAAAAACACCCTCAGACCATGATTGAGCCACCATGCCCTTGTACAGTTCCAGCCAGGCATGCAGGATCCATGGCTTCATGAGCCTGACGCCATATTCTCAGCCTCCCGTCGGCGTTAAGTAGTCGAAATCGAGACTCATCACTCCATGCTACTCGTTTCCAGTCCTCTACACTCCAGTCTCTGTGCTCTCTTGCCCAGGCAAGACGTGCAGCCCGATGGCGAGTATAGAGCAATGGTACTCTCGTATGTCGTCGGCTCCCGAAACCCATACGATGAAGCGAGCGTTGCACAGTCCGTTTACTGACTGTACGACTGGCACCGTCATTAAACTGGGCGGTAATTTGAGCTAATGTTTGGCTTCGCTGGTTACATACAATACGCCTGAGCCGTCTCTCACCACGCACTGTCAAGGGTAATTGTCCTTTGCAGTTTGCCCGATCGCTAGTTTTTTTACACCATCCATGTATTCTTGGTGTACTCTTGACACTGTTGACCTTGAAAATCCTAGCTGTCTGACTATTTTGGAAATTAAATGGCCCATGAGTCGCGCACCTACGATTTGTCCGCGATCGAAGGCGCCTAAATCAGTCAGTTTACCGATACTGGCAATTCCAACAACTAATTCTGAACAACCACAGTGCGCGCTATATATGCAGTTACCACAGCGCCCTCACTTGTGCATACATGATGCGCAGAGCTACACAATTTGCATAGGCTTTGCTATCCCTAATTCAGTGGCACTACAGTGTATATATATATATATATATATATATATATATAATTTATAAATATATATTGAAGGGGAGGGAATGCTAGTGAAAGAATGATATTCCCTCAGTTTTCCTGATAGATTCTCTTACTAATTGTCCCCTGGTACTACCTTCCATGTTTTCTTGTTTCTTGAATATGTATTCAAATCATCGTGGTAACTATATTAAACAGTATTCAAATTCCATAGAATGCACTCGATAAAGAGGGGTCCTTGGGCAAGGGTATGTAGGTGTAGCGTAGCTCAGTACCATGGATTTAAAAGTAATTTAAAATGGAATGTACTTAAATAATTAAAATGGAAACTAAATAAAAATAGACTTAATTTTAAATATTGTCTGTATTGTGGGCTTCTCGGCAGAACGTAACAAACAAATAAGCTGGAAAAGGGAAATTCCATTGGTGGAAAGACATTTCTCTGATTTTGATTGTAGACACACAATGTACAATCAAATAAGCTCACAAGGGGAAGAAGTAGGACTCAGTCATGATTAATGGTGCAACATGTGGGAATATTTGTGTAAGAAATTGCGAGGAACACACCGCAGATTCTATTAAATCCTTACACTGGGTTTACTGTCATAACAATACGAAAAAGGAACAATGCATGGATAAAGAGGAACATTTGCATCAGATGTAACAGGTTTAACGATTCGTTTACAATTATACTTCCCTGAATCAGAGAACAGTTATGAGATTATCCATTCTCTTAATATAAGATTTTTTTTTTATGTGTAACTAGGAAAATTAGAAACTTTTCATAATAAAACTTGATAACAAGAAATAACCCAAGTCTTCTCTTTTTTTCTTTTTCAATTTATAACTTGGACACTCGCAAAGAGGGCTCTATATGTGTTCCTAGTCAAAAGAGTAATAGTAACTGAGTTGCTCATAACTTCTAAATCGAGATCGTTGTAGTTGCCTAAAGGAAGGTAGAGGAAAACTGAGAAGGCGTGATCTGAATTTTTTCCTGCAGTACGATGGGAACATGACGGAAGTAAAGTTCCAGAAGGCAAGTCTTCCCCTTTGGGACAAATTAATTCGCATGTCGTTTTCCCATACTTAAACAGCACTATTTTTGTTATTGCTAAGTTTTTTTTAAACCTATGGCTTTATTTGGAAAATTAATCCATATTTACAGGCAACACAAACAGCAAAGAACTAATTATTGCTAAGCTAAAAAGAGAAATTCCGTGTCACAATCTTAAAAAGTAATTTACAAGAACCTTTTTAAACTATTTTTAAGAAAAGGTATTGGCCAGAATCCCGTTCCATATGATACATTGATATCCCACTCCCCTAAGGAAGATCAGTTCTTTAGAATTTTGTTTGAATAAAGAAATCAAAACATATTTTGCATTTAGGCTTAACTTTAGAGATTATTCCACGGAAGATTTTATCACCTGAGGCGGACGGAGAGATTTCTTTAAAATTTCACTGCATTCTTGTGAAATATTAATCTGTTTTATTTTAGTAGTTGAAGGGCTGTTTTATATGAAAACAAGTAATTATTCTAGCGAAACAAATTACGTCAAACGGATATAAAATCGAATTTTTTTAATAAATTAATTCCTTTAGAGAAAAATTATCAATTTACTCATTTTTCATTGGTTAAAAGGTACTCACGAAAAGAAATAATTTGTTTTGAATCTACCTGAAATATAAATTGGATTTCAGGGGGAAAAATCCTTTTTCACCATTTTTCTGTGAAGTAAATCTTAAAAAAAGTAAATTAAATTGTAATTTCAAAATACATTTTCGAACATCTCATTATAATTCAAATATAATCATTTTCTTCTGTGCCCAAAATAAAAACGAAATTCGTGAGCTCTATTCGTGACCAAACAAGCTTCATGTTGAAACCTTTCTTTCCATTTTATGCGATTTGATAAAAAAATATAATTTTTGGTCATTGAGTATCAGGTCATGTTTTTTAATTTTTCAATGGCTCGGAAAAACTGAAATTCGGATACATAATTACTAGAGGAAAACGTTGTAATACCGAAAACCAATCCCTCAAATAGTTAATTACGAATAAATGAACTTAAAATTTGTATTAAGTGTAATACTAAATAAGATAAATTATGATGTACAGGTATAACTATACCGTATAAAAAAATTTTATTTTTTGATGTAGATGATATATTGTATCATAGAAGGATTTTTGAGAAATGCATTTCCGCAAATTTTAACTCCCAAAGTGTTACGCATAAATTGCTTATAAATAAACGAACAGAACTATGAGTGATGTGGAGCAGAATTTCATAAACGGATCAAAGCAAACTTGGGGTCATACCTTAATAAAACATTGTGAAAAATAGAGATTAAAAAAATAGTTTGGTTTGATATCACTGGCTAACAATGGTCACTAACTCATTTGTAGCATAGCAGGATTTTTGAAAAATGCCTTTCCGTAAATTTTAACTCCCAAAGCATAAATTTCTTTTAATAAAACTAACAGAACTATGAGTGATATGGCAGAATTTTCTAAATGGATCAAAGCAAACTTGGGGTCATACCTTAATAAAACATGGGGAAAATTAAAGATTAAAAAATTGTTTTTGTTTCACCGGCTAACGTTGGTCACTAACTCTAAAAAAATACCAGATTAAACAACAGAACCTTTGATTATAAATTAAGATCATCAGTTAGTAAACCACTGGGTATTGAAAATATAAAATGAAATAGACAACATTTGAGTTGAATGTCCAATAAAATAGCTGCAAGCTGTGCTATTTATTAATCGAATCTGCAACTATTTGAAATTTGTTAAATTTCGTTTCTTTCAAGGTAAATGAGAATTATTCCACCGTGGTTTAAACTACAGCCCAATATTTTTATTTGTTCTTCGCCGCAGATATCCTGGTTTTGTGAATTTCTTATGGGACATAATCATCATTCCGTATAGTGACTTAAGTTCGTTCTTTCAATAAGTCAAAATAGCCGTTAACATGACTGATCCTTCATCCAAAATGTTGTCCCTGGTTAGCTTGGATCTCCTAGGAAAACTCTTTCGTTCTGGTGACATTTTAAAGATTCTTAACGTGTGATTAGTTTCAATTTCATAAAAAATTCGTGAGCTCTGCCTCATTTTAAGCGCTCAAATGCTAATCAGAGGTAAAAATAATAATCTCATATTCAAAAATTCTCATCCTTGTGTAAACATTATTAATAACGGAATGATCTACATTGGGAGAGCTTTAAGGAAAACATATAAATATTTAATAAGAAAAATCAACAGCATTTTAGGAAAAATGTACTAAAATATTTTAAAAGGTGACCAGCAACTATATTTCATTGCGGTTAAAGGCCAATATATTGTATGTTGGTGGTGGGAGAAGGTGGAAGAGAATGTGAGAAAATAAATCTACGGTATGAGATTCCTTTCCCCACTGAAGTAGTCTGGTGTGTAGAAACGATGACATCGATGTCCAGTGGCACGAGTTTCAATTACTAGACTCAACAGGCAATAATTTCAGGGTTATAATGACCATCAACAGAGCCGAGATTAACATTTTCCTTACGAGGTTGGATACCATAGATTCCAAGAATATATATATATACATACATACATGTATATATATATATATATATATATATATATATATATATATATATATATATATATATATATATATATATATATATATATATATACAATTGGAAAAATAGGCCCCTTAAGCTAAAGGTTAAACCTCAGATTTAAAACTCTGGGCTGTTAATCTATGAACTAATATATCCAAATGGTATTGGATAATCTTTCATTTTGAATATTATTCATGACATCCAGCTCATTTTTTAGGGGGGATAACACATATTAGTTTAACCCAATTTTCCCCTTTATTTCCTTACTAACATTTTCTCGCCATCATTATTGGTCATGCGTTTCCTAATGATCCTTTTTTGTTCTTCGCAAGTGTAAGGGGCACTAGGTCGACAGTCTGCCTAAATCTAGATTGCGAATCAGGTCTCCGGGCCTCCAGTTTGCTGTTGTACAAATATGAGTAAATATAAAACTTTTAAATACCGTTAATTTCAATGTACATATTCATCAATATTCATTGTTATCCTTCATGTAGATACTGTTATCAGTCGTGTAGGTACTGTTATCGTATCTTTATTTCATTTACATTGCTCTGAGCACTGTCAGAGGCACGTTCTACATACGCAATAACCCAAAAATCATGTAAACACTTGATAAGTTTTAATACTAGTGCAAAAAGGTTGGATAGAAAAGCAAACAAAAAACTGCTCAGAACTTTTTTTTCTCCGGAGAGAAAAGTTTTCTAAATTATAGTTCGATTAATGACTGCAAATGGAACTAAACTAATGGCAATACTACAAAAGTTAAGAACATTTAGAAAATCCTTTTGAAGCTGTAACTTCGAGAAAACCATATTAAAACGTCCATGAACGATAAGAAAAACCTTAAAATATTCACTCTAAATAAATAAAAATTAAATTCAATGCGCAAATTTTGGGAGCTCTTTCATCTTTCTTAAGTATAGGAATAAAACGCTTTCAGCGTATGCCGAAGCATTCAAAATTGAATTTCCTTGTGAAATTTACGAACTGCATTTAATTTTCCTTTATTTATTGTGAATATTTCAAAATTCTCTTACCTTTGACTTGGTTTAAATTTTATATTCCCTTTTACGTGCTTATGTGTTTTAAACGAAATTGTAGATATTTTATACCTGCCTCTTCCCTTCTTCTTTAGTATTTTGTTTTATGCAGCATTTTGCTAAATGAGCGAAGATATACAATATTATTCTACCTCTAAAGTGTTCATGCACGGTAATAGAATCAAAACTAAACGAAATATTGGATCTAAAACTTTGTATCATATTGTTTATAATATTTAAGGCATATAAAGGAACTAGAATTGTAATAGATTCATATGGAGTAAACTTGTAAAGCTCTATTTCGTTTCTAATTACCATGTTTTTATTAACTCGCTTTCTTGTTTGTTTGTTTGTTTGTGTGTGTGTGTGTGTGTTTGTGTGTGTGTGTGTTTGTCCAGTACAAATCTTCCAATCGATTTTTAACTAACTTCCCGACTAGCTAGACATTTGAAACTTCTAGAATAGCTCAGAACACGATGACAATGCATTATTTTAATACTTTTAGCCATCTTTAAGCAGGATTGAATTCATTGTCAGTTAATTTTGTTTTTTTGTGTATAGGCCGGGACGGGAACGAAAAGTTAAACGCAAGTTAACTTCAAATTCCCGAACTAAACGATTGATTACGCATTTTATACCTTTTTATCACGCATTTGATCATTTTCTTTCAAGTTGTTGGGATAATTCATCAAAAACTTTTTAAAATATTTATCAATACATAAGATTGTCAAGTTTGTATGATTCAACAGAAAATTTAAAAACATGGTATATAAAAAGTTCTTTTTATCTTTTAATTATTGTATGTATTAGTTTGCTTGATCTATAACACTTATCACAAATCCCACATCCAATTGAGGACAGATGTCTAAGCCTTTTAAAATTTTCAATTCTTCATATTAATGGATATATAATTATTTCAAACTCGTTTTATAATCTCTAAATAATAGGGTATGGGAAGTTAAGAAGACTAGGTGTATCGTTTAGTAACTGTTGCATAATACTAGGTCATTGGGTTTCGTGACAAAAGTAAACCGAAATCATAACTGAAACCTTCAATTTTTACAGATTAATTTTATGAGAAAAATTGAATTTTTTGTCACATTTGAGATTATCAAGCAGTGGGTGTACGAAATATAATGTTCAAACGTATATATGTACTCATGGGCTTCAGCTTAGTAATTATTTAAAATGAATAAAATTCAGTACTTTCTCCCCCTGTCAGAAAAGGAAAAAAATGTCCTTATAATTCAGTGCATTTCGCTAGTTTCAAAATTTAGGGAAGTATTAAAACGTGAAATAATGCATCATTTTACATTAAGGAGTTAAATATTAAAAATCAAAGAAACATTTACTTGATTGATAATACGAATTTCAGAATAGACCTCTAGGTTTCAAATAGTATCCCATTTGACTGAGAACTGGTACTTAATAAAATTACAACAAACATTCTATTGCGGTACAAGTTTTTTAGATCATCAACACCGAACATGAAAATGAATTCATTTTTGATAATCTAACTTGTACTATCATTTCGTTTTGCAGGTAGTTTCGTAAAATCAATTTTGCTTTCACTATTTTTTTAACTCTAAAAAAGATCTAATCGGTTGACTCATATGCTTTCATTCATATTCATTTACTAAAAACTAATGCAATCATACATATTTTTCTTCATAATTTTAAAACTATAGGGTGTGAATTTTGAAATCAATCATTTTTCAAAATTTTCCTTTATCCTTATTATGTTTGATATCAAAATTTTGTTTCAGTTGTTGTTTTCAGTGGATGTACCTAAAATAAATCGAGATAAATTCTTAGATGATATGTTTAAAATACTTTATTTTTTTTATTTATTAATGACTGTCAGTTTTTATGCCCCAGTTACTGGTTAAATTATCATAACGTTACTATTTATTAGCCATTATAGTGGCAGCTTTTATGTATTCAACTCAAATCAACAAAATGAATTCATCTGAAATATTTAAAGCTAAAATTTTAACTTTTCTGAAAACTTTCAAGATTATAACTATGAAATGTTAGAGAACAAAACTTCTTTGATCTGCTACATTGAATTCCGAAGAGAAATTTATTTAGCCTATTTTTATTTTTAAAAAACTTCCCGCAGCATATTCTTATTTTAAAAAGTCTGCATTTTAATTTTATTTCACCCCATTTTAAATTTAAGTTGATATGAAGTAATCAATATTTGTATTCATAGTAA
Organism: Dolomedes plantarius; assembly: GCA_907164885.2. NCBI lineage: Eukaryota > Metazoa > Arthropoda > Arachnida > Araneae > Dolomedidae > Dolomedes > Dolomedes plantarius. Next base: position 145,597,150 of record OU015491.1, on the reverse strand, counting down.
AGAAATATCAAAAACACATTTTGATTTTTTTTATATTTGTATAAATTCAATATATTGTATGACTTTAATTTTATACGTTAGCTCTAGACAAAACAGAAAGTATATAACTGCAATTTTACCCACTAGTTCTATTAAAAAGTCTACTTTCGAATTCATTCAATCAGAATTGTTTAACTTTCCTTTGGTTAAAATGATCGTGCTTAGCGTTTGTGCCATGCTGGAAAGTCTGTTATATGGGTGATACATTAGTCCGGAGTTGCTTATTCTTGCACATCAACTCTTCTTACTATGATGTGTTTTATGAAACATCATAATCTTCAAGCTATCAAAATTTTGAAACACATATCTTTAGAGATCCTTGATTCTTTCCTTCGTTAGCTCGATTGGATGCAGCTTGTCAGTAATCAATAAAATTTTGAGTAATTAAGCGCTTAAATTGTTTTCTCCTCATTTGTTCGTGATGGTTATGTCATGCTTAGTAACACATAGGGTAGGTGGGGGCAAAGGTTTGCAGTTTTGAGTTTTGGGTTTCTTACGGGTCTCCGTTAGATCCTATCGCCCCAAAAAGTCACTTGTATTGTAGTTGGGTATCCCCTCTACCTTCTATAAAATAATGAATTTTTTCCCGAAATATTTAGTCACCGAATTTTTAATTTTACCAAAACATCTGTTTGCGAACCTTTGCCCCAATCGATGGGGCAAAGGTTCGCACTGCAAACCTTTACCCCACTCGTTGGTTTCTTACTGGATAGGCATCGAAAATCACAAAAAGAGTTGTCTAAATAATTTTATTTCACATTTTGTAATCTTTTTAAAGGTGTTACATATATGGAAAATCACAAATTGAACAGTTTAATCTCAATAAATTTTTTCTTAAACTAAATAACTTCAAAATGAAATATCAACTATTAACACAGAGAGATGAATCTAACAAAGAAATTCACAAAATGAAAAGGGGTTAATCTCATTAATTTTTTTCTTAAACTAAAGAACTTCCAATTAAAATGCAACTATTAACACTATGAATAATTAATTTTTAGGAAATATTTTTATGCTTGTAGTCTGAATTCTCGTGAAATTTTTGTACTTTTCCACGCTTAAGTTAAACTTTGATAATCTGAATGATGTCGAAACCTGAAATGGATACATAACTTTATTTTAATGTATAAGAGGAGTCTTTGTAATAAAGTTTATAAAATTTCGTCAAAAATTGTGACGCAAGGAGCATTTCAAAGACTTGCAAATCTGGAAATTACTCATTTAGAGCTTTTTTCCCTAACCAGACCTTCGAAGCTTATAATGTCTTGTAACAACATTTAATTATTTTATCTTGTAAAATAGGTCTTTGTTCAGAGCTATTTTATTTTTGTGTTGTACTAATTTATTTTATTTTTTAATTTATGGATTTTCAAGCATTTTACAAAAAAATTTCTGATTAAAAACAGGCAGTTTTTATCAAAAACCATAATTTTTTTTCAAATTACAAAAAAGTGAATTCCCATTAATAATAAAAGACGTTGTTAATAAGGATTTCTAATGAAAAGAGGACATGAAACAAATGTTAATAGTTAGAGCGGCAAAGGTTTGCAGATGGGGCAAAGGTTTGCACTGCGAACCTTTACCCCATGACTCCTGCAAACCTTTACCCCATTTCGTGCTGGTTCTGTTTCTGCAGAATGGACGCCACTGTATTTGAGTTAACCCAAAACTTAAGGTAGGATTTGAAAGGTTATTTACCACCCTAACATGCGAAAATAAGTCCAAAACAGTTCGTGAGTTTGAGTGATGCTCAAAATTACTCAAAAGTTGCAAAAAATTACATTAAAAGAGACGAAAATAAACAAACTTACCTCATTTTCTCTGCAAAAGGGGGTCTTAACTCCAACATTTTTTACGAGGCAACTGACTGGAAGTAGAGGAATGCATTGCCTACCCTATTCTTCCTAAAATTCTTCCCGGTCATTTTAAAATGTATGTGCGAACCTTTGCCCCATGCGAACCTTTGCCCCCACCTACCCTAATACATCTAGGATTTAATAAATCCATAGCAGCTCGTTATACAGAAGGTCGTTCGCACTTTATGGAAAGGATTTTGGAATTTATTTTTGACGTTTGCATTTTGAGATAAAAAGTTGGCAACTTCAGAATAATCTTCTGCTACTGTTTTCTTTTGATTGGAATGTAAAATACAAGATTTATTTTGAAAATGACTCCTAAAATCGTTAGATGGCTCGAAGGTTACGTAACTGCGCTTTCCGAGGAGAAATATTCCTATCAACAAATTATAAAGCGGTGTAAAAATCATGGATATGGCGTTTTAAAAAAAGGTATTTATAATATATTAAATTCGAAAGGAAAAAGCGTCTAACTGAAAGTAAAAATGAAAACATGACCACGAAATCTCGTCCTCAGACCGTTCTAACGCAGGAAAATATCAAGAAAGGGAAGTCTCTTATCCTAAAACAAAATCCGCCGACTCAAAGATCTATTGCATCGAAACTAGGAATGTCTTCTGGCACTGTAAGTAAAATCATTCACAAAGATTTGAAGTTACAAAAGTTCTTTAGACCTAAAATTCATCTGCTTCGGCCAAAGCATATTCCTGAAAGAAAAACCATTTGTAGGTAATTATATCATAAACACCTAGCTGCTGAAAAAGGGAAATTTGTGGTAACAGTCGATGCCGCATGAGTGTATTTAAGTGACTGTAATAAAAAAAGATCAATTTTCTATTGCTCAACTGACAGAAATGACGGTAAGAAATGGCTTTGTCAAAGTACAGAAAAGGTATTTAGAATAGTTGCAGGATTTTGTTACAACGGCAAATAAAAAATAAAAAAAGTCTCAAGTAAAGCGAAATTAATTCACTCTACTATCAGCAGAAAATTTTAGAAACAATTTTTGAAGAAGAAACTCCAACCTTATACGGTTAGGGCATTGATAAAGTTGAGCTTCATATGGACTCTAGTCACACGTCCAATTTACTGCCTCTCATTTAGCAAAGAAAGAATCACAAACAGAAATAAAGTGTATCCCATTTAATGAAATACGTGGAAAATTACCTGACGCGTCTCCGATGGACTTTTACGATTTCGGTTTATTTAAACGAGCCTTAGGAAAGCGGCGTACAAGAACACTGAACCGACTTTGGAAAACGATCCAAGAGGAATGGGGTAAAATTGACATGACAGTACAAAGGAAAACTTTACTATCTTGGAAAATTCGAGCTAGAGCTGTTGTTAAGAACTATGGCTATCAGATAGAAGCAAATCGCCGCACAAAATATGTCATTTATACATAAAACTTAACTATCAAAATCGTTTCCATAAAGTGCGAACGACCTTCTGCACATTAGTATCAAATCCGTCTGAAATGTACTAATGCTAATGTAAATCATAATCAGTGTTACATTAAGTCCTACTGTACATAGAAAGATAATATAATCCTCATTCCAGGCATCTAACTCCATATTTTAATAGCTATATTTCAGATAATGTAAAGAGTGATACGTTATTAAGCCTCAGATTTATTTTGGCATAGCAGTCATGGACAACTAACGAAAAAAAAATGTTAAGGGCATAGAGTCTTTAAATATTTACAGAGGACCGACATGTTGCGGTTAATCCCGCTAGCAAAGGAAAGAATCAAGAATCTTCTCCGATTTGTTTCAACAAAATTCATATAGCCTGAAAATAGTTAAATTGAATTAAATCATCCTAGTAAAAAGGGTCAATATGCGAAATTAGCTTAAGAAGAAACCGTATACTAACCCTTATAATGGACTTTTCAGCTTGGCAAAGACGCCAAACACAATTTTTTTAATCAAGGAAAATTTTAACAATGCTGATTGGATGGATTCCAAAGTAGATTTTTTCTAGAACAATTGGGTAAAATTGCAACTATACACGGTCACATTTTTCTAGAGCTAACGCGTAAAATTACAGTTATGCAAGATCTAATATTCTACGTAAAAATAAAAAATTCATAAAGCGCATTAATATTCTTTAACATGTATCCAAATATTGAATGCATCATGCTATAAACGAGTGTTTGCACCAAATTTATGTTCAGATTTTAAGTTCTATATTCATTACAGACACATAAAATTTTATAGAATTCTACAAGATATTTGCCAGTGGAATTTTTCTGAACCAGTCTTTCGTCTTCCTGAATACAAAAATATAAATTCAATAAAACGTAAAGATTTTCAGCACATTCTTTTATTATATAATATCATGGTAAGTTTCGCAAAACTTAGTATCAATATTCCCGCTCTGCTAAACGCCACTACCTTTATAAAAGATCAAAGGATGCTCTGTGTAATTTCACCCACCTTTCTACTGGAGAGAAAAACTTTATTCGAATCACGTCTTTCATCTGTAGTGTTCCTCATTTAGCGTAAAAGTGCAGAATGCTTTCTTGTTTTATAAAACGAAAGAGTCGTGTTTCTGCTTCGCTGAGTTTTTACAATGCGTCGTTTATTAAACACTGAAATGATAGAAGGATATTTTTACTATTCAGAGAAATGTATACGATTCTTACATTTTTTTTATGTTTTAAATTTTTTTTGGTCGTTGAAAATGTATTACATAGATATCTTGGAATTTTTTTACATTTTTGTTTTTATATTCAGTATATATATAATGCTTCAAAAAGTTATTTTCTTAGCTTCTTGGAGTGTCTTGGTTCCATTTTGGAATCTAAAAGATAGATGAATTTTATACAGATGAAATTCTTTAACTCAAAGCCTTACTTGAAAGAGTTCTTTGATTTAACTCTCTACCTTATGGTCTGAAGAAGACCTGATTTAAAAGAAAGTTAATAAAATATATTTAAATCGTCAAAGGTTTTCGATATTAATAAGCATAAATAACTGCCTTTAAAAGTCCCACCTGACTTTACTGTCACTCTTAAATATGTTTTTTTTGGAACGAAGTTCTTTTACGCGGTTTACAGTAAACTCGCAGGAATCGTCACGTAACGAAAAACCGTTATGCCCCCTTAATAAGAGCTTTTATTTCAAGAAATCTGTGGCTGAATGGTAAAAGCATCGGACTGCGGAGTATCGGACTATCGCACTACGAAACGAGAGGTACCTGGTTCAAATTCCCGCACGATCGCTGGACGTTTCGATTCCCATTCATTCTTGGAATACCGCAGTGTGTATATATATATATATATATATATATATATATATATCTGTATATATGTATGTATGTATATATATATATATATGTGTGTGTGTGTGTGAACTAGCTGAAAACCCGTAGTTCGCTACGGAGTACATTCAAATTAAACACAACGGTCAATTTATGCAATTCATGCTATATATATATATATATATACATATATATTATATGATAAATACGACGATCAATGTATACAATTGATGTAATATATATATATATATATATATATATATATATTTATAAGAAAATCGTAAGATATAATTTTGTAGACAAAATAATGTAGAAGAAAATATTGAAATTAAATCTAATATAAAGAATACTAAAGAATATAGTATCGTTAATATATTAAAGTTTGTAAAACATTTCTTTTACTGTATTTTAATACTTTTTTGGATAATGTCCAATCCTCTGCCGCATTAGCAAGGAGAAAATAATATTTTTTGTTTATTTAGTTGTTATGCACGTGACGATAAATTTATTTAAAGTACCAGAAAATTAAATCACGTGATCAGCATTTAATGAATAAAATTCTATAAATTAATCTTCAAAAATTCACCAAAAATCAGGAAATGGGGGAAAAGATTCGAAAAAAATTTCATTTTAAAGGAATTTTTATGATCTTTCTCGTGATATAAATTTTATAACCCTGAAATTATTATTTTAAATGCAAAAGTAAAAAAAAGCTTTAAAATTTAATTTTAAAAAATCTAAGAAGAATTTTTGAAAAATCTTTCTTAGTGCACCCCTACACTATAAGAAGATTCGCCATGTAAAATTTCAGCCCTTTAGGTCCGGCGGTTTGGTCTGTGGGTTGTATGTCAGTCAGTGAATGAGTTAGTCAGGGAACTGTTATATATATATATATATATATATATATATATATATATATATATATATATATATATATATGTATGTATAAATATATATATATATACAGAGGCTGTTCACACATTTTTTAGATATAGTATTCACAAAACTAAATTACATAAAATTCTTGTGTTTTAAATGTTCTATTTGACATCCCTTATTCTGAACTATCTTTCGACACCGCAATTTCCAGGATAATAATGCCTTTTGAAGTGTCAGAAGAGGTATTCTATCCCATTCCTCCTGAACAGCTTTCCAGAGTCCTGTAAGGGTTTTGGGACGACGTTTGGATAATGCAGATTTTAAAAGTCCGAAAGCAGAAAAATCCATAGGTGATACATCGGGAAATTTAGGAAGGATATCAGTGAAGGGTATGGCCTTGATACCAGTTTTTTGTTCCATTTCTTTTAGGCAATTTACAGTGGATTTTGATGTGTGACTGCTAGCTTTGTCCTGATGGAGTCTCACAGATTGATGGCACTGTAGGTAAAGCGATGGTATTTCATTGAGAAAAATTGGCGGTAAAATATGTCCCTGATAGTATTTGGAGTTAATCTTGACATTTCTTCCACTCTCTTTATTTTTAACTTGCTATTATAAGAAAAGCCAGCAAGAACCATGAATCCCTTAGAAAAACTTTCTTTCAATTCTTTGAACCATGTAGAATTCTGCAGCGTGTCCTGCGTTCAGCGATATGATTTGGAAGAAGACGATGCACATTGCGTTTTTTCGCTTTTTTAAGATTTAAATAAACGTTTATCATTTTGTTTACAGTGGACACCGAGCATTTTAATGATTTTGCAACTGTCCTTTGACTGGGGGGATTTTCTTTTAACATTAAACAACGTACCTTTGCAATAGTCGAAGATGTCCTTTTTTTCCTTTGATACTTGTTTGGAATTTTTGTCCCACTTGAGGCTTCAATTTGATGTTTTTCGTTTGAGGCTTCAATTTGACGTTTCCCTTCTTCTTGACGATATTACCTATCGACGCTTTAGATATCACAAAACCATCGTTTTTGGATAACGGAGTATGCATATTTCTCTTCGTAAAGAGCATAAATGTAGCCTTCGAACCACTTCTTTGTTAAAAACGCCATTTTGAATAAAAACAAAACTTTCAAGCCGCAGACGATAATGTTGACTTTTAAAAACATAGTACAATTGCAATTATTTCTTTTGCAGCAAACGATTTTTTATTACCGCTTACCAAAATCGTCTAAAAAATGTGCGAACAGCCTCTGTATATGTATGTATATATATATATATATATATATATATATATATATATATATATATATATATATATATATATATATATATATATATATATATACATATATATATATATATATATATATATACACTGAAGTGCCACTGAATTAAGGATACCTACCTAGTAAGGAGTTGGGCCTCCTCTGGCCTTGATAACGGCTGCCACACGACGAGGCATAGATTCTACAAGTTTCTAGAAACGTTCCACGGGAATCGCTTGCCAAATATTGGCTAAAGCTGTCCATAATTCAGTAAGGTTCTTTGGTGCTGTGTGATGGCCTTTCACGCCTTGTTCCAAAACATCCCAAAGATGCTCAACAGGATTTAAGTCTGGGCTTCTAGGTTTCCAATTCATGACAGAGAAGTCAGAGAAATGCTCATCCAACCAGCCAGTACCCAACCGGGACTTGTGAGAGGTACAGTTGTCTTGCTGGAAAACACCATTACCGTGCGGATAACAGAACAGCATAAACGGGTGGAGGTGATCACCCAGCAACTCCACATACTGAATTGCATTGAGGGAGGTTGGTACACGCACCAAAGATCCCAAACTGTGCCTCGAAAAAACACCCCAGACCATGATTGAGCCACCATGCCCTTGTACAGTTCCAGCCAGACATGCAGGATCCATGGCTTCATGAGCCTGACGCCATATTCTCAGCCTCCCGTCGGCGTTAAGTAGTCGGAATCGAGACTCGTCACTCCATGCTACTCGTTTCCAGTCCTCTACACTCCAGTCTCTGTGGTCTCTTGCCCCGGCAAGACGTGCAGCCCGATGGCGAGTATAGAGCAATGGTACTCTCGTAGGTCGACGGCTCCCGAAAGCCATACGGTGAAGCGAGAGTTGCACAGTCCGTTTACTGACTGTACGACTGGCACCGTCATTAAACTGTGTGGTAATTTAAGCTAATGTTTGGCTTCGCTGGCTACGTACAATACGCCTGAGCTGTCTCTCACCACGCACTGTCAAGGCTAATTGTCCTTTGCAGTTTGCCCGATCGCTAGTTTTTTTTCCACCATCCATGTATTCTTGGTATACTCTTGACACTGTCGACGATTTCGGAAATTGAATGGCCCTTGAGTCGCGCACCTACGATTTGTCCGCGATCGAAGGCGTCTAAATCAGGCAGTTTACCCATACTGGCAATTCCAACAACTAACTCAGAACAACCACAGTACGCGCTATATATGCAGTTATCAAAGCGCCCTCACTTGCGCATACATGATGCGCAGCGATACACAATTTGCATAGACTTTGCCATCCCTAATTCAGTGGCACTTCAGTGTATATATATATATATATATATATATATATATATATATATATATATATATATATATATATATATATATATGTATGTATATATATGTATATATATATATATATGTATATATATATATATATATATATATATATATATATATATATATATATATATATATATATATATATATATATATATATATATATATATATATATATATATATGTATATATATATAATGTATATATATATATCTAATATATAAAAATGAATGTTTGTCTGTCTATAATTGTATAGAAATCCACAGTTTAGGAGCAACGATCGTGAAATTTTACATACAGACGTCTTTAAAAACAGCCGAGGGTCTTAAGAACTTAAAAAATCGAAATTAATTACCGTTGATTTTTAATTAATATAAAACCAACAATTTTTTAAACTAAATGTAAGCTGTTACACTTCGTGGAATCATCCCTCCGAATATGGCATCCACGTTAGGGATAGCTGGCAAACAGCGAGCGAAAAGATAAAAATAAATCAAATCAAAAAGTTTTAAGTCATATATTAAACCAGAATAATAAATGAAAAGAATAATCTTTCAAGTCAGATTTTATACTCTAAAATAGATCAGATACAACGGCATATTGACACTCTCGACACGCGATGGAAAATAATTCGAATCAACCACGCTAAGTGACACGAGATCTTTTTAATCGCTACTGCAATCCCCTCGTCTATGTCTTTGTGTCTATTGAAGAGCTAAAGACTAAGCTTCTATCCTGCTAACCTATTTCTGATTTAAAACTCCTCTGACATTTACCAGCCCACAGCAACTTTCCAATAGCGAAAATGTTTCAGTTTACTCAACAGAATACCGTGCCGTCGTGGCACATTCGGAAGATCGCTCACGTACCATGCTGACGATCCGGCTTCGAATACAGTCTTGTTAATTTTGCTAGACCTGTAATTTCAGCCTTTTCTTTAAAGGCTTTTTTATTTCAGCTTTTCTTTTATTATTTTTTAATTATTATTAATATTTTATTTTATTATTTTTTAATTATCTTTTTATTTTATTTTATTATTTTTTTTAAAATTAAGACAGAATATAGCTGAAATCTGAGGAGTTTATTATACATTCATATATTTTTAATTGAGTTTTCATATTATTAATATGTATAACATTTCGTATGTTTTTTCTATGTTATTTATACTGTGTTTAGTTTTTTAATGGATTTTGGTAGGTTTATTATAAATTTATATATTTTATGTTTTACTTTTCAGGATTTTTTGCTCCATTGATAAAGGTTAAATCTTTTCTATGTTACTTATACTGTGTTTAGTTTTTAAATTGATTTTGGTTAACAAACATTCGACAGTTTGACATTTTTACTTTTCAGCTTTACTTTTCAAAATTCTTTACTTTCCTAAAGACAATTTGATATTTTTCCTTTTCAGCTTTTAGTGGTTTATTATAAATGCATATATTTTATGTTTTACTTTTCAGGGTTTTTTTGCTCCAATAATGAAAGGCTAAATCTAGCTGAATTCTGAGGAAATTATTGTAAATTTATGGTTATTTTATATTGGGTTTCCTTTTTATTCATGCGTATAACATTTCACATGCTTTTTTTCTATGCTATTTATACTGTTTTAGTTTTTAAATTGATTTTTGTTGACAAATATTCGACAATTTGACATTTTTAAGTTTTTAGTGTTACAATGATGAAAGGCTGAATCTACCTAAATTCTGAGATGTGTATAACATTTCAAATGCTTTTTTTTCATGTTATTTATACTGTGTTTAGTTTTAAAATGGATTTTGGTTTACAAACATTCTTAAAATCTCGGGCAATGCCGGATAAATTATCACCTGTGTAGGTTGATAATTTATAAATCTTAAAACTGTTCCCACATGTATATTTACCGACCCACAAGAACTTTCCAATATTTTTAATTAATAAATAACCAACAATTTTTTATGGATGCGACTCTCGATTCACAGACGTGCAGTAGATGGCGCCACTATTTTAAACTTTTAGTATTCCAATCCATCTGAAAACACGCACTTCGCTACGGAGTACATTCAAATTAAATTCAACGTCAATGTATGCAATTAATGCCAATATATATAATATATATATATAAAATAAATACGACGATCAATGTATACAAATGATGTAATAAAAAAACAAAAAATATATATTTATAAAAAAATCGTAAGGGATATTTTTATAGACAAAATAATGTAGAAGAAAATATTCAAATGAAATCTAATAGGACTTACTAAAGAATATAGTACAGTTAATATAGTACAGTTTGAGGAACATATCTTTTACTATATTTTAATATTTTTTTTTAATTTGTCCAATCGTCTGCCGCATTAGCAAGAAAAAAATATTTTTTTTGTCTATTTCGTAATTACGTGACGATAAATTTATTAAAAGTACCAAAAAAAAAGAAATCACAAGATCAGCGTTTAATAAATTAAATTCTAAAAATTAATCTTTAAAAATTCACCAAAAATCAGAAAATGGAGGTAAAGAGTCGAAAAAGATTTCATTTTAAAGGAATTTTTATGATCTTTTTTGTGATATAAATTTTATAACCCTCAAATTATTACTTTAAATGCAAACTTAAAAAAAGTTACAAATACAGCTTAAAAATTTAATTTAAAAAAATCTAAGAAGAATTTTTCAAAAATCTTTCTTAGTGCACCTCTACACTTTATGACGAATCGCCATGCAAAATTTCAGCCCTTTAGGTCCAGCGGTTTGGTGTGTACGTTGTATGTCAGTCAGTTACGGAACTGTTTTATATATATAGATTTTTATTACTATGTTTATATCGTAACGTTAACTTCATGCGCACGCATTATTTTCCTATGCTTTTTTTATTATTATCTTTATAATAGCGTAATTTTCATATGATTTTAAACAACAATCGTTTTTAACTGACATTCAATTGGCTGTTAAAACTTTATATTTACACCCTATTTAAAAGAAGTAGGGTGTAAATTTTTCAAAGAGGATGTTTCAACACCCAACTTCAAAGAAGTAGGGTGTAAATTGTAGGGTAGAAAGTTGGTAAAATCAAAATTTTGTGCAATGTATTTAATTTCTCGATTAAAAGTAGTTTTTTTCTAAAAATTAATTTATTTCGCTTGAAAAGCTAAATATTTTATGCACACGGTTTATATTATTATTACTATCTTTATATCGTAACGTTAATTTCATGCGCGAGCATTATTTTCTTATGCTCTTTTATTATTATCTTTATAATAGCTTTATTTTCATATAGTTTTAAACAACTATCGTTTTTATTCATATTATGTTGGTTCTTTATTAATTAAAAATGAAGGGTAGTAAATTTCGATTCCGGAAGTTCTTATTATCTTTATTTTCATATGCTTTTTCATTTACAAATTATTCAAATTTTGTGTAATTTATACATTTGTGTGTGTTTAATTATTGAAATTAATAAATTTATATTTCTTGAGAGGATGTTTCAGTTTTTAGTGGTACTATGATGAAAGGCTGAATCTAGAAAAATTCTGAGCAGTTTATTATGGAGAGAAAAGGAATTTAATATTTAGAGGATGTTTATAGGAGTTAAATGTGGAGAGGAGTTGAATGGTTTGCAGCCCTCAATCAAACACTTCATTTTTTAAGAGGGTCATGGTTCTATTGGAAATTTCTGCTAAACTTGTAATTTCAGCTTCTTTTTTTTTTGTCCCAATGATGAAAGGATAAATCTAGCTGAATTCTGAGGAGTTTATTATAAATTTATATATTTTGATATTGGGTTTTCCTTTTATTCATGTGTATAAGATTTCACGTGGTTTTTTTTCTATGTAATTTATACTGTGTTAATTTTTAAATTGATTTTGGTTAACAAACATTCTTAAAATCCCGGGCATCGCCGGGTACTTCAGCTAGTGTATATATATATATATGTATATATATATATATGTATATATATGTATGTATATATATATATATATATATATATATATATATATATATATATATATATATATTTATATATTCAATAGAATATATATATAATCAATAGAAGTCTACATATTAAATCACGTTTAGAATTGAAAAAATAACGTAAGAAACTTCGTTCCTGACGGGGGTCCCCCGACCGCAATTTTTTTTTTTTTTTAATGCGGAGCCACTTGTCGCGAAGACATTCGCCTATAATACACTCTTAAATATAAAAACATTTTTATGGTAAGATCGGTTAAAAAATGTTAGACGAAACAACTTACTTGTGTTAAAATCAGTAGTGAAAATTTAGTGACAAAAAACACTTTTTATTTTAGGGAAAGGAAAAGAAAAATGGTAAGCAACAAACGTCTCCGATGAGCCTGAATAGATTCATACTCTGATAACTTTCGTGTATGCTGCATTACGAGGGTAAAATACTATGTTTCGTGTATTTTGGTTTCTAATCTTGCCTTTAAAATCCTTTAAGAACTTGAAACAATTTTTCAGAGAGTAAAGCAATGACATTAATTTTAATTTTTTTCTGGACATAGTTTAATTAAACATAAAGCACATACTCAATTTTAGAAGCAACAATGTTGAATAAAGTTTAAATAGCCTTAAAGTTATATAATTCTTTAATAAATGATATAACTTGATTAAAATTAAAGTGATATTAAACGTAAACTTGAAAATTAATGCTTACTTTATGAATATAGCTAGTGTATAAATCCCTAAATAAATTAGGGAAAATGATTTTCAATCGAATAATCATTGATTTTTTTCTAAAATTTATTCTTTATATTTTTCTCGTTGCCTTTAGTGCAAGCAAGACTATTAAAAGTAGAAACTAAGACTGTCATGCATGTTTAAATATCTGTGAACTGTACTTTCGCATTTCATTTTCCACTTCTCAGCAAAATAGGTAACAGAGTTTTGCGTAATAACCTTATTCACATCAGATGTATTAAATGTTATATAAAGCACAAGGGTTTCGGGTACAATTCTTAACTCCTCGGCTAAATCATGCATGGTAATTCTTTACATTCAATTAAAAATCAGTTTAGTTACATGAAATTGAAAAAAAATATGTATATGTAACGTTATAAAAACTTATAAAGAGGATTTTCGTAAAATTTTCAAAACATAATTTTATTTTCCTGCAAATTTAATTTTGTGTCTTTAACATCCTTTATTCTTTGCAATGTTTCTTAAAATAACGAAACAATATTACCTTCTTTTTGTTTAAGGGGGAAATATTATGATACATTTCAAGCTTGTTTAGTACACATCCATTTTAAATTCCATTAGCCTCATTTTAATCCATTTTGACTGCCTGCTGAAAAACTATTTTAATCATTTCCCCAAATTTCTCTTTTTAAATGAATATGATACAAGCTTCAGTCTTCTTTTATCCAATATAACTTGGAATTTTTTGCTCAGTATTTAGTTCTACATACGTTCTCCATCATTACACAGAATTACTAAACATTCGCAATCATTGATATTGACTCTTTGAAGATCACATAGCAGAGCTTACAATAATCTACATTATTTTTTAACATAAGTAGGAAGCACTTTACTCAAGCTCTTCGAATATATATATTTCTCATTGAGTATAAAACAATCATCCGTTCTATGATTTCTCCTATGCTAATGCTGTTTTATTCCTTTAACTTAAAATCTAATATGGGGGTTTTAGGGTCATGATAAATACAGAGATTTACAGAAAAATAATAGTATTTTACTAGAATTATACATTTTCTTAACTATTACGAAACTTCTGCTTTAGGCAATTAACACACTTATGAGAAAACTTTAGAGTGCGGTTTCTAGGAGTCATTTCAACTTTTAAGAATAAGATTTAAAAAATGTACAAACTCCATTTAATGTCTATACAAAGCCAGGGCTTCATTCTGAGTGCTCAAAACTGGAAATGGTAAGACGTCTCCTCTTTTATGACATCCTACCAGAGTCATTTAATCTATAATATTTTCAGAGATTTTCTCAAAATTTCTTTTGAGAAACCATTCTATATGATATCATAATAATACTGCTTTTTCTAAGTTAACCAGCATGTCTTTATGATATCTGCCTGTAGCTTGTAAATCATTGTAAATCATTGTTTTATGACATCTTTCTCAGGATATCAAATTCAGAGAAATTTAATTTAATTCGTTTTTTCAATTGTCAAATGTTTTACAACATTTTCTTCTGAAACTGTAAGTTATAAATTCTGTAAATTTAAGGATTTTGTGATGTATTTTTCTCAATAAAGATTTTATAAAACCCAATATTTTTCAAAATTAAAATCTTAGAGAACCTTTTATAGTTGTTTGTAAATAATGTTTAATTGCTAGACACTTAGTACACATACTTCAGCCGACAGTAATTGCAGATATTTTACCTGAAATAGCTTAAATAGCTTTATTTAGTTTTAGAGAAATAGATAAATTTTAGCCTAAATAGTCATTAACGTAGACTGGTATAATATAGAATGGCGCATAGATGGATATAACATTGAAATGACTCTTTGGCTGTAATAAGGTTTAATTTGATTATAGAATGCCAAATGTAATGACATGAAGTAGAATCGGCCTTTATGTAATTACTTAAATTACAACTCATATTGATTAAATAATAACCCAATTAGCGGCTTGATTATAATCTGATAGATTAAACAGTGATCTCTTTCATGTTTATCGCAACTTGATTTAGAGAATAGAGCGATGTTTTCTAAATGGCCATGAAGCTGGTAATCAGTACCTGAACCTATGGTTTCGAGTCCCGCTTTTCTAGTGGATGTTTGTAGCCGTCCGGACTGAGCTTTAAACTGGTCTGATTAACTCTTACGCATAATAACTGGGCCTTAGTTGTTCCATGCAACCAATCTCCAAAGGAAAACGGTTGTTTGATATAATTATGATCCCAGAAATATTTACAGTAGACAAAAATATATTCCAATCGAATCGTAATCATTTTTGATAAATATGCCAACCAAACATGATATTTGAAACCAGATATGAATGATTATATAAAACTAATACCTTATGAAGGAAATAAAATATTTAGGAAAAAAACTAAATCAAAAATTCACAACACACAAAACGTTATAATACGGCCAAGTAAATGGAGAGCCATCCAAAGTCTTAAATGAAAGTCTATGTCAGCCAAAGAAACATGCATAAAAATATACCTGAGTTAACCATGAGCACGAGCTAATTAATTATAAATTAGGCTCTAAAACGTTAAGAATTTGTAGAAGTATTTGGGTTTCAAACAGAACTGCAGCTTTTAAAAGTGTAAAAAGGGAAAAATGCTACATAAAAGTACTTTATTTGAGTTGTCTACATATTGTTTAATATATACAATTGAAGACATTTAAAGTTATCCTAACTATTTTAGCAAGAACCCAACAAATATATAAACAAAAGAAAACAAAAGAAAAGAAAAGGAGATGAAATTCGTTCAAATAAGGGTAGGAAGTTATTTATATTTAGGGTGCCCTTCAAAGGGAAAATTTTATTAAATTGAGCATAAATTTGAGTTGACATTTTTTGAAAATGTTTGAATGTACAGAAAACCCAAAATAAATCTGAAACAAAAAATCTTCCTTCTGAGATTTCTAATACAGGCAAAGAAAATGGATGTTTAGCGGAATAAATTAATCTTTTGTTCAGTGTCTTTATTTCTATTGTTTTTGTCTTTAACTAAATTTCTTTATCTGTGCCAAACTTTCTTTTTTTGTTGTTATTAATGACAATAAACTTTCTACGATGAATAAAATTTGAAAATTTCAAAATAGAGACAACCCAAGTTATTTCAATATGCAGCAACCCTTAGGTTGCTGTGAAAATATTTACAGTTTATTGTTACCGTTTACTGTGTGTTCTTTTGAATTGGATCAAAAGAACTTACTTTAAAGAGAGTTAAAATTTCAGTTTGAAACGAATATATAAAATGTTCTATGATTAAAGTTATAACTTTCATCCCAAATTGCTCTAGCACGACCTAACACCTTTTTTTCTGTGATGTTTACAGACAAACTGCTAATCGCGAGTGTAATAGTTCTATAATCATTTTTTCCTGTTCGAAAAACCTACAGCGTATTTTCCACAGCAAGGATTTAAATTCATTTATTTTTAGCATTGCAACTTTGTTATATCTACAGGCACTGTTATCAAGGTCTGAATTGGAGAGTTTAAAATACATTGAGTGGCCAATTTATTATGAACCACCTATCAGTGCGTCGCTAGGACACTTTTTGCTGTGAATACTGCTGCAAATGGACTGGCGTGGACTCTGAAAAAATATTGGCAAGAAGTTTGACGAATCGGATGACTATATCTGTTGGGTTTCCCTTTTCAGTTCTCTAAAATTTGATGCTTCTTGATCCTGCTTCTCGAATCGACCTCAAAATTCGACTGTATAAAACTGTCAGTAAAGTACTGTGAGATGAGATCTGATTTTGACCTCACAAATGCTCAATTACATTGAGAACGTGTGATTGGGAGGTCAAATAAGCAAGGTGAAATTTCCATCATGCTCATTAAATCATCCCTGGAGAATTTGTACCAGGGCCGGCGCTAGGGGCGAGCAAACCGGGGCCCTGCCCGGGGCGGCAACATTAGGAGGCGGCAAATGGGCTGTAAAATTAACTAGTTTATGAAGAAAATGATTAAACCAATATTCATTTGAATACTTATGAAAAATTAATTGATGGACTTTTAATAAAATTTGCTTTTAATATGTTTTACGAACTTTTAAGTATAGGTACCCACTAACTTCAAAAATCCTCAAGCATGAGAACGACATAAGAAGGTTGAGGTATGTAGTTTTTAAAAAAAAACACGTTTTGAGAGATGAATAGAGTTTTCGTGTATTAAAGACCAAATCCAAAACCGAATGAAAAATACAGAGCGATATAGATAAAACATCAAAGTATTTCAAGGAAACCGCTCACAAACATAATAAACTCCCGCTTAAAAATGTATAAAATAAAAAATGACCCTTTTTATTATAATTTAAATAAATGGACACACATACAAAGTTTTGTAAAATAAATTTTAACGTGTGTTTTAATTCTGTCGGTATGGGGTCGCGAAAAAACAGTCATGACAAGCTGTGACACGATTTTACGCTACTATTATAAAAGGAAAAGAGGCAGTTCGATTGTTTTATTTATGCAATAATTGCCTTAAAGGCTGGTTACTAGTGAAGTACAGTGCGTTACATACAATTATTATTTGCCGTGAGTTTTTGAAAATTGTGTCATAAAGTGTGTTTTAAAAGAAAGGTGAGTAGGTAATAATTAAAAAATAGGCAGCTTTTCTAAACAAACATTTTTATAGCTTCTACAGGATGTTTTTAGTAAAACGCTCAAATCCGTCAATTTTTTAGCCACTTAGGAGGTGTATCCTACTGCATGAAACACCAATGAAGGGTAATTTTTACCCCTCTTATTTAGATAGGGAATATGGGCCGAGTGGCACGTTGTTTTTAAGGGCTCTTAATTCTTCTTACTACGGTCGATTTTTTTTATAAATTGTTTGAATAGTTTTTGATATAAATTTGCCATGAGCCATTTAAAAATTATTTTTTAAGCATGTTATCTTCAAATTTTGACTTTTTGCTCAGACACGCCAATTTGTTTTCAAGGAAGTCACTTTTCTTTTTATTTTGTTTTTTTATATTTATCAACCCATGTAAAGGGTAATTTTTACCCTTATTCTCTGGATAAAGAAAGTGAGTCACGTGGCACCTTGTTTTGGAAGGTTTATAATTCTTCTTACAACGACGTATTTTTTCGAAAATAATATGAGCATGTTACCTAACAGAAATAAGCAAAAGTGCCTTTTTTAAAAATAAAATCGATGGGTCCAAGCAAAAAGTAGTCGTCCAGAAAAATATTTTTTCGGCTTATGGTAACTTTGACAGTAAATATTCTAAATCTAATTAAACGATTTAAAAAAAAAAGAATAATACATATATATATATATATATATATATATATATATATATATATATATATATATATGTGTAATACATAAGAAGAATCAAAAGGTAAGTAAAGGTAAGTAAGAACAGACAAGTTACCGCTCAACTCATGTTCGCTATAAATAAATGTCAGGGGTAAAAATTAACCCTCGTAGGGCAGCATCTTTCCAAAAACTTTCGAAAAATCTTTTGTTTTTTTCGTACCCTTATTTACTTATTTCAAGGCGAGATTTTGTTGGCTTTGTTTAGGGTAAGTTGTTAAAAATAACACTTTCTATTCCATTGCTGACGTTTCGGTTTTGATCAAACCTTGAATCTCTGAATAAGGTTTGATTAAAACCGAAACGTCAGCAATGGAATAGCAAGTGTTTTTTTTAACGATTTACCCTAAACAAAGCCAACAAAATCTCGCCTTGAAACGTTCGAAAAATATTCGAAAACGCCGTTGTTTCGTTTAAAAAAACACAATTAATTTTTATTGAAACATTTTCTTAATAGTTTTTAGAATGTCTGATGGACGAAAAAGATTATCGGGTGCTCATTACAAAAGAAAAAGGGTCGAAAAACAAGTTCAAATACAAAAACAGGCTGGAAGTCTGTAAAGTTACCTACAAGGCACGAAAAGGAACGATGACGACACAGAAATATTAGAAGCTGATTCAAATCTTAACTATGAAACCATTACCAATTAAGCTACCAATATTGCTCAAGTGGAGCCTACTCCAGGGACATCCAAAGGATCTACTCCAGGGACGTCCACTTAACCTACTCCAAGGAAATCCAAGGAAGAGACATTTGCTACGATAATAAATTCAGATCCGGGTTCCTGGCCAACTAGCTTATCAGAAGCCGAAATATATTTTTTGGTAAAAGAAGGAGCATCTCAACCATTAAAGGAATACAGTTTTCCGTATAATGATACCGGTCGAAGATTTAGCGCAGTTCATTATTTGAGAATCATGAAAAATGGTGAAAAAGTCATGCGTAACTGTTTAGTCTATTCAATTACAAAAAAAACTGTGTTTATTGCTTTTGCTGTAAACTTTTTGGTTCCATTTTAAGTTCTCTTTCTACCGAAGGTTTTAAAGATTGGAGGCACCTCGCTGAGACTTTAAAACAACATGAAACCTCTAAAAACCATATCCAAGGTCAAGAATCTTGGATTGAATTTAGTCAAAGAATACAGTACTCTAAAACGATTGACAGTTCACAAAGACTCATTACCGCAGAGATAAATTATTTGTACGAGGTGCTTCTACGAATTGTTTAAAGAATAAAAATGCTTGCTCAAAATTGTTTATCCCTCCGAGGTACAAGTAACAAACTTTACGATTTCGGGAATGGTAATTTATAGAAATTATTCAATTACTTGTTCAATTTGATCCAATGATGGAAGACCATATCCGCAGAGTGCTCAAAAAAGAGGAAGTTAAAGTTCACTATCTCGGAAAAGATATTCAAAATGAAATAATTATTCTTTTAAGGGAAACTATAACATCTCACATTATTAGCGAGATTAAAAAAGCTAAATATCATTCAATAATTCTAGATTGTACTCCAGATGTCAGTAAGATCTAGCAAATGACAGTCTTAGTAAGGTATGTATCCATTGACAAATCCAATCCCAATGAGGTTTCCATTAAAATTAATGAAAGCTTTTTAGGCTTTCTTCCGGTTGAAAGATCGACGGGCACTGAACTCTCAACTCTAATACTTAAAAGACTTGAAACATTGGGATTGAATTTGCAGGATATGAGGGGACAGGCGTATGATAATGGGGCCAACATGAGAGGCGATAAATCGGGAGTACAATCTAGCGTTATATCCAAATTTAGCGATAGCAATAAAAGCGTTGATTTATAGCGATAGCAATAAAAGCGTTAAATCCACGAGCATTTTACCTCCCATGTAGTAGCCACTCATTAAACTTGGTCGTTAATGACATGGCAAAGGCATCCTTCGAAGCCGCCAATTTTTTTTTAATATGGTCCAAAAAACATATCTATTGTTTTACTCATCAACTGTTCGATGGACCATATTGATAAAATATGGTCAGAGACTAACTTTGAATCCCCTAAGTGATACTCGTTGGGAAAGCCGAATAGATGCATTAAAACCACTGAGGTATCAATTAGGAGGGATATACGATGCTTTATTTGCTGTTTGCAATAATTCGGAGATTGACAACTCTATAAGAGTTGAGGCTTCTGGACTATTAAGTTGTGTTAAACATTTTAAGTTATTATGCTCCATTGTAATTTGGTACAAAATCTTAAATTGTATCAAATCCAATAAGTAAGCTCTTGCAGACAAAAGACTATGACTTACAGTCTGGTATGCAACTCTTGAAAAATTGTAAAGATTTTTTTCAAGGATCTTAGATCGGACACGGCCTTTAATGAAATGCTTTGCGATGCTCGAGAACTCGCCGACGAAATTGACATACCGGCTAATTTTGAGTTTACCCAGCCACGTCATAGAGTTCGAAGAAGGAATGTTAATTTTGGCTATAAGGCACGAGATGATCCGATAGAAGATAGATCCGATAGATGATCCTACTTTGAAATATAAGGCAGAGTATTATTTTATCACACTAGACCAAGCTATCAATGCACTTGAATCAGGTTTGATTTGATCAGTACCCACAGCAACTATTTCTAGTTTTTACACAATATTTATGATTTAAAAGATACCCCTAAAACGACTTACTAAAATATTGTAAAGATCTAGAAATAGTGCTAACTGATGGGAATTCACCAGATATAAACGCACTGAACCTGGCAGACGAAATAGTACCGGTTTTGGCCTTACTAAATAAAAAAGAAAGTCCAATTGAGATTTTAAAATTAATTTCAAAGCTGGATTTTTCTCCAAATCTCGGTATAGTTTTAAGAATCTTGCTTACTCTCCCAATAAATGTGGCAAGTGGAGAAAGAAGTTTCTCGAAATTAAAGTTAATTAAAAAATTTTTACGCTCTACAACTACCGAGGATCGGCTAAATGGCTTGACAACATTAGCCATTGAGAACATGAGCTAGCTGAAGAAATTGATGCAAAAAAATTATCAAAAAATTATCAGAATTAAAAGTGAAAAAAAAACACTTTTAAGTTTAACTGTATTTTTAATAATTAGGTTTTTATTTTTAGTGGTTCTATAACTTGTTTTACTATCATTTTAAGATATGCATTTTATAATTATATACTAGATTTGTGTCTTTTCTTTTTTTGTGTGCAACTTTAATTTCAATTTAGTGCCAAAATCATAAATCAAGAAATTTGTATTTTTGGAAAAATAAAACCTCAACATTTTTAATACCAATTTTTTGCTCACGTTTTATTTTACTACTAAGCGTGGGAAGGGTTTAGGTTATCTCTTTAAAATTTTGCTATAAAGGGGCGGCAGTTTACCTTTTTGCCCGGGGCGGCGAAACTGCTAGCGCCGGACCTGTTCGTACCGTATGGCATGGAACATTATTCTGCTGAATATTCATATCAAGTGGAAGCTGAGTGTACTTGGTCATCGACAGCACTTAAATACCATTTTTCATTCAGACGTTGTTCCACAAGAGTGAAAGTGCCCAAAGATTTCGAGAAAAATATTTCGCAAACCTTAACATCGCCTCCATCAGCTTGAAGTGCTGTGGAAATGCATTTAGGTCGATACTTTATTTCTTTTTCCTCCATATTCGCATTCTTCCATCTCCATGGTATGGTTGAAAACGAGATTTATCGGACCACATTACCCTTCTTCACTCTCACGCACCCTTCTAGCACCCAGTAGATGGTAACGACCACACGCCTTACGTTGAAACCAGAAGTGTTTTGTTTGGTGGTCCACTTTTTGTCAACATGCTCTCGAACACATGACAAGCGAGGCAGTTTCATTGATAATCCACTGCTTCTAGCACCCACATTTGTTCCACATTCAAAGTCCATTAAATTGCGTTTTTTACCCATTCCTTCATAAAAGGAATTTTCTGCTACTATTGACATGTAGGAACAAAGACAATAAAGTTGAAATCAAAAGCTCTTTTAGTAAAATTATCATTATAATATACTGAGTTGGTTAAAAAACCTTTCCGCAAATTATCTTTAATTATACCCTATTTAGATATATTCAGATTTTTTTGCTGCTTTTAACATAAATTATATTTCATAACCTAAATGGTTACGGCAATTGGGGGAATTCAGAAGCATATGGCATAGTTTTCAGTTAAACTACATAAAGCGATGAAGATCCTTTCAAATTATTAACATATTAAAATATACAGTGGAATCTCGATCGATCGTTCTCCGAATCATCGTTTTCCCATACGTGTCGTTTATTTCAATCAGTCCCGACAATCATATTGTTTTGTTAAGTTCCCGCATGTATCGTTTTTCCGCATTTATTGTTCAGTTCAGTCGGTCCCTCGAAAAATGATAGATTGAGATTCCATTGTATTGATTTTACAATTATTGTCTGTGTTTGTACCATAGGAATCAATTAAAAGATAACGAATCGCCAAAATAAATTGCCACTCCTTGTGCTATGAACACGTATTTTCACTTTACTGAAATTCCTTAATGAATTCGCTCCTTCGAAACAAACCGTTAATATTTATATAAAAAAGACGATATCATGTGTAACTGACAAAAAAGTCTGTTACCGATAAACAGATGGCTAATGTAAGACCGATAGCGCCCTTGGTGTTGATATAGTAAATTTAATATTTTAGAACTCAATATTTGGTCGGGAAATATAAATTCTTTAAAATATTTTGATACAGCAAAACTCCGCAAAACATAAAAAGTATCATCCTTCCGTCTGGAAAGTTTCCAAAGTAATAGTTGTTTTTCTTTAGAAAGTGATTCTATCTACCCTCTTAGATATAATGTTTAAGAATGTTTGAGAGCTCTGTTTAATGAGGACCACATATACCTTAAAAACTATAATGCTCGCTTCAAACTATAACAAGACATTAACTAAGAAATACCATTTTTTTCTCTGGAAAAGGAAAAGGTTTTTGCCAATTTTCAAACTTTTTGATAACTTATAAAACTTTTGATGATATTTCAGTAGGAAATGTCAAATGATTGAATAAGAAATTTTACTAAGTTTGAAGAGTTAAATTCGAGTCTTGTTACAAATATAATTTTGAAAAGAATTGTTGGTTTAAAATACATAGTTTAACGACATGATAAAATTAGGATTTTTAAACAGTCTAAACGACATACAGCTTGTGAAGTCTGGCCCTAACATTGGAAAATTCTAGTCAAAATAAACGGAAATAAAGGAAATTTAGGGAAAGTCCCCCATGCACAAGCGAAAAATTTAATCCCTTAAACACGATGCTAATTTAGCTCTAGATGTAAATAAAAATTTAAGAAGCTCGCATCATTTACTTAATAAAAATTATGCTAGTTAATCTAAAAAAAAAGGAATCTTGAAGTTAATGTCGGCATCATCTGAGAACCTGTTTTATTTACAAAATATAAGAGTCATTATGAAATTCCCTTTATTAAGGAAAATTTCATAATAATATGCATAACATACAAGCACTTTTCAAATCCCGTGTTCTTTAGGCTACCTATTTTTAAATTTCAGGTCCTTCAGGATTCCAAAGAACGAATGGAAATTTTCAAGTCACGTATTTCATTGGTAGTGTTTCATATCTTAAATTAAAGTTTGAACAATGCTCCGTTTTAAAAAACAATCAAGAACAACCAAACACATTGCTGAGAGACATGGGGAGAATTTTTATGAAAGGACGGGATTAAATAATTACAAAGGTTCCACCCAAATCATAAAATATGTGTCTTTCGAAAAGATGATTCCTACTTACGTCACAATCGTGATTTCTGGAGCATTTGCAAATTTTTAATTTCCTCTTTGGAATCGAAAAGGATATTAAATTTCTGCGTCTAAGAGAAATGAAATTATGCATTATAGCTTTAATTATTTTTTTTAACGTATTTAGGAAATTTCGCGTTTATGTTACGAATGCAGTTACTTTTCCTTGTAATATCCTCCACATACTATTGTGATACAAAAAGTTGTTCAGAACCCCGCTTTAAAAAGAAACTGTTTTTTCTGTCACTATCTTTAATTAAATTCTTTTTGAGGGCTCTTACAAAAGCGGCGCTCACAGATACGTATTCAAAAATAAATAAATGAATTTGGCTGTCAAAACCATGGCTATCAGATAGAAGCAAATCGCCGCAAAAAAATATGGCATTTATACATAGAACGTAACTATCAAAATCATTTCCATAAAGTGCGAACGACCTTCTGTATATATATATACACTGCTGGCCAGCCAAATTGCAACACCAAGAAAGACAAGAGATATCACAACAAAATTTATTTTGTAGATAACATGTTGACCAAATATCAAATAATTAAATTTATAGACTTCTGTGAAGTGTGGTTCCTGCCAAAATCAGTAGACAGAGTAGCCGCCATTGTTGGAGATAACCGCTGCCACACGCCTCGGCATTGATTCAAAGAGACTTTGGATGAGTTCTTGGGGTACAGCAGACCAAGCAGCTTCCACACGTTGCCAAAGTTGATCTACTATGGCAGCTGGGGATGGAATCTGGGTCAATGGTAGAGCAACCATGGACCACATGTTTTCTATCGGTGAAAGATCCGGAGAGCGAGGCTGCCAGGGAAGCAATTCAATCTGGCGATTGACGAAGAACCGTTCGTTGGACAATGCGTGCCACATGTGGTCGCGCATTATCCTGTTGAAATATGGGTGTCGGCAAGCCCTGAAGGTAAGGAAGGACAACTGGCTCCAACACCTCGGAGATGTAGCGCTGGCTGTTTAAAGTACCGGCAATGCGTACTAGAGGTGTGCGAGAGTGATATCCAATACCGCCCCATACCATAATACCCGGTGCAGGACCAGTGTGGCGGTGCATAACACAGCTGTTCAGCATCCTGTCTTCACGGTGTCTCCAGACTCGAATGCGACCATCGTGGTGTTGCAGACAGAAGCGTGACTCGTCAGTAAAGACAATTTCATTCCATTCTGCCGTCCACATCCTTCTGTCATCGCACCATTGGCGGCGGAGACGTCTGTGGTTCTGCGTCAAGAGTAGACAAAGCAATGGACGTCTTGCGGACAGACCACTCTGCTGTAAACGGCGTCGAATGGTACACGCAGACACTGGATGATGCGTTACAGACTGCATGTGACGTGCTATGGTTCGTGGTGTGACTGAGCGATACGTCACTGCCATGCGCACAATTGGCCTGTCATCACGTGAAGTGGTGCGCTGAGGTGGATGCGATCGAACACGCCGGTCCGTCGTACCCTCCTGCATCCAACGATCACATATCCGAATTACAGTTGTTTGGTTTCGTCCAACACGACTACCGATTTCCCTGAAAGATAATCCACAATCTCGGTAGGCCACTATCCTTCCTCTGTCGAACTCGGATACTTGATCAAAAGATGATCGCTGTTTTCGACGAGGCATAATTGATCGTTTTTTTGAAAAACCACAAGAAAAACACAATTGTCGAACTTGAAATCGTCGAAATCTCCAAGCCTTAAATAGCGCTTTGAAGTGGCGCCATAGGCGCGCTTGATGTGCGTCTGCGCTGAAATTCTAATCATTTGCATATCTCACCTCCGCTAATGCATGTTGTAAATTTCATGTTATTTACATGTTTCCTTCAGGGTGTTGCATTTACAGTGGCCAGCAGTGTATATATATATATATACATATATATATATATATATATATATATATATATATTAGCTGAATGGTCTAGTACAGTGGTTCCCAAAGTGTGTGCCGCGGCACCCCAGGGTAGCGCGAAGCGCCCATGATCTCCAATCTAACCTATTGTTAAGGACTATTCTGATATAACTTGACGAAAGATTTGAAGAAAATGGCCAAAAAGGGGGAGGAACAACTCTCCTCTTCGAGTCTGCTATTGTATATCTTTGTGTTTGCATCGAGAGGGGAGATCAAATCAATAGATTAGACACAGTTTAAGGAGTGTCCGGTTTTGTCCCTTGGCACGTACCATGGCCTGACCATAGCACATCTCATATAGGCTTTCCCATAACCGGTCGTATTCGTGTATTGTATGTGCATTATTCCTTAGCAAAAGAAAAAAATTTCAAGGTCAATCACCAAAAACCAGTTCCCACCCCAGCGGTCTGAGGGCACCTGCTCAAGAATTTCGAGAATGCCTCCTGTACGTTCTTTGTACTTGCCTTTCGGCTGGAGGTATTTCACAATAACCAATAACGACAGGAGTGGTGACATTCCTTCTCCCCATTCCTCCGACTGCTCATATCGTCTGATTATTCTGGCAGGTAGCCTCGTTGTCAGTTATCTCACTAGTGGTCGCTGTAGATGTCGTATTCTAGGAAAGGTGTATGGATATTTTTCTTAAAAATGGTTAGATTTTTGATTAAAAAAACCGATAATGCAAGTACTAATGAATAATGCATCGACATGTGAGGTGCATGGAATGAAGCGGAAATGCCGCAAATACGAAGACAGCAACTTGGATTTTGGTTTCACTTTAATATTGGGAAGAGAGACCGTCAATGGTGAAGAGAGACCGTACTGTGTGATCTGTTTAAAAGTTCTATGATCCGAGAGCATGAATCCGAGTAAATTGAGAGGGAACCTTGAAAAAACGTATCTCAACATGGTAAATAAATCAAGTGAATATTTTAGCAGAAAAATGAAAGATTTGCACCCACAAAAACATGTTTTGAGTAAGAAAGCGTCAGTGCCAAAAGATTCCTTGTTGGCGTCATTCAAGGTCGCATATAGAGTAGCGAAGTGCAAAAAGGCCTACACTATTACTGAGGAATTAATTCTACCGGCTGCTGTGGACATGGCTAATATAATGATAGAAGAAAATGCGGGGAATCTTCTGGCGAATGTTCTTTTGTCGAACACCATTAATCGAAAAATCCAGCACATGGCTCAGGATCTCAACGATCAAACGATAGCAAAAATGAAAGGAAATGAATTTGGCCTGCAACTAAATGAGGCACACAGACAGCAATAAGGATGCGCACCTCATCAGCTATGTACGTTTCATTGATGGATGTACTATTGTTGAAGAACTTCTGTATAGTTAAAGCATTACTGGAAGTGCAACGGCTGAAGATATGTTCGATATCCTTGAAACATTTGTGACGGAAAATGATGTGGATTGGACAAAGTGCATTGGTGTGGTGCACTGATGGTGCTCGATCAATGTCTGGTCATTACGGAGGCCTACAGGTGCTGATTCGTCGCAAAGCCCTGGATTTTTTGTGGACCAATTGCATCATTCACAGAGAAGCACTTGCTTCGAAATCTCTGAGTCATCCACTGAATCTCATCCTAGAATGTGTAATAAAGCTGGTAAACTATATAAAATCTAGGCCACTTAAAGCCAGTTTTTTTTTAATTCCATGCGAGGATTTGGGGGTCAAGCATACGATCCTTATATCCTACTGCAGCTCGCTTTGTCTGTTACGTGGCAATGTACTATCTCGAACGTTTTGAACTTCGACAAGAAATTTACAATTTCCTGAAAGAAAATAATCATGTGAACGTCAACAATTTCGCTGATCCAGACTTTCTGTTGAAACTCGCATACTTGTGCGACATATCTGAAAAAATAAATGCATTGAATGTTTCTCTTCAGGGCCGTAACATTCATATATTGAAGATTGAAGATAAGATTTCATCTTTCAAGAAAAAACTACAGATGTGGAAAAGAAAAATGAATGATAATGGAGGCAAAGATTGCTTTCCTATATTGCAGCAGTACATGGTCTGTAGTGGAGAAAAGATTTCACAGAGCACGCTGAGAGATTTCACAGAGCACCTATCATAACTAACTGACTGATTAGCAGAAGACCAAACCGAGAAGTTTGCGTGGATCCAAGATATATTCCATGTTGAAGCTCCAAAAGAATTCCCTTCACAAGAGGAAGAAAATCTAAT
Organism: Dolomedes plantarius; assembly: GCA_907164885.2. NCBI lineage: Eukaryota > Metazoa > Arthropoda > Arachnida > Araneae > Dolomedidae > Dolomedes > Dolomedes plantarius. Next base: position 145,568,616 of record OU015491.1, on the reverse strand, counting down.
TGAGCTATCGAGTGACAAAAGCCTGAAAGCGAAATTCGCTTGTTTCGATTTGACAGAGTTTTGGATATCTATAAGAAATGTGTATCCCATTCTAAGTGCAAAAACTGTAAGGGTTCTCATTCCCTTTGCAACTTCATATCAGTGAAAATCTGGTTTTTCAGCAGTTGCTGTTATAAAGAGCCAATATCGTTCGAAAATTAATGTCGAAAAAGAAATGAGAGTAGCGGTATCAAGCTTTATTCCGCGATTCGAACAATTATGCAGTAAGCAGCAGGCTCACCCGTCACACTAAAACTAAACACACATATACCAAGAGCATTTGGAAGGGAATTTTATAAATTTTATTAATATGTTTTCCTATTAATCAGAATTAATGTACTTGCGTGATTTTAAATACAAGTTGTATTAATTTATTAATATTCTTACCACTTCTCTAATTTCTTCTTCACAGTTGTACAAATGTGAAATATATATATTATACATAATATATATAATAATAATATACCACAGACATATTATATGACGAGAAATATTATATTTCTTACATATTATATGACGAGGGTGCCGTTAAACCATTCTAATTCTCTTAAGGGTGCCACGACTTGGATAAGTTTGGGAAACCCTGGTCTAGTAGTTGAAATTTATCCATTACCGTATTTTAATATTTTTTTGTGTCGATTTATTTCATTGCTATGCACGTGGCGTTAAATTAATTTAAAGTATCACAAAAAGAAAAGAAATCTCATGATGAACAGTTAAACAATTAAATTCTAAAAATTAGTATTTAAAAATTCCCCAAAAATCAGAAAATTAAGGTAAAGATTCTAAGAAGTTTTCATTTTAAACACTTTTTAATGATCTTTCCTGTGATGTAAATTTTATAATCCTCAGATTATTATTTTAAATGCAAACTTTAAAAAATATTACAAAAACAGTTTAAAAATTTAATTTCAAAAATATAAAAATTTATCAAAAATATTTCTTTGTGCACCCCTGCACTATAAGAAGAATCGCCACGCAAAATTTCAGCCCATCAAGTGCAACTGTTTCGTCTGTCCGTTATCTGTCAGTTAGTCAGTCCGACACGGAACTGTTCTGTATATACACTGCTGACCACTGTAAATGCAACACACTGAAGGAAACATGCAAATAAAATGAAATTTACAACATGCATTAGCGGAGGTGAGATATGCAAATGATTAGAATTTCAGAGCAGACGCACATCACGCGCGCCTGTGGCGCCACTTCAAAGCGCTATTTAAGGATTGGAGATTTCGACGATTTCAAGTTCGGAAATTGTGTTTTTCTTGCGGTTTTTTCAAAAAAACGATGAATTATGCCTCGTCAAAAACAGCGAATATCTTTTGATCAAGTATCCGAGTTCGACAGAGGAAGGATAGCAGCCTACCGAGATTGTGGATTATCTTTCAGGGAAATCGGTAGTCGTGTTGGACGAAACCAAACAACTGTAATGCTGATATGTGATCGTTGGATGCAGGAGGGTACGACGGACCGGCGTGTTCGATCGCATCCACCTCAGCGCACCACTTCACGTGCTGACAGGCAAATTGTGCGCATGGCAGTGACGTATCGCTCAGTCACACCACGAACCATAGCACGTCACATGCAGTCTGTAACGCATCATCCAGTGTCTGCGTGTACCATTCGACGCCGTTTACAGCAGAGTGGTCTGTCCGCAAGACGTCCATTGCTTTGTCTACTCTTGACGCAGAACCACAGACGTCTCCGCCGCCAATGGTGCGATGACAGAAGGATGTGGACGGCAGAATGGAATGAAATTGTCTTTACTGACGAGTCCCGCTTCTGTCTGCAACACCACGATGGTCGCATTCGAGTCTGGAGACACCGTGAAAAGAGGATGCTGAACAGCTGCGTTATGCACCGCCACACTGGTCCTGCACCGGGTATTATGGTATGGAGCGGTATTGGATATCACTCTCGCATACCTCTAATACGCATTGCCGGTACTTTAAACAGCCAGCGCTACATCTCCGAGGTGTTGGAGCCAGTTGTCTTTCCTTAACTTCAGGGCTTGCCCACAGCCATATTTCAACAGGATAATGCGCGACCACACGTGGCACGCATTGTCCAACGGTTCTTCGTCAATCGCCAGATTGAATTGCTTCCCTGGCCGCCTCGCTCTCCGGATCTTTCGCCGATAGAAAACATGTGGTCCATGGTTGCTCTACGATTGACCCAGATTCCATCCCCAGCTGCCACAGCAGATCAACTTTGGCAACGTGTGGAAGCTGCTTGGTCTGCTGTACCCCAAGAACTCATTCAAAGTCTCTTTGAATCAATGCCGAGGCGTGTGGCAGCGGTGATCTCCAACAATGGCGGCTATTCTGGCTACTGATTTTGGCAGGAACCACACTTCACAGAAGTCTATAAATTTAATCACTTGATACTTGGTCAACATGTTATCTACAAAATAAATTTTGTTGTGATATCTCTTGTCTTTTTTGGTGTTGCAATTTGGGTGGCCAGCAGTGTATATATATACAGGGTCTATTCTGAAAGTAGTAGCACTCATTTTTTTAAAATATATTCATGAGAATAGTACAAACGATTAGAATTTTTCAATGTAGCATCCTTCCGCATCTACACACTGCTGCCAAAGAGTTTTGGAGTTTTCGTACGCCTCCAGGACCGCCTGGATCGGAATGCTGTTTACCTCCCTCGTCACGGCCTGTTGAACCGCCACTACCGACCCGTGATGCTTCCCCTTGAGCGTCGATTTTATTCTCGGGAATAGAAAAAAGTCTGGCGGGGCCAAGTCGGGGCTGTAGGGGGGCTGAGGCAGCGTTGCCACCTTGTGCTGGTTAAGATACTCCACTACGCGAAACGCTGTGTGGCTCGGCACGTTGTCATGGTGCAGCCGCCAATTGTTGGCGTTGGCTTAGCGGACATGAACAATGCGTTTTCGCAGTCTTGTGAGGACTTCCACGTAAAACACGCATTAACTGTCCGGGTGGAACAAACTCTTTGTGGATGACTCCATGTCGATCAAAAAGCAAATTAGCATGGACTTTTGCTTGGATTTGCTCATTGGGGCTTTCTTGGGGCGTGGGGAAGAAGGGGTGTGCCATTCTGAGCTCTGCCGCTTGCTCTCCGGGTCGTAATCAAACACCCACGTCTCTTCACCGGTCACTACATTTCCCAAAAGTCGGGGTCCTCATTCACATGATTAAGAAGATCCTGGCAGATCGCTTTCCGGTCGGCCTTTTGCTCCTCTGACAACACTCACGGCACCAACTTCGCGCACACTTTCCTCGTGGCTACGTTTTCTGTCATGATCTCAAAACCTTGGGTTTGAGCAATGCTCAAGTCATCAGCAATCATTCAGATACTCATCTTATGATCACTGTTCAGTAAATATTTCACCCGCGACACACTTTCGTTGGTCTTGCTGGTCGAAGGGCGTCTGGAGCGGTCGTCGTCTTCCACTCTTTCCCTACCTTCTCGGAACAGCATGTGCCACTCAAAAACACCTGATCTACCCATGGCAGCACCAACGTACGCCTCCTTAGTCATGTCGTGAGTCTCTTTGCCCGTTTTAACAAGCTTTACACAAAATTTGATCGCGTATCGCTGCTCCAGTAAACGCTCCATGATTCTCCGTGACGAGGCGTTTCGACAGGGGTTCACAGTACAAGCTACATGCTCTAATCAACGGCCGAGAGCCGACTCCGATTTTTCCCAGCGTTCCCAATATCCTCCTCCACCGATCCTGCTCGCGCAGACCGCCTCTCGTCCGCCCGTTCGCCCAGGAAAAAACCATTCCTACTACTTTAAGAACAGACCGTCTATATATATATATATATATATATATATATATATATATATATATATATATATATATATATATATATATATATATATATATATATATATATATATATATATATATATATATATATCCTCTGGAAGCAAAAAAAAGTCACATATTTTTTTTTGTCATTGACAGCCTTGAATGTCTTCTTAAGGACAGATGTCTCCCTTTAAGAGCATTGTACGTCTTGCAGTTGGATATCTACCCTTAAAGAAGACTATTGTTTTGTGAATTATTTTTGTTGATTCCTCACGTGATCATTTGTACTGATAGATACATTTATATTTGTAATTTATTAACTGGTTGAAGATAACATCACACGGTAATTTAAGATAAATCCGTTTGTTTACATTTAGGGGCTTGGAACTTCGTGATTTTAGAAACATCGTAAATAATTTTGGTGATTTCTGGTAAGTTAGGTAAGATATGTTACTTAATATCATATTCTTAGTTAATTCTAAGCATGATTAAAAAATTTAACACAGTTTTTTCTTTTATGTTGTGTGTGAAGCACATTTAATAAATTTTACATATTGCGTTAGCTGTCTTCCATTTACGCTTAATGCCATATGACAATCGTAATGTTTAGCATTTATTCCTTGTGATAAAGAATGTTAGGTTTTTAGGTTACAAACAATGGGTAATTGTTGTGTTTAAATATTAAGATAAATACAGCATTATTTTTTTTAATTTCAAGCAAGAAACTTTTTAATACAAGTGCATCTTTAGCCTTTTTTTCAGTACTATGTTATGCAGAATTGGGCGATATATGGTAATTTTTTAATCTTGATGAAAGTGTGCTTTAAGGTTAAGAGTCAGGTATAGGGGAGGGGTAAAACGGGGACTAATCAAAATGACGAGAAATTAATTATCTTCTAAAGAAAACATCGAGAAAATATATAGAAAAAGGAAAAAACAGCATATCATTGATAATAATTTTAAAATAAAAAATAAGGATGTTGATGAAAAATTTGACCTTACTTTTGTATTTCTATAATACTTACAAAATTTTCGCTTCTTGTGACTGAAATTTTTAACATCACGCATCTAAATGTGTTATTATTTTATTTTGATATTCAAGTTGTAAAGAATGTTGTTTCTTAAATAAATGTCTAAGTTAGGAAAATACAGATAGCCGGCTAAATAAAAATAATGATTAGAAAGATGAAGTCTTTTGGAATACTATAAGTTTTAGATACAGCTGTACATACATTTTATGCATTTACACAAGTATACAATTTATACATATTACATACATTTGTGATACAGCTCTACTGTTCGTAATGATTTTGTACATGTTTTCTGATGAATAAATATAATTGTTTTAGATTTTTCGCTTAGCTAAACGTTTATAAAAGCAACATTATTATTCTAAAAGTGTACTTTAAATACACTGGTTATTAAAAATTAAGGAAAAGTCACAAAAATAGCGATTATTCAAAAAGTTACGCGTAGAATTTAATAAAACTTATACACATTATACAACACATAGGTAGGTATAAAATAGCATAAAAAGAAATCGTCAGACTATTATGGCGTTTTAGAAACTAGCATATGTATACAATGAACAAATCGGATGTGTCAGTTTGGTATAGGAAAAGTACCTTTAATATGGCGTATGATCCCCCCGAGAAGCAATATAGCACATACAGCGATGTGTGATGCTGTCAATTATTCGGTCTATGAGTTCGGTAGGAAGTGAGAGCCATTTCACTTGCAAAGCAGTTGAAAGCGTGGCTAGGGTCCTAGGAGGAGGATTGACAGCAGCTATACATCGTCCTAAAGCGTCCCAAACATGCTCGATAGGGTTCAGGTTCGGTGATCGAGCTGGCCACCCCATGCGCTGAATTGTTGGCTGCTCAAGATAAGCATCCACGATGCTTATCTTGAGCATCACCCAAAGAGAAGTGCGTCCACCCAAAGAGATGCTACCCCAAACACAGACACTGCCTGGTATGCATGTCTTTCACGGATTTGTGATGGATAAAAACGAGTTCCAGGTTCCCTCCAAATCAAAATACGCCTACTATTGCTTAGGAGGCTATTCCTGGACTCATCCGTAAAGAGAACAGCCCTCCATTGATCACGCGTCCAGTGTACATGTTGACGTGCCCACTGCAAACGTTCCCGCCTATGGCGTGACGTGAACAAATGGTTGGTCGCCTTGCAAAAAGACCACTCTCATGAAACCTTCTACGCACGGTTGACAATGACCAACCGTCCAGAGCTTGCAGCGAGGGAGGATCCGCAGACGGAGATTGCAGTTCTATTCCTTCGTGTGCATAATGACAACTATTGGTTATCGGCACTCGTCGTAGCGTATGGTCGTTCTTGGCTGAACCTCCTGAATGCTGAATCCGGGGTTAGAAATTGTTGCCCAAGTCTATGATCCACAGACGGACTCACATTTAGCTATCTGGTCTCTTCTGTCTGACTTTGTCCTTCCTCTAGTCTCCCAATAGCTTGCCATCGCAGTTCTTTGGTCAAATTATGCCTGTAGGTCATTGTTACAATTTGGCTATGCCAAATGTCTAATCTCTGCCTCGCAGTGACAATTGTCGCCTTGCTCTGAGACATTCTCTTTTATTCTCCTCGCAAATGACGTATTCCGACTGCAGCGCCACTATTTTGCATAATGTAGTATTGTTCAGCACCTTTTACTTAACAACATATTCAAAATTTAAACAGATTGGCCTAGTTTTGAACGTGTTATCCCTCTTTTTGTGATTTTCCCTTAATTTTTGATAACTAGTGTAACTATGAAATTTGAATGTTTTTTATTTATACATAATGCATCAGGTCCTAAAGTATCTGCCGGGTTTTATTCCTCATTTGAGATAGAGAAAATCGAATGAGTAGGTCATTTAAAAACCTCCTTTTGAAAACACAGGAAAGTGGATCTATTTATATTCTTAATCTCAAATGTGTAGAATTAAAATGATAGCTTTTGCATTATGAAAATCTTATGCAATTTTTCTCATAAGTTTTTCTTATGCCATTCTCTACTATGCAATTTTTTCATATATAACAGAGACTTCATGAAAAGTTAAAAAATTAGAACGATGAACGATATGTTATATAGTTTTACTAGGCAAGTCTCATTTAACAGCACAAGAGACACATAGAAGACAAAAGATCAGAAATGTAATTTTATATATAACTAGCTGAAAACTCGCACTTCGCTACGGAGTACATTCAAATTAAATACAACGGTCAATGTATGCAATTAATGCCAATATATATATATATATATATATATATATATATATATATATATAATATATATATAAATATATATATATATATATATATAATATATATATAAATATATATATATATATATATATATATATATATATATATATATATATATATATATATATATATATATATATATATATATATATATATAAATACAGTGGAATCTCGATCGATCGTTTTCGGATCTATCGTTTTTCCGTATGTGTCGTTCATTTTATCCAGTCCCAACGATCATATTGCTTTGTTATGTTTCCGTATCTACCGTTTTCCCGCATTTATCGTTCATTTCAATCGGTCCCTTGAAAAACGATGCATCGAGATTCCACTGTATATATTTATAATAAATACGACGATCCATGTATACAATTGATGTAAAAAAACGAAAAAATTGTAAGGGATATTTTTATAGACAAAATAATGTAGAAGAAAATATTCAATGTAATAGGACATTAAGTGCATTTAATTAAATGTAATAGGACATACTAAAGAATATAGTACAGTTAATATAGTACAGTTTTAGGAACATAATATCTTTTATTGTATTTTAATATTTTTTTTAATAATGTCCAATCGTCTGCCACATTAGCAAGAAAAAAACTTTTTTTGTCTGTTTAGTTGTTATGCACGTGACGATAAATTTATTTAAAGTACCAGAAAAAGTAATCACGTGATCAGCATTCAATAAATTAAATTCTAAAAATTAATCTTTAAAAAGTCACCAAAAATCAGAAAATAGAGGTAAAGATTCGAAAAAGATTTCATTTTAAACGAATTTTTATGATCTTTCTCGTGATATAAATTTTATAACCCTCAAATTATTATTTTAAGTGCAAACTTAAAAAAAATTACTAAAACAGCTTAAAATTTTAATTTTAAAAAATCTAAGAAGAATTTTTCAAAAATCTTTCTTAGTGCACCCCTACATTATAAGAAGAGTCGTCATGCAAAATTTCAGCCCTTTAGGTCCAGCAGTTTGGTTTGTGCGTTGCATGCCAGTCAGTGAGTCTGTCAGTTACGAAACTGTTTTATATATATAGACTAGATTCTCAAACAAGAGACAAAACTTTTTTCATAGAATATGGGGAACTTGAAATTTTATAATAAAATTACGGAGTCGAGCAGTAAATCAAATGAAACCATCTGAAAGTTGCAGCCAAAAATACCACAACTAATAACTAATCACAGATGCTTAAAGAATATCTATACATCGTTGTAAAACTCTAATACGGTTTCATAAAATAACAAAGGAGAAGCTGCTAACGTATGTCACTGAACATATTTTTTATTCAGTGTTGTATTTTTTTTAATTTCTTGCTTAGAATATACTCTAGCAAAACAGATTTATCTTTACAGTGGTAAAATCCCATGACTGTTGACGATACAACTATTGTGCGCAGGGGGAACGGTTTGCAGCAGTTTTTAGACCGATTTTTATGTACGTACAGTAGAAGTTTGATATTTTGGTTGATAATCACCATTTTTTCACAGAGTCCGAAAACTTACTCTTTAAACGTCTCAAATCTTTGGATAAGAGACGCATTATGCTTGCTTTCTCGCTGATATAAGGTGCATATTGCCATACATTATGTACCTTATATTACCGGTAATCCTCTTTCCATTGTTTGTGTAAAACATAATTAGTATCAGACTTATCAGAAGTTTTTTAATGGAATGGTCTCTTTTAATAAGATTTAAAACCTCTCAAGTTTGATTGAGTAACACCAAAGGAACGTAATTCCTTTTAATTTTTACATATTTAAAGCTAAGAATTGGTATAAGCTGTCGAAGGTTCAAGAGAAATATGATAGCTGTTTATCATGACTATTTAGCTGTTTTTATAGCTGTTATTTAATAGCTGTTTATGAGGATTTTTTAACTAGTGATGGTTTTGACAAGTCACAGAATACTACATTACTAAATTTCCCGCTTACATAAAAATTGAAAAATTTATATATTTTAAAATCTTTTTGTGTATTTTTATCTTTATATCGTGTTCCCATGCTTTACTAAATATTATTTTTTATACTTACTGTATTCAAATCTAGTTAATCAGTTAAATTTCTAATTCTGATAAATATGACAATTTCACCTTATTATATAAAAAGTATACATATCCAAACACGTTTAGAAGATACATGCATATTTTTGTAACTTTCAGCCGCAATAACAAACAGCCAAATATTGAATCCAAAAATATTCCCTTAAAGCATATTGTTTCATAAAATCAGTTCTTACAGAAACCCACTAACCAGAGACATTAAAAACAAACTTCTGACGTTTGAAAAGCTAATGACATACCGCACGTCCAAATAAACACACAAAAATGTAAGCTTAGCATTGCTTATTTTATACATATGTCATACTTTTCATTTTGAAATATACACCTCGACATTCGCAATTAGATTTATCATACTTTACAGAAACAGGATATTGAAACTTACAGTCTCTGTCATTCTGTACGTGATTTATAGTCGCTATTTAAACACAATTTAAAGCCTCTCATTATTCTTTCATTAATTATTAAAACTCAAAACAGAAAGAAAAAACTATCCGTATTTCTCATTACGACCAATTACCCTTATTTCATCGTTTTCGGAGATGATTAAAATCCAAACACATGATATCCCGCTTTGCTGGAAAATATCTTTAATGCGATCTCCCTTGTCAGTAAGCACTTCAAATTAGATTTAGAGTGCCTTGAACAGGAGTTGTTCTAGGAAGCCACTAGAGGACCTAGTTGTAACTCATTAGCACTGTAATTCTGGGACATTAATTCAACTCTTAGTTTGCTTATATTAATTAAACACGTGCGAAGCCGAGAATACTTCATTCCCTTTCTAAGCTTGGAATTAACTTCTTTCTGCTTAAAATTATTTTAACAGTTTTTTAAAGAATTCTTTAATTACATTAGAAAGAATTCTTAACAGGGATTCATTTACCCCATGATATGTTCCATGCAGAAAAAAAATAGTTAAACAAAATCCTTTTGAATTAAAAATTTTGTTAAACGTTTTTAAGTTGCCGCAAACTGAAACAAATTAAATATTTTATTCTTGCGGTCTCGCAATTTTTATATTCAAAAGTCGTATTCCAAGATCCGACCGAAATTCTAATGTTAGTGTGCATTCAACGTTAATTTATTGTGTTGAGCTAATCAAGCCCTGAGTAACAGGTTAGGCACTGGAAACTACAGGTATAGTATTCATGGTAAATAGTTTGTGAGATATTACATTATTTTTAGTTACTGACTGATTATTTTTTATTTTCTTTCCTCTCGTAACTTTTGCAATATTTTTCTCAACACTCTTCTCTCACTTTCTCGTGGGTAAACAGTATAAAATTAAAATCTGTGTAAAATTTAGAAGTGGTTATCAGAAACGAAGAGGGGGAAATTAAGAAAAATGGCCGTCTTCATCCAAGAATACACTTCAGCATGGAGATATGGCTAGCAAGTATGTTCCAGACAGATGCCAATAGAATTGAATATAAAAAATATAAGCTCTTAGGCAAGAAAAAGAAAGCGATAATTGTAGATAAGGGATATAAGTTTTTCACTTCCAATGCAGCAAGTCTGTGGCCACATATACTTCGGCTGAATGCATACTCAGGTATAAGTCTAAAATAGTACATAGAAAACAAATATACATGATATGAAAATGCTAAAAATATCAAAGGAAACATATGTAAGTTATTAAAATACAAGATATCACACTACAGAAACTGGCGGGAGGTCAAGAAGTCTATAGAGAATCTATTCTCACTTCTACCCAGACTTGGGTGTATATAATTTGAAGTGGCACTCTATTTGAATTTGCAGCAAACACAGTTTATACATGAAACAATGTTTATTGAATTCGTTGCACATATAATTAGCTTTTACAGCAATAAGCATGCGTACTACTTGTACGGAATGTATAAACACAGCTTTCAAGAACAATATATTTTTATACTCACGAACAGTAAGTCAAACCAGCAGTACTGCCATGTAAACTTCTGGCCCGCTAAGCACTAGCGCAGGATAACACCTTTACAACCTTAACAACCTCTCCTTTTTCTTAATGACGCTGCGTGGTTTTTATACTAAGCGCGTATGCCGAAATTAGCATTTCTAAAGCAGCTTCTTTAATTCACTCAAAAGTTCGATTCTTGTGAATCGAATCTTGTGTATACCTTACACTGGCCTCCCTCGAAAAAAAAATTAGGTAACTGAGGTCTGAACGGCTTCAGTTAACTAATTGAAAACGCGTGCTGGTCTGACTTTTTACATAATGGGTGGCAAAGTCAAAAAAAACCTTCCACACGTTGTGTGGAGGAAAAACGCCACTACCATTTTACAAAACTAACCCCGAAGGGTCCAGGTGACACCATCAAACAGTGGATTTGCAGAGTTGCGGATACTGGGATGGCCAACTGCGCCCTAGAATATCTATTTTAATTAAAAGTGACAACACAATTGCACAGCATGACATTTCTTGACTGTATCTGCTCTCCCCCAATTTATAATGTACATGTGTTATTTTTTGTGAAGTTAGTACATTAGTGGTTAATTGGTATATTGTGCAGTATGTATTTTTTCCTAGTCACTACATGTCCCCTTCAAAAATTTATAAAACAACAGTATGCCGTTTTTTTTCAGTGGCTCACTCCTTCCCCTCAAAATGTTTACACAGTATATACAATGGGGAACTTCAAACCAATTTGGTTCGGTTTTATTAAAGGGTGGGAGTTAGAATAAGAGAATTGATACAAGACTTGTTCCTCATGAATGCAGCAACTTCCTTGCACCAGTCTGTCCAATCCGTGGAACCTCTCTTGATGGTCGCAGTCCTAGTAAAGGGGTTCGTTGACCGTGTGGGCATCCTTCGTGCAGCAGGTCGTAGGTCCTGAGGCGCTGGTCCGGCTTGACGATGGACAGGAGGTCTCTTTAGAGGAGGCCAACCTTGCTGGGCGGCTGAAATCTTCCGTTTCCTGTACTTATGCAAAGGAACTTTAAAATTGTCATTCTTCCTTTTGATAACCTTGTGTACCTTATCAGCGACGCATTTATCCTTTGATGGAGTTTTTGTAGTGCACACTTTACCTTTCTTCGTACTTTTGCTTGTATCGGTATTAGATTTTAATGCAGATTCTATTTTGTCAAATTTATACGCCGCACCAACGTGTTTAGTTATTGGCTTTATCTCTCTACTTGTGTCATGTTTTTCAACAAACTGACTCTGTTTTTGGTATTTGTGCTTATACGACTTCTTGTTTACCGCCTTAATTACTTCAGTATTAGCAGTTTTAATGCTGGAACCTGAAGACGCTTTTTCACGTTTTTTATCCCCCTTAACTTTAGTTTTATCCTCTTTTGACGAAATAGTCTCAGTGAAACTTGCGACATCAGAATCGTTATCATTTAAATTCTTTAACACTGCTTCAGTTTTAGGAAGATTAAGCTTTTCGTACTGGTGCGTTTTAATGCAACCTGCGTCTATAACTTCCGAAGCATCAGCTAAACTACTTACAGTATAACTCTGTGTATACTTTTCATCCTGACTCTCAGTATGGTTTTCATGTTCTTTATTTAAAACCATATTATCAACCTGGCCTACACAATCCTCATTCAGATGGAAACTTGAAATAATATCATCATTACCTAGCGAGTTCCTACTATCGTTTAAAGAATTTTTATTGTCGTCAACTAATAAGTATTCACTAACTTCCGTAACGCATACTTCGTCATCTACTAAATTTCCTTCATTAACAGATGTGTGAATATCATCTAAAATATCAGGTATAGCATGAATAGAAGTGTCAGATGATTTATTTTCTAAACCACTAGCATTAGTATCGGCACTATTTTCAGAAATTTTTACTGGAATTACCGCATTATTCCAGCTAGACTCACTTTCTTTATAAGCCACAAAAATACCCTGACTTTCACTATTCTCAAAATAATGATTACTACTCGGACAAAATAATACATTTGACCACACAGTTTCAACAGGTTGAACCATATCATGTGAATCAACTTGCCAGTGCAAGTAAGGTGCTTCCATATTATTTACTTTAAGAGCACTAATTTCATTATAACGCCGTGCGCTTCTATTATTTTGCCTGCGGTACTGCTTACGCTGCTGGTTTGAAACTCGCGAAAAATTTTGGCGCGGCTGTATAAAACTTCTCGTACCTGAATGACGGTACGGGGTAGCGAAGAAATGCCTATTGTCATGTTTAGCTAAAGCTTGAAGGAGGGTAACCTTGATTGTAATTGTTTGATTATCTAAAAAATCTTGAACACTTGGCTTCAAACGTTGGATAACTATTTTTAAGATTACCGCTTCCGTTACCCCTTCTAAATATTCCTCACACTTGGAAATCTTTTCCGTAGCAAAATCTAATGCAGACTGACCTTCACGTTGCCTTAGCGAATAAATTTCCGCTTCAATTTCACTTTGATTAAAGGTCTTTGGAAAAACGCTAAGAAACTGTTGCTTGAATGACGAATAGTCAAAAATCAGATTACTGCTTTTCATACACGTGTACCACTGATATGCACTACCTCTTAAAGCGGCTAGAACAATTTTAAGTTTATCCCCCTCTGGGGTGCATTGTTGCTGAAAGTAATGCTCAATTTTCTTTAGGAATTGGCTTGAGGGGCCGCCATTGAAGGTGGCTTCGAATGGCGCAAAATGCTGAACCATAATTACCCGAGGAAAATTTCCAGCAGGATTTTGTTCTACAACACTCATTTTTTAAATAGTATATAAGTACTTGCAACAATTTTATCAATATAAGTACACAGTACACAGTTTTTAATTTCAATTATGTTGTTCGTTACAAATGTAACGCTAACTACCAGGGTATATATATCTTTCGGGCGCCAGTATAGAGAATCTATGCTCACTTCTACCCAGACTTGGGTGTATATAATTTGAAGTGGCACTCTATTTGAATTTGCAGCAAACACAGTTTATACATGAAACAATGTTTATTGAATTCGTTGCACATATAATTGGCTTTTACAGCAATAAGCATGCGTACTACTTGTACGGAATGTATAAACACAGCTTTCAAGAACAATATATTTTTATACTCACGAACAGTAAGTCAAACCAGCAGTACTGCCATGTAAACTTCTAGCCCGCTAAGCACTAGCGCAGGATAACACCTTTTCAACCTTAACAACAACTCCTTTTTTTTATTAATGACGCTGCGTGGTATTTATACTAAGCGCGTATGCCGAAATTAGCATATCTAAAGCAGCTTCTTTAATTCACTCAAAAGTTCGATTCTTGTGAATCGAATCTTGTGTATACCTTACAAGTCTCCTGCCTTCCAGTACCAATGAAACAAAATTCCATCAGAAATAGCTTGATAAGACACCAGGTGTATTGCGTCCATTGAAACCCCATCAGAACATAAACGGCAAATGAGACAATGCACCACTCCAATACGCTGGAGAGAAGAAGCCAAGCAATCATGTCCTGTAGCCAGCCTATATTCCTCTACAATCATATTCCTTGGAGCATCAGAAAAGGAAAGAAGAGATTCTTTCCGTCACTTCTCTCTAATACACTGCTGGCCACCCAAATTACAACACCAAGAAAGACAAGAGATATCACAACAAAATTTATTTTGTAGATAACATGTTGACCAAGTATCAAATGATTAAATTTATAGACTTCTGTGAAGTGTGGTTCCTGCCAAAATCAGTAGCCAGACTGGCCGCCATTGTTGGAGATCACCGCTGCCACACGCCTCGGCATTGATTCAAAGAGACATTGGATGAGTTCTTGGGGTACAGCAGACCAAGCAGCTTCCACACGTTGCCAAAGTTGATCTTCTGTGGCAGCTGGGGATGGAATCTGGGTCAATCGTAGAGTAACCATGGACCACATGCTTTCTATCGGCGAAAGTGCCGGAGAGCGAGGCGGCCAGGGAAGCAATTCAATCTGGCGATTGACGAAGAACCGTTGGACAATGCGTGCCACGTGTGGTCGCACATTATCCTGTTGAAATACGGCTGTGGGCAAGCCCTGAAGGTAAGGAAGGACAACTGGCTCCAACACCTCGGAGATGTAGCGCTGGCTGTTTAAAGTACCGACAATGCGTACTAGAGCTGTGCGAGAGTGATATCCAATACCGCCCCATACCATAATACCAGGTGCAGGACCAGTGTGGCGGTGCATAACGCAGCTGTTCAGCATCCTCTCTTCACGGTGTCTCCAGACTCGAATGCGACCATCGTGGTGTTTCAGACAGAAGTGGGACTCGTCAATAAAGACAATTTCATTCCATTCTGCCGTCCACATCCTTCTGTCATCGCACCATTGGCGGCGGAGACGTCTGTGGTTCTGCGTCAAGGGTAGACAAAGCAATGGACGTCTTGCGGACAGACCAGTCTGCTGTAAACGGCGTCGAATGGTACGCGCAGACACTGGATGATGCGTTACAGACTGCATGTGCTGTGCTATGGTTCGTGATGTGACTGAGCGATCCGTCACTGCCATGCGCACAATTGGCCTGTCATCACGTGAAGTGGTGCGCTGAGGTGGATGCGATCGAACACGCCGGTCCGTTGTACCCTCCTGCATCCAACGATCACATATCCGCATTACAGTTGTTTGGTTTCGTCCAACACGACTACCGATTTCCCTGAAAGATAATCCACAATCTCGGTAGGCTACTATCCTTCCTCTGTCGAACTAGGATACTTGATCAAAAGATGATCGCTGTTTTCGACGAGGCATAATTGATCGTTTTTTTAAACCACAAGAAAAACACAATTGTCGAACTTGAAATCGTCGAAATCTCCAAGCCTTTAATAGCGCTTTGAAGTGGCGCCACAAGCGCTCGTGATGTGCGTCTGCGCTGAAATTCTAATCATTTGCATATCTCACCTCCGCTAATGCATGTTGTAAATTGCATGTTATTTGCATGTTTCCTTCAGGGTGTTGCATTTACAGTGGCCAGAAGTGTACATTCAAAAAAATTAGTTTTGAATTCGCGAAATAAACTTCGTTTTATCAGTGAGTCTACTGTATAATAAGGAATTTCACTTCTTGAGTACTATAATATCCGCGTTCCCTTTTTTGCAAATTTATCAACCGATTAATTGTCCGGTATACCATAAAATGTCGAGATCCACTGGAAAATCACAATCTTTTCCAGAACAAAGCTCTCTAAATCGATCAACAGTCCTGGAACCTTCGACAAGCAACGGTTTACTAAAAATTTGCTTTAGCTTGATTGGCTGGTTTTAAGTCGAAAGAATAATTACATTATAAAACCTATTCCCAATACTCGAGAGTAGCTTTACGGCTATAAATATGACTTCAACTTCACAATAAAATACGGTGTTGCAGTCGAGCAAAGGAATATAATGTGAAATCATCACGGAATATATTCCTACACCAGTGCCATACCATCTTGAAACCTCCATATAAACTTGGAGTCATGACTCGACTGGGTAACGGAAGAGGAGAGTCCCAAAGGCTGTCATACGTAAAACTTGCATGCAATCATTTGACAGATTTACAGGATACAATAAATCTCGATAAAAAGAAATATTAACTATTTCAGTAAGGTTCAAAACAGCAAAAGGTGTGCTGGAGAGTAATCACAACCAAGTTTTGCTTTAACAATACTAATGTTTTGGTTTAAGAGCTCCTGACTTTTTAATCTTCTTATTTTTATTCTTCTTTTTAAGTGTCTGCACAGCCATTTTCTCAATATATAAAGCCAAATCATTTTCCAGGTATCGATTTCGGAATCTATTCAATGTACCATTTAAGATATTCTCGGTATTCACACGGAAATTTCTTTTGGCACCATAGTCCATAAAACAAATCGTCAACGTACATTACGATATTAACATAGTGGCTTACAAGGCTAATGATCAAATCAATTGCATAAACATTAAACAGGAAGAGCAACATCTGATTACAGGTAATTCTTGATGGTTCTTCCTTAGGAAGAACCATCAAAAGTTGCCTGTAACCAGATGTTGCTCTTCCAGATTTAAAGGAGCAGTAACATTGACCAATAAAGCCATATATGAGGCAAATCATCTTACCACTAATTTTCACATTAGTTAACCTTTTTTAGCAGTTTCGTCTTCCAGGCAAAGACCACATCACATCACATGGTTCTCGCATGAGGCGTTGTTCCATTTGTCGGGTTATGTTAACTCGCAAATAACTGCATATGGGTAGCTAAAAATCATTTTGCCATTCACCAAACACCACTCTATGATTAAAAATATTGGTATCGGTGTGCGATGTGTCGGTTTCGTATCATAGGCACCATTTTCTTTGACACCGATATGAACCTATACATTTTATAACAGATCGTGATCCACTGGATGATCGTGAGTTAACTGAAGGTTACTTCTAGTAAGATGGAACAACGTGTCACACATCGGCAAGGATTATGGCAGAAAATGAGACATTCTTCGGCAACATGGTCATTTCAAAAGTACTTTAGCCAACATGGTCGCTGAATCTGACTCCACCAGACTTACTTTTGAAAAAACTCAACAGATACGTCGTTCCATCAATTAGGCATGTGACAAAGGTAAAACCTGATGACTGATTGTCGTCTGATCGGCAACGCAATCCCACCTCGTACTGAGCAACTCAGGTCCGTATTTATTTAGGACTAACGGAGCAACAGGAGCTAACGCCATATGGTGAAATTCGAGGCCACAACGTCCATTGTCACTCTTAGCCCGGTCTAAGAGTGCTCACTCTAGGCCCGGTTTCCAGCCGGACTGCGAGGAAGTGAGGCAAGCCGAATCCTTGATGGTGACACAGTGACTCCTTCAGAGGATCCCACTCCCCCGGGAGACTCACAGTCGCGTTCTCCGTTACCAAACGCCAGTGCCCTCACAATGGACATCGGCGCCCTGAGCAAGCTGCGCACTGTGGAAGATTCAAAGGAAAACATTCGACCTGAATTTGCTGCTGTTCCCCCTGATATCCTTGGCAATACGTTCAGGAACATAGAGCGCCGTGTCCAAATATGTCTGGCAGGAAATAAAGAACACTCTTAGCATCGCATGTAATGCCATTTATTGCACATACATGAAGGTTTGTAGCGTATTTTGGGGGGGAGGGGGGGTTCAGACTGCTTCATCCCAGTAAGAGTTGTTACAGATTATTTTGGGCCTCTTTCGAGTAAAATAACCCTATAGAAAGATGTTGTTCTGTGTAACGATGTTGCCTAAAAACCGCCTAGGCCACATGCAACAAGTTTTGAGATGGAAGGATCCAATTTATCCTATTATTTATCATTGTCTTTCTCGTATTATTGATCATTGTCCTCTATTATTTATCATTATCCTCTATTATTTATGTCCTATCAAAGCGGAAAATAGGGTTTTAAACATTGAGTTCTCATCTCCTAATTTGTTTGATTGTTAGGCACGCCTAGGTTATAAACTATAATTCTAGTTTATCGTGTTCTTTTTGTTTGCTTGTTTTTATATTAAAAAATATTTTTGGTTTTGGTTAAGACTATATGTTTACTCTTATCGTGAGAATATGGTGGTACAAGTAAGATTCAAGAAGAAGTTGTCTACTGTAACCCACCTGTATTTTAGAATACAACAATAAAACATCGGTTATGAAAGCCGATATTCAACCTCCAGTATAAACAGTAGATATGACTGCAATACTGTCTGAACTTTCCCTTTTTACGAAGGAATCTTTAACTACACTTCGAAAGAAGCTTACAGAAGCTTTACCTACAATTAAAAAAAATTTTTAAGAACTTTGACTTTGATCGACGAGACTATTAAAATAACTTCTCATAAAAAAACTGTTGAGACCGTTCTATGTGACTTACAAAGGAATATTATTACTAAAAATAGCTACATTTGTAATGGCATCTGAAAGATCCTCAAATATTTTCAACAAAATGCTTCTTGAAACCTGTATAAAGAAAAAGTACAAAAATTTCGTATATTTTAGGATTATATATAAATTGCGAAACGTATGAACCTTTACAATTTTCTATGTTTGAAATGTTGAAAACCACTTTTGTGAATATAAATTTTTGTTTACTTATGAAATTTTTTAACTGCTTTTTTTCATTTCTTATGGATTTCAAGGAATTCATGTAATGAAATTTTCAAAATTAAGTATTTGCCGGGTAATGACACAGACTATATCGTTACTTTCACTTACAGTGATGAACTGTTTTGAACTTATGGTTCATAATATTGTAGTTCGTAATTTGGTTGCTTTTAATTTAATAGATTACATCTTTGCAGCTTTTGCTTTCAATTGAAGGAGTTTTCTTTTAGCAAAATTCTTAAATGGAACTAAGAGTCTTACTTGAATAAGTAGGGGAGACCGGGGCTAGTTGGCATAGATTTTGGTTTTTGATTTTTCTATTTTTTGTGCAATACTTGGAGAGATTCTGGTAAATGCGGTGGATAGCTTGACTCACGGATTTAATTATTGGATACTACAAAATCATGTAGTATCCAATAATTAAATCCGTGTTTAGGTAACCCCAAAAACACTTTTCCTAAAAGCTTCCAACTATGCCAACTAACCCCGGGTGCGAAGTTAGTTGGCATACCCCTAGGGGTAAGTTGGCATGACGTGATATGGATATGGATACTTAAGCAAAACATAGCAATTTTCGAGAAAAACATTTTATTTTATCAAAACTTGGGGTAACATGGCTTTTTCTTAATCGCTCTTTCAACCGCGATTCTATTTTTGGTAGGAGCGTCTGTTAAAATAGCAGAAAACCTCCTTTTTCGGCCACGGTTGGATTGCTGTCGCGGCCCGGCTTTGGGGAAAGGCGAATTTCCTCTGGGGTGATGTGTCGGGAAGATGATTGAGTGGCCACCAATGCCGGTGTACCTGGAAGGTCATTTGTCGTTAGAGCGGGTTCTTTGAGTTCCCTTAGCTATGATTCATCGGCAGTTTGTGTAGCCTCTGGAGCAGGGCGATCGGTGACGGAAGATGGCAAAAAGTCTGAGTCCTCAAATATGTCTGGGTTGAATGGACAGATCCCACTCACTTGAAATCCATATGTAATGTTGGACGGAGTCACAGCTGATTGAAAGGCTGTTTTCACAATTACTGGGATATCATAATTGCTGGGTATATGGTTAAAGTTTTTCTTGGACTGGTCATCCAAGCGTCACAAGCCGTGTATTTACTTAAAGACGTGTATTTACCGAAATACAGTTCTGTCCAATGGTTGCAATTTATGGCTGCAGTGTGGAAGAAGTGATAGGACAGTAACCGCATTTCCTTTGAACAAATCGAGGGCCTCGATTGACAAATGCGAGTCATGATTATCGAGGAGAAGCAGCACAGGTCATGCTTGTGAACATCTGGTAAAGTGGATAAAATGTTGGGAAAAATTCACAAAATTGCGTTCGACCATCCAACTTGTCTTGTTTGCATCGCCGCTGGAGCCCTCTGGTCCGGATCGCACAAAAGGTTCATTGAACTTTGCTCGTGGAAAAATTAAAAATGGAGGAATAGCACTTCCTCCGGCCGAGACTCAAATTGCCAAAGTAGCAAGGGTACCTCTTTCAGCAGAGGTGATCTGTCCAATTTGCTTAAACCCTTTCCGTGCTATTACCTTGTCTGAATTTTGAACGGTTGAAATCCCAGTCTCGTCCATATTGTAGATGTCATGTGGCTCGAATCCATGCCTGTTCAGTACTGTTTGGAGTAAAGTGAAAAATTTTTTGACGTTAGTCGTTGAAACTGATCGCTTTAGCTAGGCTAGTAGCCTCAGGTGTTCGAATAGATAAGGATTTGTTTCTGTTCATAAAATAAGAAAGCCTATCAGGTCCAGCCATCATGTTGAACTAAGCTTTTGCCTTCAACATCTCCATTGGTCGATTTCATCGATCTGTTTCTCACTTGTATATAACTATGCCAACTGACCCCATACCTAACTATGCCAACTAGCCCCACAGTGAAATCCAAACCAAGATGGATACCACACAATCCCAAACATCAGAAACAAAAGATTATGATACATGCATGTAACTACAGTTAACCACTCTTTCGAAAACCGTCATCATCAGCACCTCAATTTGATCTACAGGTTCACCAGATCAAAAAAAGTTATGATGAAAGAATTTACTCACCAGTCAGAAAAACAATAAAACATGGGTCCTTCCTTTGTAATGCTTTCAAGCAGACTGAAATTTCGGTGGATGATGCACCTTTACATACACTCCCTACTAGCAAGATGACAGCACTCTAGCTCCACGTTGGCAGGAAATAAAAGCAGTGTGCCAACTAGCCCCCTATGCCAACTAACCCCGGTCTCCCCTACTATACTCTATATAAATAAAATCTTTTTATATTTAGTTTTAATCATGGTAGCATATTTCTGATGATCATGCAAAATATTTTCTCTATTCATCCATAGAAAATGTTTCACATCATTCTCAAGCTTTTGAGAATCACGAAGTTAAAATAAATTGTTTGTATATTCCTCATAATGCGGTGAGTTTAAACATAAGTACCGAGCGCAAAAAATATATTTTGAGAAAATTAATATTCATCATCATTATTTGCTTATTATGTAATAAGTCTGAAGACTCTTTCACTTTTATTTACTATGATAATAAATGTAGCTTTTGTAAACAAGGTCTTTAAATAAAAATGATTTATTTATACTCTTTACCCCACATTCAAAAATACAAATCTCAAAAATCCTCTATCACAAATTTTGATCATAAATAGTATATTTATTCATATCAGGGTCTTCATACATCAAAAATCAGTAAGAGGACCTTACAAGTAATTCAAATTGTTAAACCTTAAAAAATCTCTTACAGTTCAAGTTGTATCAGCTTCTAGTGTTCTTCAAGTAGCATGTCTAAACAATCCAACAGTGTCTTTAATGAGGCTATTTTAACAACGTTCATCAATCTGAGACTGTTCGAGATGTATTCCTAATTTTCAAGGGAATCAACAGTAGGGAATATTTGTCAACATCTCAAAATATATGCAAAGTGAATGCTTTCACAAAATTCTATAATTAACTGAAAGCACTGTAAATTTTGCACCTTCTAGAATTTTAGTTGTTACGCCGCACAACTCCCAATAGTCTCAAACGTACGTGACTTGTTACTCGTACTTTACCACGATCTTTCTAACCACTCTTCACACCCTCATTAATTATCTCTTAAAAGAAAAATCTCTACCCATTTCAACATGACCAGCTACTCTCACTTGATCATAACCGAATATGGATTAAATCCAAACATCTAGGAGCTTGATTTTCCTGGGATATGCAGTCTCCCTCTTGTCTCAGTAAGCACTTCAAATTATATTCAAAATACTTTGAAATAGGAGCTGTTCCCGACAGCCACTAGACTACCTCTAGTATTAACTCATTAGCTTCTCTGAACGATTCACATCTTTGCTTGCTGATATTAGCCGACTGAAAGGTAGGATACACTTTATTTAGTGTCTGCGATCTATAATTCCCTATCTTATAAGTTAGATGTTTTTAAGGACTTTTAAACAAATTCAACACGAAGATAAATTTTTATATGTTACCCTACATTTTTCATGTTTTAAAATTGTTTATACACCGCAAATATGTTATTTTTTACTCTTTTTATGTATATGTTGGCTTAAATTGCCTGTATTATATGTTTTATTGCGGCTAAAGGATTTTTGGGGAAAATACGGAATATTTACAATAGAGGAGGATATTTAAACGCTGAATTTCAAAAGAGCTTGGTCGGATACGTGTTTATCACTAGAAAGGCGGGAATTTGTTTCTTACTAAAAAGACTGAACACCGTCATTTTGACGGTTAAAAATAAAATCAAGAATTTAAAATATTTCATTTTTTTAAAGGGTTAAATATTTTAAACTTTGAACTATTTTATACCAATATATAATAAATTAGTATATATTTAGATATATTTTTATTCAGGTATGCCGAGCTGACAACCTGGTATGGTTTATCCGTAAAAATATATCCATGGTTTGTGCAGTTCTTATTTTTCAACAACAATATTTCCGAAGAGCCAATATTTCTGTTATTTGCAAAAGGGGGAAGAGACGAAAAGTAACTATCATTTTTCAGGTATTATTTTAAAGATTTCTGCCCGTTTTCTATATTGCCGTCAAATCGACAAATTTCAGTCCTAGTGGGTATACAACAGATTTTCTCTCCCTCTTTACTATCGAATATAATTTTGTAAATTTGTGCGCATATATCACGTAAAATTAGAAAAAGTCATAAGATTTCAGAAGCCTGAGGACATAAATACAGACATAGTGCTCAATAGTATGTCCGAAACCGTCAAAATGACGGCAGCCGTCTTTCTAGTGTTAAACCATTTTTACATTTGTAAAGAAAAGTTATAGAATAATTTAAAATTTATACTGATTTAAGTAAAATTATTTGCTCCAAAATAATTTCTAGAACACTTAACAGTAAATGGGCAACAAATATTGAAAAAGAAAAGAAAGAACGTAATGTATGGATTAAATAGAGCTAGATTTATTTCTTTGAAATGCTCCCTTTCCGGGCTAAATTTGAACCCATTCATGTCAGTCCCTTATTGGTCAAGCATTTAAAAATACACACGATCTCTGGGGCGCAGCGAGCAGAAAAATGTTAATAACAACATCGCTGGCGGTATCAAAGTTGCTTGCCAGGTCTGTATGAGGGCACCGACTGTCTTTAATGGTATTTATGAGGGATTGTACAGCAAGTCTAAGCTCAATAGATACGTCGTTCCACCAATTAGGCATGCTACAAACGGAAGACCTGGTGACTCACTGTGGTCTGATCGGCAACAGCAATCCCACCTCGTACAGAGTAGCACAGGTCCGTATTTGCTTAGGACCCACGGGTCAACAGGAGCTAACGCCATATGGCGAAAGTCGAGGCCCCCAACGTCGATTGTCACTCTTAGCTTGGGATATCGCCCGGTTTCCAGCCGGGCTGAGAGGAGGTGATGACAAGCCGAAACCTTGAAGGTGATACAGTGAGTCCCTCAGAGGAGTACACCAAGTGTAAGAAAACTGAATACCAATTGACTAGACAGCTAATGAAATCGAAGGAAAAGATAGAATAATGGAAAAAAGAAAACTTAACACTCCATTACTATCCTCAAAAACTTACGTCATTGCTGTCGTCGTATCTGTGAGATACATGGCATAAAAACCACGATATATTAATTTTTACACTATTATTTCAAGGAAAAGGGGTGTAAATAACTAGAGGTATGCATTTTTTTGCCTTTTATTTACGGAAAAATTTTCTGATAAGGTTTGGAGCAGAGAGACATCACTGAACCAATTATCAGCAGTGACATTACGTCCGGTGTTAGTGATGTGAGTAATCAAACTTTCTACTATGTCCGTGCTCTAGTTGCTCAATTGGTATGGCCCGTCTGTTTGCTTTCCAGCATAAATTTCCAAATTGGTTGAATAAAACATTGCATAAATTCCCAAACTGGTTGAATAAAACATTTTGGAATCAACAACAATCCACAAATGTACAGCTACAAAACAAAAAATCAGAATGATCAAAAATACTTACGAATCTGCTGTCGTCATATCTTAGAGATAAAAGGTTTGTGGTGTCAATAACATTTTCTTTATAAGGACGAAAACTAAACTGACATCTAGCACCCCTCCTGATAGGAAGACAGGCGGGGAAAGCAGCCTCCCTCTCTACGGATGGACTTGCAGTCAGCAAAAATAGTTACCCTGTATCTCATGGATACAAGGTTAGTAATCGAGTGTTAAAAGAAAATATAAGAGCTTATGACAAAATATAACGGAACCAGTAGGACAGACTCTTAGAAACTAAAGAGGCCCACACAAAAAGAAACAAGGGCTGCGACTTCTCGTACTTATCTGTTGTTTGTTGTTTTATTGTCACTTTCTCTGTTTATGCATTTTGCACCCTTTTTCTCTGGCCATTGGAAATAAAAAAATTTACTAGAGCTAGAAATATCTATGTGACGAAGTCATCCTCGTCAAGGCACCAAATTATATAGTAAAAATAATAATCTCTGTGATAGACGAATCGGGATAAGACGACTGAATGATAATAATAATGAATGACCAATAGGATTGAAAATTAAATGAACAATCTTATTCATTTTTTATATTCATTTCTAATTTCTATCGTAATTTTTAATCGTATTGTGATAGTTCCAGATTATAAATAGAATTACCTTTAATAAAGGGGTACATATTCAGCTATCCTTTACTTGTAAGTCATATATCAAAATAAAAGCAATTAACTCTAGAAGTTTAAATTTTCAAATGCAATATACATCTGTTTGACTTAAATATTTACAATTTTTTTAAGGACTTATGCAGCATTTATATTAAAATGAGATATCTGTTACTAGAAAAATTAGTTTAGGATGTTGACAATATTTCCCAGCACTCTTTCGAAATTCTAGAAATAAATTCGGATAATATTTAGTCTGGAGGGAGAGCAGAAAGTAGACATGGGGTTGTGCAATCCTGGATCAAGCAGAACTCTCAGCTCATACATCTTTCTAGTTTTCTCTTTTTTTAAGGCCTGATTTTAAAATTGAAAGATAAATCTAAACCCATAATTTTGGTTTAAATAATTGTGTATTGCCTGAAAATGGTAACTGATAATATATCACTGGAATAAACGTAATTGAAATTTGTTTCTGTTTCAACCCTTATATGATGAAAGATTGTGGAGAAAAATAGTGACTTAATGAAAACACTCAATCAATTTATTTCTTGTAAATTGTAACTTCAACTCGTCATCTTATACTATTTTCAATGCCCTTCCGATTCTTAAATATTTGTATTATTATTGTTGTTGTTGTTGTTGTTGTTGTTGAACGGGCAGATTTTCTCGCACGAAAAGGTGCAAAGTTATTGCAGTCAAAAAAATTAAATATGTCATCACTCAATACAATTTTGCATAATACAATCCATGAGAAACAGATACCAGGGGAAATTGCTGGATAGAAATAAGACGAAACGTCTCAGGTTTGCGGATCTCGCTTGCTTACCAGTTAGCCCACGACAAGACGCAGTGGCCTCGTTTCAGTTATTGATCGTTTCGGCAGGCCATGACTGCCTGGGTGAGCATTTTCATCGGATTGCTATATTTGCCCAGCCTTTCTTCCCACTTTGTGATCTTATGGAACCTATGAACAAAGCCCATCTGCGTTGCTGTGGAGCACTGCTGGGTTGTGACTCCGAGACCGCCCGATATTGGCGTGCCAGAGACTGTCTAAGACAATGACTGCGGTCATTTACTTTCATGTCACTTATGTGCAATTGTTTGTATTTCCGTTTTTCCCTTGCATTGCCATTATAAATTAAAGAAAATTATTATTATTATTATATTAGCGCTTTATGATATGGGGTCATGATCATAATGATTTCTCTCTGACCCTTGCTATAATGACTGCTTGATTTTTCCTCAGAGGGAATTGTAGATTTTTAACTCTGCGTTGGTGTCCCCTTTTCTTCACTATGTCTCGTAGTATCCTAGTCTTAAACTTTGTGCTTAAACAACATTCGCAATCAAGGCAGCTTTATCTGAGGTCTTAGATAAAGCATCTTTTTACTGGTTAAAGCTCTATCTTCTATCTACGAAATAATCCTGGTCCCCATGGTATCGGTTCAATAAGCGTTAGTCTTATTTTGTTTTAACTTCTCTTTGTCTTTTTTCCTGTAGACATTGCATTACGTTCAAGCCATTCGGTGGATATGTTCCTGGATTTTAAGTTTTATCACCATAAGGTTTAAGACGTCAGAATTATCATATATCTCCACTTCCGTTCATTATAGTTAGTCAGGAATCAGGTCTACAGCTCTTCTCTAAAGAAATTCGCCGTCTGGTCACCTTTTTGTTACTGTGCAATCCTTGTTGCCCTAGGTGGGAAACTCAGTTAAATATCAATTTTTTTTAATTTATTTATTTGTTTGTTTGTTTAGTTGTTAAATCTGAATCACTTTCCACATCTAATTACATCATAAATCAACTGCTATAATGTCCCGAAATTAGGCATTATTTAATAATAAAATATTTATTTTTAATAATAATTTATTTTTAATAATAAAGTATTACAAATACAGATTAATAAAACCAGCGTAAACGGTTGTACTAGTTATGTAATTTTGTTTCTAATGCAGAAGCACGTATCCTGAGACATTCGCATAGACCCTCGGAAATTGTTAACTATTTTTTATCTTAGAGCACTGTACAGGTAAGTTAACATTGCTACCTTGAGTTATGTAATTTAATTTAAATCAAAAACAATGACTGTTGTTTTGTATAAATAAAACTATGATGAGGCTGAGATACTGTGGCTTATACAGGCCCGTTAAGTTTACGACTCAAAAATATCGGTCTAATATTGAAATGATTGAATTCTTTGAGCACTTTAGAAACATCTAGCGATCCAAAGTAAAACATTAACTTAAAACGAATAAAAATTAACAAAATTTTCAATTAAAAAAAATCCTTACCAATATTTTACATGTATTAAAGAAGTGTTTTCATTTTAAAAATATTGATTTTTTTTTTCTTTCTACGTATTTCAAAGGCACATTAATTCATTCAACATTATGTCATTATAATATGTATTCGAAACGCAGCCAAGAGCTGAATTAAAATTCTCAGTCAAAACACTCACCTAACATTATTTCCTGCTATATCTACCTTCATTTAAATCGCAATTGTGCATGAATACATCCTAAATCCTCAAATCCCAAAGGATAACGAGTTAATGAAGTATAAGATGAAAACTCCTCTTTACTTGATAAAGTGCTACAACGAATATCTACGAGTAATAGGCTGTAAAAGTTTCAAAGAAATTTTTCGCTCTAAGTTTGAACAATATAGCAAAGAATCGATCAATAAAGAGATTTATCCTGATAATTACCCTGAATCTAAGCAAATCTACTCCATCTCAAACTCCTCTTTAAAAATCACTCTCTAAGCGACCATTTGAGACACTTCGGAAAGACATATCACCGATTTAGTAGCTTTTCATCCGTTGACCGTCTCTTCGACTGCCGGTATTTTGCGCTAGCTTTTAATTATAGAGCTAACTGATCCCGTGAGAGTAGCCGTAAATAATTTTCTTAATTTATCACTTACCTTTTCTGGTTCCCTCACGAATAAGAAGCAGACACAAATGAAGTTTTCACATGCGCATTCAAAGTTTAATGCTCATAAGGAAACGCTCATAAGGCTCTTAAAGGTTAAAAAAGAAGAAGAAATTTCTCTTTAACTTTCTCTTTCACACATTCATCATCATCATTAGCTTTTTTCTCTGACTTTTACTTTGCTTTGATAGCTGATGTCTTTTTGAAAAATACAAATCCCTGAATTTTTCGGGGAAATGTCTTTGCTTTTCTGTTCGTAAGTAACTCATTAAAATACATAAATCATAAAATTCATGAGTTATACTATAAATGAAAAATACTTTAAGAAATATAAATGGAATAGAGGATAATGTTTCATAACTTTTTACAGAAAAACTAATTTTAAAGTTAAAAGTGAGTAGATAATTACAACGGTGTAGTTATTTATGTAATTGAAGAGATGACAGAAATGTAATTCTTAATTTAAATTAATATTTACTTACTTTGATTTCGTTGTAAAAGTTAGATAAAATATTAAACTACTTTGCGATTTATAAAAATGGAGAAGGTGGAAAAAGAGATCGCTATAATACGACAAGACATATATTCACAAAATGTATAACTAATGGATAAGATATATGATGTATATAAGATAATAAATCAAGCAATAAATAATAATGTAATAGAATTATGAAAGATAGCAAATAAGATATACTTTGTTCCGTTAATCATAGTCTATTTTTTCCTTGAGTAAATATGCCATATTTTGCATAAAGTTTTTTATTAAGGGAAATTATTACATCTCAGGTTTTATTTTAGCTTAATAAAACAATTAAGTTAGAAAATATTTTATACTGAGGCAAAGTGTTTGGCTTAGATCGAACCGTGATGAAAATATTTATCTCGCAGACAAAAATCAAAGATAAAATGTGTCATGTTTGATTAATGTTTATAAAACTCCAGACTTAAGCGTAGGCGATTTCACCACCTCTGTAATACAATAATAGCATCTTCGTGAATCATATTTGTAACAGACAACAGCCCTCACCCAAATATATTATGAAAAAAAATAGTAAAATGATGACGCTGTATTCCGTATGATGAAATTTTTTAACGGACAAAAATATTCACATTGTAAAAAAGAAAAAAAAACTAGAACTGAATCATAACGTAATCAATTAGAAATTGTCTGCTATAGCAACAATCATAATATTTTAGTTTGAATAAACAAGAAACTAAATCATAACGTAATCAATTAGAAATTGTCAGCTATAGCAACAATCATAGGATTTTACTTTGAATAAACAAGTCTGTGTAAAAAATTATACTTAAACAAAACTCAAAGATAGTTTGTGTTAAATAATAAGATGTCTAAAACTTACGTTAATTACTGGTAAAGTTGTGCGTAAAAACGTATTTTATTGAGAAAAATCAAAAGATTGGGAACAGAAATGGTATGAAATTTTGACTTCAAGTAATATTGATTATAATTCACTGCTGAACTTCAAAAAACGGTCACTAAACATCCCAATTTTCTCTAAAAGTCACTGTTTATAGAACCAACTTAAATACTTCCAAAAGACACATTGTACGTGCAGAAGCTTCTCATTCATCAATCGCCTCTTTCATAGCCATCATGCAACGTTTGCTTTTAATTACTGAGATAAGTAATACCAAGGGACTGGAAGTGTTTTTCCAAATGATTTTTTTTTTCTCTCCGGTATGTGGGAAAACTAAGTTTGTTTGAAATATTCGTCATGGGATAAATACATTGTGTAGCTCCATAATGAGAACAAATAATAATTCTTAAAGGATTAATAGCTGAAGATTTTTTTCTCTATGTTAACTATAAATGTGAGTGTCAGAGCTGCAGTTTTACAACAAGATACTTTATTAATTGGGCAATAATTTACATTCCGGATACAAATTTTAAATAATTTTAAAAAATTTAATGAACTATCTCAAATAAGGGTTTTTAATTAATTTTCATTTTTAAAATGAATATATATAAAAGAAGAAATTGTAAAAAAGAAAAGAAAATACTGCTCCTCAACACGTTTTTAGGCTTGCTTAAATCTTTAATGTAAAACAACCTATGAATCGAACCCGGGTTCAACTTCCCTTTGGACTGCTTCTAATATTTTTAGAATCCTAGTTTCAGATACTAATACAACCAAGTCCAAAATTAAAACCATTATAAACCATTAAAACTTTACAAAACTTTAAGAGAACTTTACAATATTTGAAATAAATATGTTATCCATTTTGCATTAAAATGTTATTAAATAAAAGTTTTACTCCAAACAGGAACTGGAAAAATAAAATTATTATTTTTATCGCTAAACTGACCCAAAACCAAACTATATACGTTCATATAAAATCACTTCGGAAATAAAATATTTATGCAATAATTTTATTTATATAAAAATATTTCGTCTTTAAAGTTAGGAAAATTAATTGGTTTTTTTATATGCCATTTTATTTATATGTCAAAACAACATTTACTGTTCAGTAAACAGAGTAAATAAAATAGTATAATGAAGCAATTATTTGTTAAGACTCAACTCGAGTTTACAAATAAAATTATATTTACAGTTAATACAAGTAGAAAACAAGATATCGTACTTCTGCATATGATCGTCTTCTGTTACTCAGTATTTTCTTGATCACTTTGGACAAGTATTCAGCGTCAAAAGGAACTTCCTCCATATATAGGTCTCTGCTTATTGTCTTTTATCACTCCCACACACTCGTTTGTAATTTATTTTAAATTTTCTATTTAGTATCCAACTTCTCATACAGGTAAAGGACAGTTATTTAATCAAACCTATTTAAGAAGAAAAAAATTTAAGAAATACCTCTTAAATTTCATACATGTCTGTTATGTCAATAGTCTTCATTTTTAACACTTATATTTTCTATGCATAATTAAACTAAGTTGCTCACATCAATTTCTTTTCCCAATCGAAGACTATAAATCAATTGCTCATGGAAACATCTGATTCTTCAACCCTTTAAACTGATTATTTATCAGTTTGTAGTTCTGACTCGTACACCTCTAGTCCTTTCAGACGATAACTTCATTAATTTATTATTTATATCTTCTCGTCATGTCTTTTTTCAAACGTTAATAGGTCATGTCAAGTGAAATGGGAGGGGGGGGTCACAAATGAACCATTTTTAAAAGTTGGAGACCGTAATCCATTTGACGAATGAGGCCCTCTACCTAAGCCTCGAGCGCGCCCCTGATTAACCTGCGCGACGGTCGATGCAGTAGCCAAATCGGAAAAAGGAGGACTCATGGTAAAGGGAAAGGAGCAGCTTCAATTGACCCAAATGCCTGGGGCACCAGAGGGAAAAGACTGGCTTAGCCCCAGGTGCCTGACTGTTTTAGCTGAGCAAAATGGAATGACCTTCATGCCTAGGGTGATCCTACCAGGAGTTAAAACTTCCGACGTACGTCACCCATTCCGCCCAGGAACACCACTCCAGCACAATGAGACAACAGACAAGACTTGGAGGGACATTTTTCTTGTCATCCCCGAGCTCTACCCACATTGCGACTGGACTATCTCCAACAGCATTGGCAGTGATCATCTTCCCATCTTGATTAACATACAGATTTATATAAAGTCAGTGGCAGCTGACAGGAACTTTTGGAATTTTAAGAGGGCTAATTGGGATTACTTCAGTCAGCTCTCTGAAAGTGCTCTTGGCACAGCGACTCACACTGACGATTTGGAACGGGAGTGGCATACTTTTAAACAAGCGATCATCCATGCTTCCCATCAGTCCGTCCCTGGGGTAATTTCAGACATCTGAAACCTTTCTTCCAACATAAGGATCTGAGCTGAGGGCCCTTATCCTTAAGACATATACTTTACACAGGATGATTTCCAGGACAAATGACCTCGTGGTGAAAGTTGAACTCTAATAGACTCAATGCTGCTATTAAACAGCTAAATATTAAACATAAGATAAAAGCTTCGATTGACCTATGTAGCAACATCGATGCCAGCGCTCCCGTCTCCAAATTATGGCGTCTTGTTCGGTCCCTAAGTTATCGTAAGCCTCAAAATGTGTCCTGCAATACTGTCCTCGCTCCGTATGCCAAATTTTCACATGATGACAAAACTGCGGTGAACATCTTAGGAGAGTTCTTCAAAAATATGAGTGAATTGGCTTTTACCCAAAACGATGTTATAGTCAAAAATAATTCTAAAAGAATGATTCATAATTTCCAACATCTAGTTCCGGTAAACCTATATTTAATGAAAAGTTTTCCTTGAAAGAATTTAATTTTGCTCTAAAAGCTATTTTGCTCTAAAAGCCTGGAGATTTACCATCTCAAGGCCATGACGGCATTCAGGGTACTATGATTAGTTATCTTGGTCCTTGTGGTATGCAGAGACTTTTGGACCTCTTTAATCTCCCTTGGAGTCTTGGACGACTCCCCCATGAATGGAAGAGAACCTTTATTGTCCCTATCTTAAAGCCTGGTAAAGATGCTAGCTCCCCTGGGAGCTTTAATCCTATTGCCTTGACCTCCTTTGCTTGTAAACTCGTGGAAAGACTTATTCTTGGCAGGTTCAATCTCCTTCTGTATTCTAGTAATTTGATGCGGGGGGAACAATATGGTTACAGAAGAGGACATAGCACTATCGGCCTGATTTTGTTTTTCTGCCAGAGTGTCCGGGATGCTCAGAACATGAAGCCAACTAACCATTCTGCTGCCGCCCTCTTGGACATATCTAGGGCCTTTGACAGAGTTTGGCGTTAATTATTGATTACCAAACTTCATGATATATTTGGCATTAAGGGCAGAGCCCTTCCCTGGATTTCAGACTTTCTCTGGAACAGATCCATTAGAGTAAAATTCAATAATTCTTTTTCCGACCCTTTCGGCCTCAAACACGGTGTTCCGCAAGGTTCGGTTTTAAGTCCCGTCCTGTTTTCTCTTTACCTTGCTGGCACTGGAAGAGAAATTGCTAAATATTGTAATGTGGGAATCTTTGCCGATGATGTCATAATCTGGCACTCTAGCTCTGACATTAGTGCAATTTAGCTTAATCTCAGCTGTGCTCTGGGAGAGGCTCATCATTTCTCAGAGCATCATAAACTGACTTTTAATGCTTCAAAATCCTCGGTGATTTTCTTTACTACTAACAGACACCTCTACAATTACCAGCCTTTGATCTTCATGAATGGAACTCAATTAAACTATGTTTTAAATGGTAAATACCTGGGTTGCATCTTGGACCAGGAAATCACAAGCAATAAACACATTGAAGGCCAGGTGGTCAAGGGTAGAAAAAAGATTCAATATACTTAAATTTATCTCTGGTCGTGACTGGGCAGCAGAAGCTAGTACCCTTCGAACTACGTACATTTATCTTGTTACGCCAATACTGGAGTATGGTTTTCCCAGCTATTCTTGTGCTTCCAATACCAATCTGAATAAACTTGAAAGGGTGCAGTTGATCGCTGCTAGAATCATTACAGGACTTCAACACAGTTGTCCAAATGACATTGTGCTCTATGAAAGTAATCTACCTCTTCTTTCGTTTAGAAGAAGTTATCGCCTCTCAAAATACTATAACAAGCTTTACAGTTACAATGATCAGCATAGAACTTCTGCATACCTTCATGCTTGGACTGACAACCAGCGTTTGAGGAGGCATAGCCCCTTTTCCTTTGCAAAAATGCTGGGTCTGCCTTCTGCTAATGTGGAGCCCCACTCTTTAAATCTTATGGGCATCGGTTTGAAACTTGATGGGATATATTTCCATGAAGGTCTCTTAACTTGTGTAATAAAAATCTCGAGATTCCGGCCCTCGTCAGACAATTAGCTCTATGTAGAATCCCTCAATCTTCTTTTAAGATGTATACCGATGGCAGCAGGGGTGAAGGGGGAATTTCTGGTAGTGGAGTGTACATCCTAACCCCTACCGGTGGTATGGAATTTAAGATTAAAAATCCAGATTTCTGTTCGGTTTATAGATCAGAGCTTATTGTTATCAGAAAGGTCTTGCAGTATACGTGTCAAGTTGAGGATCAATTTCACGATGTCTGAATTTTAACTAACAGTCGTGCTTCAATTCAGCACCTCTCTAATTGGACTATTATTGGGGACCAGACTAGCCTGGACATCTTAGATCTTCTTAACCGGCTTTCATCTGGACACACTATTCATTTTCAGTGGATCCCTTCCCATGATGGGATTGACGGTAATGAAAGGGCCGACTTTTTAGCCAGGACTGCTGCTGAGGAGTACATGAGCCCTTGTGAGGCTCTTACTTTTAGAGATATTTACTCCCTTAAGAAGATAGAACAAAACCATTTTTGGAGAACTCCCCCTTTCCACCCATGGTACTTTGGAAGAAGTCCGGGTGGGTATTTCCAGCTCAAGCCCAGAAAATACCAAACGGCCTTCTCGCGCTTCATGAGTGGTCATATTTGTGCACTCACTTTTCGGCAGGGTCAGAAGATCTTCCCGGAATGCCACTGGTGCTCTGCCGACATGGCCTCCCCTGCCCCTTCCTACATGGTCTCCCCTGGCTTGTTTGGGTTTTACAAAGGACGAGGTCCTTCGGGACCCTCTACTGTTTTTAAACTGTTTAGATATTTTTGGCTTCATGGAGATTGTCTAGCCTTGCTAGAAAATCTGGGATTAGTAAAAAGAATATATATATATATATAGTATATATATGACGTGGATTGAAGTCCATCCACTCTTTTCCTAAAAATATCCGGTTCGCAGCTTTGTGGTAAGGCACCTCATACGCTAAATAATAACACAATTATCTCTTTAATTATTTATTTTGTCATCCATCACGTTAAAACCAACTCTTCAAGTTACTATTGGAATATGACTGTCGACCATCTCAAACTTACTGAACGCTTCAATACGTGTCCACCGTAACCGATTGCATTCCCCTGTTTGCTTCTTTTCCTGCTACACCGAAATAACGCACGCTAACCACATCTAGATTATTCGAGAAATTTTTAAGCTGTACTCACCAAGTTTCCACGTAGTTCTTTCCAGCCAATTTCTTCAAGGCTGTTCAATTCTATAAATAGCTCTTCGAGTTCTCCCCTTGCCTACTCGCGCTTGTCTTATTAAATATGAATAATACTGACGTTTGACGCCTTAATAATCAGATGTGCTCTGGAAGCTTTCTTTTTACCTCTTAAATTCTAACCTGTCTAAAAAAATCCTATATATACAGAGAGTCCTATATATAAAGTCCTATATATACAGAAACTATATATACAAAGAAAGAGAGAGAGAAAAAAAGAGATGTATGTCTATTCTATATACTTTTGTTTTATAGAATTAAATAGGATTTAATGTAGAAACTTGTCACCTTCAACTCCAGCATCCAGTTAGATTAGATAGAACTGAAACATAGATTTCGAGCGGTAAAATTTGTACAAGGATCAATTTCAAAGGGAATATTTACTCACCAACATAAAATATTTAAATGACAAACGTAATTAAAGAGTTGCAACAAAGCCCCTGCAAAACTTTAATTTCCTTAAAAGTGATATTTCTCAGAAGGTTTGAATAAATTCTCTAAAACTTTCAATCAAGATATTTATTTGTATATATACATTCTTTGAATCTAAACAGCATCACTCCACACTCACATTTCTTCCAAAACTGCCTCTCTAAGCGACCATTTTAGTCACTTCCTAAAGACACATCGTTTGAGTAGGGGGATCTTTATTTGCAGACTGCCTCTTCGGCTGTCATTGTGATGCACTCGCTTTTAATTATCGAGTAAGGTGATCCCTAGAGGCCCTATTCAAGAAATGAGTTTCTTGATTTATCTCACTTTATTTCCGTTTTGGATTCAACAAGTAAATAGTAATGAGCTGCATTCTTGGAAACAACTTTAAATAATCCTATTGTTTAAAATACACTAAATAGAAAAGCAGTCTAATAAAATTTTATATACCCCACTGATACATTATTTTGGATTTTCGAAAAGTAAATAAGTTTATATTTTATAACGTGCTAAGATGTTCCTTTGAGAAAAAATCAAAGATAAATAGTTCGTGAAATTTTAATTAGCGGCATTATTTGCCCTTTCAGAAAACATAACTAAATATTACTTACGTATAGAAAAAACAGCCTGAAGCTGTGTCTATAAATACTATTCCGTTCAATACGTATTTAATACGTATAATTAGATAAAATAGTTAAAATGAGATATAATTAAGCTTTTACTATGTAGAATAACTACTAGCTTCAAATAAGTATCTTCAAAATGCACGTTAATTTTAAAAATTATATTGATTAGCAAAGAAGTGCAAATGAAAAGGAGCAGCTTCCCCTAATACTATTGTTTCCTCAGTAAATAGAAAATATAAACGGGCTAAGTCTCTCTAATATAACAATTTATGGAATTACATGGAATGTTTATGAATGTTTTATGAATGTTTTTAGATAAATAGATTTCACGTAAATGATTATTTACATGTCCATCAAATACCAGCAGTGGATGTGGAAATAAAGCTTTTTTTAGTTTCATTTTAAGGGTTACCTGGCCGAAATGTTTAATTGTTTTAGGTAAAATTATAGTTTTTAACGTAGGATTACATTTTTCAATACGGTCCTCCAGAAAGAAAAAATTCAAAGTCCGTCACGAGTTATAATTTTGGTAGCACGTCAAACCCAGTAGCAGTAAACAGTTAAACAGAACAGTACCAAAATGCGTCAAAAAAAAGAAAAGAAAAGAGGTAAGCAACGATAAGTAATCCTACGTTAATAACCTGCGGTAGTTTCGTTAGAAGAGACTACGTGAAATATTTTTTTAAATAAATAGTTTATACGTTCTTGGTTACGGTTTACTTAGTTTAACTATAATACTTAGTTTAACAAAGTTTACTTAGTTTAACTATAACTGCAGTTAAAGAAAACAGAGTCATTTCCCTTTAAATAAAGTCCTTATTTGACACTTAGTTTATAGTGATCAATAACAGTCATCTTTCTTGTAATCACTGTATTCCAAGAACATATTTATTTATATAATTAGATTCGTAGAGCAACATGACTATTACCAGGAGATATCCAGAACAACCTAGTGGTTAGTGCTTCGGGATTTGGTGCTGGAGTGCTCGGTTCAAGCACCAACAAGCGCCACTGACTGTTCTCGTGTCTACGCCTGGTATGGACACGTTAAATCTGTAGGCCAAAAAATTCTTCCGTGTGGTTTTTAGGAGTGATAAGACGGCATGATGTCCCCAGATATCGCCCCTGACAATGCACGGTCTAATTTATAGTGCAGCATACTCACCGGCAGTAATTAAACCCAGAAGGGCCATAGTTGCTACGCCGGGTCCTATTTGATAAATACAGTCGGACTTCTATTTAACGAACATCTATTTTGCGAATTTCTCTATTTTGCAAACTTTTGCTTGGAACCAAGAACATTTTGCGAATTTCTTCGTAAAATAACCTCCAAATAGCGAAGTGCATTCTCTATTTAACGAATTTTTTCTTGTGATTCAATATTTTTTCTCCATATTTCTCAAAATATTTCTGTATATTTCAAACTAATTCTTTCTCTTAACACATTTCACACATTAACTTTCTTTTAACACGTTCCCTCGCGGATTACAGTTTGAAGAAAATACGCCTGAAGGGGTTTTGGTGCATTGCAAAGATGCGAGACGTATTATGAGATAAAGCACTTTTTCAAAACAAAAAACTCAAACAAAATTAACAAACTTTACCAATAATTAAATTTAAGGACGCATGTGGTAATGTAAGCTTAAAATTACTTGTTATAATAAATGCAATAATGTCATTAAAATTCATTAATTTTAATATAATTTTTTTAAATTGAAAATACAGTATATTCCCGGACAATGTTTTGTTTTATTCTTGTTTTCCTTACAGATTTCTGTTTGATGGGTAAGATATATAAAACAAATAGACATTAATTTAAAAAATAAAGGTGAGAGTAATTACTTTTATTAATAATATTTAGTGTTTATGAATTTAAAATCTGTATTGTCTAGTTTAAAGTATTTTAAAAGGTAAATCTCTATTTAATGAATTTTCCATATAACGAACTTTTTTTCGGGATTTAGCGACTTCGTTAAATAGAGGTCCGACTGTAGCTTACAACTGAACGGGAACGTTTGAAAGATCTGTTCACATGCCAAAATAGCGTGACTGGTACTATTCCCCGAAACACATTCACTTAGGTCTAAGATGACCTCCCTCTTATTTCCTGTATTCAAACTTGAAGGTCTCTAATCAGATGCAATGTCAGTATTCAGAAGCATGAATGTTGAAGTGTCGAACAGTGAAGTGTACAATGATAGAGGTAAAAAAAAATCTGGGGACATAAATCTTTTAAACTTAGTTTATAATTTAATTTTTTAACTCTCTCTCTATCTCTCTCCCTTTCAGTGTGTAAATATATAGAGATATTTACCATTTATCCTATATGGATATGTTCAAACATATCTATATTCTTTCATGAAACTTGTGAAGCAAATAGAACAAGAACAATCAGCTCCTTAAAATTCGCGATTAAAAAAAATAGAAAGGCAACTAGTTTCTGGTGCCTGAAATGTATTTAAACAATACAGTAAAATGTTTGACAGCATATTCTATCGTTTTATAACCTCTATAGGCTGTAGATTCAAGGAATATGTTGTATTTGAAGAGCTTTAACTATCATAATCAAAGGGTTGTACAACTCCAGGTGTGACATCCATTTGCTTGTTCTTTGCCCTGAACAGTCAGTAAGTTTATAACCCTATGATAAATGACCAAAGGGATTTAAAAATTAGTTTTTATTTTGGATTTACAGGCACATAAGTGCTATATACACAAAAAACAATCCCAAACTCTTTTCAAAGTTGCAGCAAACACAAAGCAATAATTAGTATACCTCTGAGAGTCTCGTGGAGGCGTTTTGAAGGAAAGAAGTTAATATTAAACTATACCTGCATGTCTTATGAAGTACAATCAAATTAGGAAACCTCGAGTTGGATAGTACCTAGTCTCAACAGTCGTATAATGCAAATTAGTAGAAGAGCACTACGTATTTAACTGACAATAAACATGGAAATACTTATTGGGAAAATATGAATTTCTACATAAATAAATATATTGAAACATGAAACTGAAAACCTGAGTACTTAAGTTTCATCAATTACTAAAATATTTTATTCATAAATTACTATGAATCAAGCGTAAACCTTTACTGAAATATCATTAGATCAGGATAAGGTAGTGAAACTTTTGAACTCATGTGAAAGATTAGTTGATATCACATAATAAAATATTTCGAACACTATATAACTACTTGAAGAAGTTTTAATTTTCTTCAACTAACTATTTTAATGAAAGTGTTGCTTGTGTATTACGTCTTTGATATTTACGATATGATAATATTCATGAAATGAAATAGACTAACTCCTCTCCTACTTTCACTCCAATGAATCTCTCGCTTAAAGTCCTTTAAACATTCCCGAAATAAGTTTGATTGTAAGTTTAGAAGCTTTTCACTGGTTCACTACTTTTTCTATAGTCTTTGTATTGAGCGTTCTTTTTTAACTGTTGAGTACTAGGTCCAAGATGAAATAATATTTAAAATTCCACTTCGTTATTATCATTCCTCGTGCAAAATGCACAGAGAATAACTCACGAAATTGAACATTAAGTTCAGCACGCGATTCATACAATATATGGTTATAAAATTGATTTAAAAATTCGTTTTTAAATCTTTTTTCCATTGTAGAAAATCCTCCAATATATTCTGACTTTGCACGAAATAAATAGTTTAGTTCTTTCAAACCTAAAGGATGATATTTTAAGAAGGAAAGGGTTATTGTTAAACCTGCCTAAATGTTATTTTATTTATTTGTCACATTTTTCAGTGTTAACTTTACAGCAAAGAATAATATTGCATATTTACGTGATATTTTATAGAAATGTGACTTATATTGATTTATTGAGAGTTTTTACATAAGCAAATTTAAGGTATTTGCATACGTTCGGAACCCTTTTAAAAAAATATACAGTACTGATTAAATACATATATTTTTAGTTCATATGTGATATAATATCCTAAAAACAAATACAATATTGGTAAAAATAAATACCATTTTAAAATAGAAAGAATTTTTCATAAATTTTTAGTATAAGGAATACACATTTTAAGTGGTTATAAAAAAATCCCGTAGTTAGTTGCTTAAAAATAAATACGTAGACTCTAAGAAAATACACAAATTTCTTGTCTTAACTTGTTGGTATGCTTCGTTAAAGAGGAGATATAATTGCTGCTACAACTACAATGAGGGACAGCTCGAATCATACTAGTTAATAATGCTTTTATCAACATTCAATGACCAAATCAATCAATAGTAAAATAAAGCATAATTCGTTCTGATACATAAGGTACCTATGTACAGCTACATACGTTCTTATACTTAAGACCTACGTTCCAAGCCCTTTTTTTCAAAAATAGACAGCACGGATTAAATACATATATTTTTCGTTCAAATGTGATATAAAATCACGAAAAAGAATAATTTTGGCAAAAATAAATACTATTTTAAAATAGAGAGAATTTTTTATAAATTTTTAGTACAAGGAATACACATTTTTGCATGGTTATAAAATATCCCTAGTTATTTGCTTGAAAATAAATACGTAGACTCTAAGAAAACACTAATTTCTTGCCATAACTTGTTAGTATGCTTCATTGGAAAGTAGATATTATTACTGATAAAACTGCAATGAGGGACAGCTTGGAGTATAGTAGTTTATAATGCTTTTATCAGCATTCAATGACCAAATTAATCAAGAGTAAAATAAAGCATAATTCATTCTGATACATAAGGTATCTATGTACAACTACATTCGTTCTGATACTTAAGACCTACGTTCCAAGCCCTTTTTTTAAAAAAATTAGACAGTACAGATTAAATACATATATTTTTAGTTCAAATGTGATATAAAATCATGAAAACAAAAATAATTTTGGTAGAAACTTCATAACATTTTAAAAGATAAGGAATGTTTTAGTAAATTTTTAGTACAGTTCAGTGCTTACATCAGAGATTTTATACTCAATTCAACTAAATATATTTTAATTTCCTTTATACTATGTATTACTGTGGCACTTATATATATTCTGAAGTAAAAGTTTTACAATATTTCCAAAAATCACTGAAATATAACAGTAAAGGGGAAAAAATAGGGGGGTAGTTTAAATTACCTTTTTGTAAGTCCAGGTTCTTGTAGAATGATTAAATTAACATATATAGCTTAGAATTTATATCAAAACATAGTAAGTAATATGTAAAATACTATCGCAAAATTTCTTTAAAATATATTGAAAACTTTTCAAATTATTACTTCG
Organism: Dolomedes plantarius; assembly: GCA_907164885.2. NCBI lineage: Eukaryota > Metazoa > Arthropoda > Arachnida > Araneae > Dolomedidae > Dolomedes > Dolomedes plantarius. The sequence goes on along the minus strand of OU015491.1, from coordinate 145,527,007 downwards.
TTTTTTCCATAATGAAATTTAAGGTATTTAATGTATTTGCTTACGTTCAGAGTATTTTTCTTTTCAAAAATATACAGTACTGATTAAATACGTAAATTTTTAGTTCAAATGGGATATAAAATCATAAAAACAAATGTAATTTTGGTAAAAATAGATAACATTTTAAAATAGAGGGAATTTTTCATCAATTTTTAGTACAATTTAGTGCTTACGCCAGAGATCTTATACCCAATTCAACTGAATATATTTTAATTTCCTTTGTACTGTATACTACTTTGACACTTACATGTGTTCTGAAGTAAAATTGTTACGATATTTCCAAAAATCCCTGAACTATAACAAAAATGGTGAAAAAAACTGATTTTTTTTAATTAACTTTTTATATGTGCAGAGGGATTAAATTAACACTTATAACTTATCTTTTAGGTCATAACATAGTTAGTAAAATGTTAAATACTATTGCAAAATTTCGTTAAAATATATTGAAAACTTTTTCAGTTATTAACTTTCTCGTTTACAAAATTAACTGAAAAAGGAGTTTTCTAGAAAATACATTTAAAGATGCTACTTCCGGTCTTTTAATATCGCTTTCGGTTTACAAAATTGGAACTAAATTCTCATCCAATGATCGTTTGAACAAAAGTAAAACCAGTATTAGAATCCTAAAAGAATGGCCTATGAAATATATCAAATGTTTTATAATATATTAAATGTTTTATAATATATCAATTTTCTAATATAATATAATATAATATAATATATCAAGTTTAATTATAATATATCAAATGTTTTATGAGTGCAGATCCCTGTAAGAATGACTAAATTAACACATATAGCTTAGCTTTTAGATCCAACCATAGTTAGTAATATGTTAAACACCATTGCAAAATTTCTTTAAAATATATTGAAAACTGTATTAGCTTTTTCCTTTACAAAAGTAACCGAAAAATGAGTTTTCTAGAAAATGCATTTAAAGATGCTACTTCCGGTCTTTAATATGTTTCGGTTAACTGAATTGGCCCTAAATTCTCACCCAATGATAGTACGAATAAAAGTAAAACAGTTTTAGAATCCTAACAGATTGTCCTAGGAAATAGAGCAATAATAAAAATGTTCGAAATTTGCACCAAAGCAGCCATTTCAACGGAGGCAGATGATAACTTAAAAAGGGTTTTAAGTTTAATAATATAGCTAGTGTTTTAATATAGAGATGTTTGTTGATATTCAATTTCCCTGAATTTAAATTAATACATTACCTCTCTCTTTAAAAATAATTATCTAAGGGACAATTTGAAGAACTGTCTAAGACATCGTTGGTTTACATTTTCTAATCTGTTTTCCCTTTACCTGCTATTTCAATTTGTAAGGTATATATAAGATTCGATTCACAAGAAGCGAACTTTTAAGTGAATAAATTAAAGAAGCTGCTTGAGATATGCTAATTTCGGCATACGCGCTTGGTATAAATACCAAGCAGCTTGATTAAAGAAAGAGGTTGATAGATAAGCGAGTTAAGGGAACTACGAGGTAAGCAGCTCCAGGTGTTAACCGGCGCTTGTGCATAGGGGGCCCAAAGTTTAGGTGGCAGATCTGCTGGTTGACTTACTGTTCGTGAGTATTAAAAAATATATTGTTCTTGAAAGCTGTATTTATATATCCGTACAAGTAGTAGGTATGCTCATTGTTGAAAAGCAAAATCTATATGTGCAAACATTTAAAATAAACATTGTATCATGTATAAACTGTGTTTGTATCCAATTCATTTAGAGTGCCATTTCAAATTATATACACCCAAGTGTGGGTAGAAGTAACTAATTCTCTATAAATTTATTTTCTTCTTATTATTTAAGAAAATCTCTAATGATAGAAATATACCTGCAAACTTCTTTCAATTTCAGTGTTCATGTGAAATTGAAATTATATGAGAAGTAGCCATGCTGTAATTTAAACTTTATAATTTTCAATACCTTAAAGATTAAATGAATTCAATTTATGTCACAATACATAATTTTAAATCAATCTCCAAATACATAATTTAATTTAGTATATACTAGTTTTTTGCCCATCTCGGTTTATCTCGGTCATTTTGACCATTTTATTTTTCACCCCTTCTCACCTTCCCCCCCCCATGCCGACGGGGCTGAACTTGAACTTAAACGGTATCGATAGTGTAACTATTCATCTCCGCGACCCCGAAAACTATGGATTCGACATTAAACTCATTCTATTAAATATTGCCACCTTCCCACCCCGAACCCTAGGGGTGCACTAAACTTGGGCTTAAATGTCATCGGGACTGTCAACAATCAGCTCAGCGACCCCGAAAATTATGAATTCGACACTGCTCTAGGTCATTTTGGAAATTTTATTTTTCCGGCCTTCTGCTCCATCCCCATGCCCATGGGGGATCACTATTCACCTCAGCGACCCCGAAAACTATGGATTTGACACTTGTATCAATAGTTTTTGATTATTTATAAATGTCCCCCCTTTTCACCCCAACCCTAGGGGTTCTAGGGCTGCCTTAACCAGACAGTTTTCTTTTCCATATTGTCTATATATACAAAACAGTTCCGTGACTGACTAACAGATAACGCACAGACCAAAGCGCTGGACCTAAAAGGCTGAAATTTTGCATGGCGATTCTTTCTATAGTATAGAGCTTTACCTCCCTTTTCTGATTTTTGGTGAATTTTTAAAGATTAATTTTTAGAATTTAATTCATTAAATGTTGATCACGAGATTTCTTTTCTTTTTGTGATACTTTAAATTCCATCTTGCGTCACGTGCATAACAGCTAAACAAATTGACAAAAAAATATTAAAATACAGTAAAAGATAAAATTTAATCACTAGACTAATTGAGATGGAAGTTTGTTTGGAATTCAATTCAAAATAGTATGTTTTATGGATATTAAACAAACAAATTAACCACATACATTGACCGTTGTATTTAATTTTAATATTTTCTACATTATTTTGTCTACAAAAATATCCGTTACGATTTTTTATAAATATTTTTATTTGGCATTAACTGCATACATTGACCGTTGATTTAGTTTGAATGTACTCCGTAGCGAAGCATGGGTATTCAGCTAGTAAGTCATATGTGTACAAACTTTTGTTGAAATTGCCCCAGGTGTTCCAGAGTTATGCTGTAACATACATACATGTCCACTTATATATATATATATATATATATATATATATATATATATATATATATATATTTACATCCCTTTCCTTTAACTTTTTTTAAAAATTTAAACTGCGCTCTCTCTGTCATTCTTGATTGTAAATGTAAAACACGTTTTCCCACCTCCTTCCCACGAAATTTGTTGTTGATAGTGGAAATTTTTCTTGCTTAACCACCGCGACATTAAATCAGCATATTTCCCTATAAAATTTCTATCTGCAATCGCTGTTCGCAAGCCGAAATCACTTTTGCCCTTGACAAAAACAGTAGAATCTATGCGTCCCATCTCCCGAGGTTAGACTACTCTAATCATAAAAGTGTATTATGTTATCTAAGTTGCATAAAAGGAGAAATTTTCACCCTTTAAAATAGAGATAATTCATCTCTTGGCATGTCAAGAGGTTAAAATTATGATGAAGGGACAGGAAGCTCTTGTATTCTTCTTTATTTTATCCTCCTTTTCTATTTCAAGCTTTCTATAAACTGATTTAAAGTAAAATTAAAGTATATAATTCTTCAACATTAGTTCCTGTGACTTCTAAATAATCAAACAGATAGAATTTTTTAGATATTCTCTAAGACGCATTTTTAGAGAATATTTTATGCAAGTAGGAGATGCATAAAACAACTTATCTTGTGCAGTTTTATTTTGTTTATTTTGAAGATGATTTAGTTAGCTGTTTACATAGTATTATAACATAAGTTTATATGAGAATCATATAAGTTATTATAACTTAAGAGCTTTAGAAGTTAAAATAAAATTTAATATAATGATATAGTTTAGGCAAAACTCAGAAAAACCTTTTCGTCTCTAAAACGACATTTATATTAGAGGAAAAAACATTATAATAGATCATATAACTTAATATAAGAAGGATACTTCCACTGCGGGTGAAATTCTAATGCTACATAATCTACTGATGATGAATTCATTGCTTTAAGTACACGTATAAATCCATACGTTGACGTACCCACAAAGATTGATAAATCACAGCTAAAAAATGGTATCTACTGTACATATTCGTTTCTGACATTCTGATCCAGATTTTTCATCCTATGAAAATGAGGAAGATTAGCGAAGGGTCAATAAGTTAGATGACACTGGAGGCTTAGCACTCCTAAAATAAAAAAGAGCGATTACGTGAAACACTATATAGAAGGCTCTTCAGCTTTAATAAAATTATTCATTCAGTTTCATACTTTTGATGTCACAAAAAAAATCACACCAAAAATGAAACAGTTGACAAAAAGCATCTAATGTAAATTTTCATATGTGATATTCTGATACAGATTTTTCATCCTGTGAAAATGAGGAGGATTAGCTAACGGTCATAAAGTTAGATGACACTGAAGGCTTAGCACTCCTAAAATAAAAATGGGTGATTATGGGAAACATTGTTAGGGCTCTTCAAATTTAATGAAACTATTAATTCAGTTTCATACTTTTGATGTCACAAAAAAATCCCGCCAAAAATGAAACTACAACAAATGTATTTTTGTCCTCTTCTTTTGAATATACATAATAATATTATTTTTTTCCAAAACTACTGTTCAAATAGTATCAACCTCTTTTAATATAGTAAACTGTTACAGTATAATTAACAACAGATTCGAATTATCTGTAGATGATACATATATTGCTTTTAAGCCCACGTATAAATCCATTCGTTGGAGTACACACAAAAAGTGATAAATAGCAGTTGACAAAAAGCATCTAATGTAAATATTCATATGTGCCACTCTGATACAGATTTTTCATCCTGTGAAAATGAGGAGGATTAGAGAACGGTCATAAAGTTAGATGACACTGAAGGCTTAGCACTCCTAAAATAAAAAAGAGTGATTTCGGGAAACATTATAGTTGGGCTCTTCAGCTTTAATGAAACTATTCATTCGGTTTCATTATTTTGATGTTACAAAAAAAATCACAATAAAATTGAAACTACAACAAATGTTATTTTGTCCTCTTCTTTTGAATATGCATAATAATCTTATTTTTCCCGAAACTACTGTTCAAATAGTATCAACCTATTTAAATATAATAAACTGTTACACTATAATTAACAACAGATTCAAATTATCTGTAGGTGATACATATATTGCTTTTAAGCCCACGTATAAATCCATTCGTTGGAGTACACACAAAAAGTGATAAATAACAGTTGAGAAAAAGCATCTAATGTAAATATTCATATGTACCATTCTGATACAGACTGAAAAAAAACACCTGGAAAAAAACACCAAAAATGAAACTACAACAAATTACTGGAGGCTTAGAACTTCTAAAATAAAAAATTGCGGCTGCGTGAAACATTTTAGTAGGTCTCTTCAGCTTTAATAAAACTATTCATTCAGTTTCATACTTTTGATGTCAAAAAAAAATCACACCAAAAATGAAACTACAACAAATGTATGTTTGTCCTCTTATTTTGAATAGACACAGTAATTTTCTCTTTATTTCAAAACATATAGTCTCATCCTCAAAAAAAAAAATAGTAAACTGCTGCAGTATAATGAACAACAAATGCAAATTAGCTATACATGATAAATTCATTGCCCTAAGTCCAAGCAGGAATCTGCACGTGGCCATATACACAAAAGGTTCTAAATCACAGCTGATAAACAGCACCTAACGTAAATATTGATTTGTGACATTCTGATTCAGATTTTTCCTCCTATGTAAAAGAGGGAGGTTAGAGAACGGTCATAAAGTTAGATGACACTGGAGGCTTAACACTCCTAAAAAATGTATGATTAAGTGAAACATTATAAGGCGCTATTCAGCTTAATGAAAATAAGGGTATTCAGTTTCATACTTTTGATGACACAAAAAAAAAATCCTATCAAAAATGAAATACAACAAAGATGTCTATGTCATCTTCATTTCAATATACATAATAATCTTTTTTCTGATTTCTTAATCCAGAAACACTACTATTCAAATAATATCACCCTCTTAAAAATTAGTCAACTGTATCTATTCAATAAAGAATAAATACAAATTACTAAAGAGTATAAGCAAACTTACGTTACAAAACATTTATAGATATCTGTTTGACCTAAATACATGTCACCATCTCTATATATGTTACAGTAAACTAGCATTCTTTGCAATAAATAAGGTAAATGAACGTAAAGGTGTGATTAAGAATTAAATTTAAGAATTTCAGGTGTTGGCTTGCTTTGCAGTCAGGATAAGTGGACGAAAAATTTTCAGTAAGTATGAAATTTAAAGATTTCAGGTTCATAAATTTTCCAATATTTTTAGGCGTCCATACAGACTTTGCGGACTGAGAAGTGTGGCTCAGGTATATGATAGCAACAAAAGTGTCGGAGTCCAACTTGGCTTACGGCTAAATCAATTTTGACTGAGCACCCCCGAAGATGGCATTCTGGGGGGGTATCGTACTTTTTACAACCTTTTCTGACCTCACAGAAGGACGGATACAGTTTTTTATCAGTTATAACAAAACTAAAGAAAAATTGCAATGGATAAATCTTTTTCAACTTTTTCTAATACAAAATTTACATTTTTCAAAAAAGAGAGGATTTGAATCACATTTTGCAAATCTTTTAACATTATAATAAGTCGATAACATGGAAAAATAATTTTATTAATCTTTATTGCTTTATTATTTTCAACTAAAGAAAACAGTTCTGGTAATTTTCCAAAATTTGATGCATGAATCTATTTACATGACTGACAAACTGTACAGAAAATGTGACAAAAATGTATAACGAATTTATTTAAGTTTAAAAAATTATTTTTACTCTTTCCTTCACTTACGTGATATTTCAGCTCTAGAGTTAACGACATACCTTCTACGCACTATCCGACGAAAGTCTAGAACACCTTTACCTTTATATTCTTAACGTTTCAAACTTTCAGTGTAAAAATGCGACATTCATACGATCAATAGAAATGTACTGCATACTTAAGATACCTTACACAACACAGAGGAGAAACAAAAATAACCCACCGTTCGAAAAAAATATTGCCACAGTATCTGCGACTGTCTAATTTTGTAGGAATCTTCAAAGAGGTGTTCAAAAGGTGGTTTAAAACATTCTGTACAGTTAAAAAATATATTTTAACGTTAATGGTTTGCATTTTTAGGCTCTGGGATGAAAGCCTCATTAACTTAAGCATGAAGGCTAAATTCCTTCAAATGAATGCAGTCACAGAAGTATGAAATGCAATTAAAATTTTGGAAAATTTTAATCAAAATATGTACTATGTTGCACATGCTGTAAATGTACCTTCTTTTATACAAAGCAGCTACTTTCTTGCATTTGACCATATTTTCAGCTGTATATTCGAAACGATTTCCTGTTCACTATACAGATTTATCTCAGATTTATTTTCCCTTAATATATATATATATAAAAATATATACTGTATACACACACACACACACATATATATATATATATATATATATATATTCATTTATTTATGGGTGTGAAATAATAATGCTCCATTCTATACCTTTAATGTTGTCTTTACCTTCAAGAATTTCCGATTCTTTTTGTGACATCAGGCTGTCGCTTTAGAATATCACCTCTTATACTGTACATGTACGATCACTTGGACTAACGAAAATAACATTCCATTGCCCTGGTGTGGGTTTCCAAATGCGCACCACTTAGCATCATGTAATGGATTGAACTAGTCGTGTCAAGCAATTCCTATTCTTTTCAATGTATAGATCTGTTGTTCATATTCTTCAAATTTTTATATTCCTCATAAATGCTAACCTCAACTAAATATTAGTATTGTCCTTTAACCTTTTCCTTACTGGTTGGGATAACATTTATCCCAAAAGTACAGGCCCAAGAATAAATATATATTATCTATACACTCCTCAAAAAAATTAGAGGAGCAAGCAAAGAAGTTAAGAAAACCGTATGAGACAACCACGTATTGTCATAAAAAGGATAGTACACGCGTATCAATGCGCAATACAGAAAAAAAGACGTAAAATAATTTGTAATTAAGCTTTAATTCTTTGAAAATATGGAAAAAATATGAAAAGATGATTTAGGGCAACAATTTGGTTACATGTAAACGATAAAAAATAGTATTATTTAGAAATGAAGCAAGATTTTTAATATGGCGTGTGGTCTCCTCGAACAGCTAAGACTGCTGCACACCTGTTTTCCATGGATGCGATGATGTTATTGATAAGACTTTGGGGAATACTGTTCCACTCCTCAAGAAGTGCAATCTCCAAGTCTCGGAGAGGAAAAGGAGGCCTTGGTCTCGCAGCAATGCGTCGTCCGAGCATGTCCCAAACATGCTCGATTGGATTCAGGTCAGGAGAGCACCCTGGCCATTCCATACGCTGTATTGTTTCAGCTTCAAGCATGTTCTCTACAAGACGAGCTGTATGCGGTCTGGCATTATCATGAGGGAAAACAAACGAATCTCCAATAGCTGCAGCGTAAGGTATGACATGAGGTCTCAGTATCTCGTCTGCATACCTTCGATCCGTCAAAGTACCATTCCGAATGATAAGCAGGTCCGTACGTCCACCTGTGCTGATTCCAATCCATACCATAAAACCAGCTCGTCTGTATTGTGACCTTTCACGAGCGAATGTGGGGTGATTTCGAGTGCCCCTTTCCCTCCATACCAAAACACGTCGGGTGTCACACTGCAGACTGAATCGGGACTCGTCTGTAAACAGCACTTCGCTCCAATCATTTTGCTCCCAATCTCGATGTTCAGCAGCCCATCTTCTTCGGGCCGCACAGTGGCGTGAGGTCAACGGAAGGCAGACCATTGGCCTCCATACATGGAGACCTCCCTGATGAAGCCTATTACGTACTGTTTGGCTGGACATCCTTCGCCCTGTTGCCAAGAGCAACTGTCTTTGCAGCTGAGTAGCATTGTCTGTTCTGTTTCGACGAACTGTTAACAGTATATACCGGTCATCGGTTGCTGTAGTGGCATGTGGCCGACCTTGCCCTGGTCGACGTCTAACATTCCCTGTTTCTTGGAATCGATTCCACAGCCTTGGAACGACACTTCTGGCAACTCCAACAGCGTCCGCAACACTACGTTGTGTTTCCCCGGATTCAAGTTTGCCTATAATACGCCATGCCATGGATTCCGGTAAATCACGTTGTTGATACTTTTTCAAGTCACCTTTTCTCAAAAAGAATAACTGAGCAATCGAATTTCACCGTTAAGGCAGTGAAACAGACGTTTCTGCAACATCCCGATTTCCGCCCTTGTGTTCTTTTTCTGGTTTTTGACGTCATGAACTTTGATTTTCATATGACGTTTTCTTCTTCTGTTTCCTGCTAGGCTTTAAATTATGGATGATGTATTTTATGTTTCTTAAGTATTTGCGTAATTCCTTTAAAACCATGTGCTCCCCAAATTGTTTTGAGCAGTTTATATATATATATATATATATATATATATATATACAGTAGACCCCGATTTTACGCTTTCCCGTTTCGTACGTTTTCTACCGTTGGTCCCATGAAAAACGTAAAATCGGGGGTTCCACTGTATATATATATATATATATATATATATATATATATATATGATATGGGGAGAACGGCCGCCGGTCATTGCAAAGAAGAATGCCGCAACCCAACATCACAGTCAACTCTGTAGACATTGGATTACTGGAATGGTAGTCTGGTCGAAACTAAATGTCGTCGACACAAGATTTCTCGAACTACATATTTATTAAAATCGCCAACCACTCCGTCGGTATGAATGCAGCAAGTGGAAGCACAGGAATCCGTCCTAGTTTTGGACGTCAAGATTTATATAAACTTCAATCCATCACGTGACAAAAGGGTGTGTCTTAATAGTTGATTGGTTTAAAGTTGTTGTTGATGTGCAGAACTGATTTGAATTTGTACTGACGCCGCGCCGCGTCTCTTTATGTAAAAAAGACAGCCATCTTGAATGATTTTGCCGAAGGCTGTAATAATGGAATTTAACGCGAATGCCCAAAGGGAATTAAATAACTTAAGGGATTAAAAATGGGGTATGTAATTTTGAATAGTAAAGTGAGGAATTAATAGTTTATAAGTGTTAAGAGTGTTGAATTAAGAAATTACTAGTTTTTTAATATTATAGAATATCCCCCCCCTGTCCGAGAAGAGGCTGATCTACAATGCCTGCATTGGAGGGCAGACTCAGACGAGTGAGAAAAATGGGCGTTAAAAAATTTAGAATAAGTTAACGAATAATTTTCAATTAAAGTTAAATTGCAAAAAAAATTTTAAAGGTCACGCGATGAGATGACAGAACAACAGTATCAAATTTATTGCAAAATATATATATAAAAATCACTAAAAAGAAATACTCACAATATTAAATTGAAGATTCTACCTAATCATCAACTGAAAATTGCTGTGCAGGGCGGGCCCTCCCCGCACAACAACATTCCAGCAAAAAAAATCAATTAAATTTAACCAAAAAACTGTGAGTTATCAAATTTTCACTTTACATGAGTTTTAATTTTGAGTCGACTCACACAAATAATTGAATATAACAATGAAAATATCAAAATCAACCAAAAACAATGTTTAGTAAATGGAATAGAACATGACAATAATAATTTGAAGTTATTGTACTTTCCTCTTCAACTCTCTCAACATTGGAGTGAGTCCAAAAAAGTTTGTAAGGTACACATGGTAGCCTACAGTTCACTGTCCTTGTTATGTTAACTACAGTATGTTGCTTGAGAAAAGTACAAAAAAAAATAATCACAGTTCGGTAGGTTTTGTGACCTATCATCTCGCAAGAGCAGAATACACAAAAAAATCACAATATCTTGACTTAAAATAAAATAAACTAGTCCTTTGTAGCTGGTCACATAAAAAAATCACAGTCTTTACTTAAATCACATTTAATAATATACACATCTTCAATATATAAATTGCATATAATATCTTATAGAACATTTATTCCATCGTCGCAAGATCTTTGATACATCAAATTCTAATTCATTATTTTTAATTTCACATCTTTATTTATCTCATTATTTTTTCTTAATACCCATTATCTCCTTTATTTCAATATTATTTATTATTAAAAAAAATTTCTATATTCTTTATTTATTCTATTTATATTTATTCTAACTTTAATTACTTATTCTCAATACTTTTCACTTTATTTTTAAATTATTTATTTCCTATTCATTTGTGTACACTTATTATAAGTTTATGTGGATCCAATTCTTTGTGTTGAAGGTACCTTGTTATATGTGTGTCACCCAAAACTCTTAGTTTCAAATTCTTTAATTCTACTTCTAAGCAGTGAGGGGTTTGTGTTTATGTTTGCGTATAAATGTTTCTTTCTCCCTATTGTTCTCTGACTAATAAGGAGGAAGAGTCTATTGAGCCGTACAGTGGACTAACCGTGATTCTCCGACAGGATATGATCGCCTAGAAAAACAGCATCTTGCACAGTACAAAGATGGAGAATAACGAAAAATGTGCATATGTCATACCTGTGGGAGTATAATATAGAAATGGGAGGACAAAGGAGTGGCCATCCCAGCCGTGTTTTAGTCATTACTCAAGCTTATGGTTTTCAGCACTTTAAGTGACTGAGTTGATGAATTAAAAACAAATAGCAAAAAATTAAAAAAGATCTTAAACAGTTGGGATTACATCCAACGCGCTTGTTGAGGTGGGTGATGGGAAAGTGTATTCGAGAAAATAGAAAATTTACTGAAAAGTTAAAGAAGTAGAGTTTTCATAGTCGATGTTTGATTTCAGATCCAAAAAAATTCACATATAATAGTATTCCTAAGAAGAAAGTTTAAGAAAGACAGTTTTTTTTTCAACAGTTTTTATCTTTAGTAGGACAACACATAATTATATCAAATAAAAAAGTATAATGATGTTAAGCATCACATAGAAAAGAAAAAAATGGATCTATTGTTTGTCATTATTCGTGGTGTAGTTTTAAGTTCTCTGGTGCATTAAAGTATCTTAATTTGCAAGCATGGACAATTTCAGAATTTTGTTTGGTGTGAAAATTTGGTTTATCAACTTCATAATTAACTTTTGACATTTGTTTTAGAATAGTGTAAGGTCCAGAATAGGGGGAGTTTAACTTTCTCGTGTTAGGGTATTGGAATTCTTCTAATAATACTAAATCTCCAACATTAAATTTAGATTCTACGAAGCGTGCATCATACTTAACTTTATTCTTATTATGGTAATTAATTGTCCTTTCTTTAGCTAATTTTCTCGCCTCATCCACCTGAGGATGAGGCGAGAACCTCATGTCAGGTCAGTCAATTTGTCAGTCAATTTGGAATATTATCTTATGAACCTCATGTTAAAGAACAAGAATCGTCTTGTTCTTTAACATGAGTTTCATAAGATAATATTCCAAAAAGTAGGTAAGCTGGGGTCATTTGGGTAACTGAATGAGGCGTATGATTGTATTCATTAATCACTTCATTTAATAGGGTTGTCCAAGGAGTTTTACTTGTTGAGTTATGTACTTTGCACCTTAATCTAGTAATTATTGTTTGATTTACCCTCTCTACCTTCCCATTCGTTTGTGGATGATAACTCGACGTAAGTAATTGTTTCACATTATTATGCTCTAAAAATCTTCTAAACTTTGAACATGTAAAAGCTGCATTTCTGTCTGTTAGCAATTTTTTTGGTGTTTGAATTTGAAATATTTGTTTTAAGCAATTTGTATAAGTTTCAGTAGTTACGCTTTTTGATGGAAAAGCCCGAATATAACGCGTTGCATGGTCAATTATCAAATGTAAATATTTCTTTGTGGAATTATAGTAATTGAATCCGCCTACTGTGTCTAAACTTAAGTACTCGAAGGGTTGGTCTGTCGGAGGTACATCTTGCAGCAATCCAAACCTTTTCTGTCTTTTCTTTTTGTTTAATTGACAAGTATGGCAATGTTTTACATAATTACTAATGTCCTCAGTGATTTTGGGCCAATAATATTGGGGTGTAAGTAATTGCATTGTTTTATTTATTCCAGGGTGTCCATAATCCTCGTGGGCTCTTTTTAAAATTTCTAACCTCAATGAAAATGGTACTACAATTTTTAAAAATCCTTTCTTTCTCACGTAAATTACATCATTTAGTTTTTTATATTTAAGTCCCTGCACATTGTCTTTATTTTGAAAATCCACAATCTTTTTTAACTCGATTAAATGATTTATTTGTTGATTAGGTTCTGAAATAGGATTTCTGGAAAGCATGTCAACCTCAATGTTCGCAGATCCTCTCTGGTATTTTATTTCATAGTCAAACTTACTTAATTTTAGTGACCAACGAAAAAGTCTTCCTCTAAGGTTTTTAATGTTCCTCAACCAGACTAAGGCTGCATGGTCAGTGTGAATCGCAAATTTCCTACCATGGAGATAATTATAAAACCTATCCAGGCTGTCAACTATGGCGAGACACTCCAGTGCTGTGATTGAGTAATTTACTTCATAGGGTTTCAAGACACGTGAATGATATGCTATGGGATGTAACACCCCATCTTCACCTGGCTGCTTTAGAACAGCTCCAATTTGGTGTTTACTCGCGTCCACAAATAAGTGACAATCATTTGTTACATCATATAAGTGCAATATTGGTTTACAAATCAATAAATTCTTAAGATCCTCTAAAGCTTCTTGGCACTTGTCTGACCATCCCCATTTTACTCCCTTTTTCAATAATGTATTTAATGGATGTCTTACTTTTGCATATTTTGGAATAAACTTATTATACACATTTATTGTGCCCAAGAATCTTTGGAGTTTTTTTACATTAGTTGGTGGTTTCAAACACTTTATCTTTTCAATGTTAATGTTGTCTGGGGCAATTTTCCCATTTATTACATTATATCCAAGAAAATTAATGTGTTGCTGCAGAAAAGTACATTTAGCTAATTTTAACTTGATATTCTCTTTTTTGAAAATATTAAACAGTTGATCTAAATGTTCAAGGTGTTGTTCTTTGGAGTCTGAAAAAATTAAAATATCATCGAAATAGTGGCATGCAAAGTTAACTTTATATTTATCTAAAATTCTCCTGATAGTCCTATTGAATATTGCAGGGGCATTCTTTAAGCCAAATGGAAGTCTTAGCCACTCGTATAAGCCAAAAGTAGTGGCAAATGCCAATTTCTCAGTATCTTTTGGGTGGACGGGTACTTGCCAATACCCTGAGGTAAGGTCCAAAGTTGAAAAGTAATTAGCTTTGCTTAATTTATCCAGAATATCATCAATTCTGGGTAAGAGTTCTGCATCTGTCTTAGTAATTAAATTTAGTTTTCTGAAATCAATACAAAGTCTAGTTTTTCCTTCATCTCGCTTTTTTGCCAAAGTCACAGGACTTGAGTATGAACTATGTGATTCTTTTATGATTACTGCTTCTAACAAATTTTTAATTTGGGTCCTGATCTCTTTTTCCTCAATTGGCGAAGTCCTGTATGCTCTTAAACTCACTGGTAAATCAGAATTTAGGATTATTGTTTGGGGTTACATTCTTATTTTGCCTATGTCATATTTGTTAGTTGAAAACAGTCTATTATTTTTGTGCAATAATTTTTTTAATTCCCTATCAACATCTAAATTTTTGATTTGACCTTTAATGTCAACATTTTCATAATTTGGGGTATTTTATGCTTTTATTTCACCAGAATGTTCATTAAAATTTTCACTTACATCATAATCAATACAGAAAATATCATTTCCTTTCTGTGAGTTCTCTTCATAAGGGTTAAACATATCAAAAACTTCAATTTCATGACCATTACTATTATTATACACCTGCTTATTAACACATTCATTTTGTAGATGTACTGAAATTTTACTTATATCACAAATATTAACCAACTTCAAAGAAATTCTATTTTGATACACACAAAATTGGTTACAGTCAATTACTACTTTAAACTTTTTACATTCAGGAAGTCCCAGAATAAGATAAGGCAAGTCATTGTCCAAAACATATGCAGAAATATTTCTAGTTATTTTCCCTATTTTCAAAGTTAATACACATTTAGTTGTAATTAAGATTTCACCCTCAGCTTGCCTGACCTTAATTGGAGAACTTGAATAACATTTCAGTTTGCACTGCTTGACTAGTTTTCGTGACATCAGACTAATGGTCGAAGCAATGTCAATCACACAATTTAAAAAATTATGTTTCTCATTTCTATATAGTCCTTTTGTTTTATCAACCCCACGATTTCTGATAATTTTCCCCCTCAATGACAGTAATTGTCATTCTGGCGCCTGATCTCTTTCAAATTCAGGTTCCTCATAATGATGTTTGTTGTCTGACACCGACATCTTATCAAATCTCTCATTTTTAGAGCAAGTGTGTTCCCAATGGTAAGCATTACGTATGCCAAAATTAGAACATTTTCGACAGGGTCTAGGTGGTAAATCTGCATATTGTTGGTGGGGATTAATTTGGTTATTGGGTCTGGATGCAAAATTCCTATTTAAGTTGTGATCTCTGGGCTGCCATTGTCTGAATTGTTGCTTCTGACTATAATTAGGTCTAAACTGAGTTTGTTGATTATTATTAGGTCTAAATTGAGGCTGGGAAGAGTAATTTTGTCTAAATTGATGAGGTGGACTATAATTCATCCTAACTTGAGGTTGGTTGTAGTAATTCTGTCTAAATTGGAGCCTATTTTCAAATCTAGTGTTAAAACAGTTATCCCGATTCCCTTGATTAGCTTTGTTTCCTTCATTATTTATTTTGATTAGCTTAGTAGCCAACACTAACCATTCTGTCGTTGTTTGAGGAGGATTTGCAGCTATGGTCATTCTCATTTGAGTATTTAGACCTTGTGTTAGGCCCTCTAGTATTAACTTCTGTGATAACCCCAATCTTTTTCCTGCATCAATTTTTTTATGAAAATATTTGGTTAAGTCATCATCATATTCAAATTTCAAATTGGAAAATTCAGAGAATTCCACGCTATGTGTCTAAAAGAATAATTCCTGTAAAGTATTTTTTAATTCTGTCCATTCTTGAATGTGTAAGCAGGAATTTACAAAGGCCGTAAGGGATTCCCCTTTTAGGAATTTTGAAATAGATTTAACTTTCTCTTCTTCTGACAGATGGGCTTGTAAGCATTTTTGCTCAAAATATGAAAGCCACCTAACAATTTTCATCCCCGATTATGGGTCAAAAAAAATGATGTCTTTTAATTCTTTTTCTCTAGTGTCAGTAATTACAATTGTATCCTTCAAATCCTGACGGTCAGTCACTTTTTCGTCAATATCACCTGAGAAAAACTGATCAACTTTTTGTTTAGTTTCTCCATTGTCATCATCCTCACTCCCCGACACAGTAAATGACCGGTCTTTCAACAATTCTTTTTCACTCTTGCTATCCATTATTACAATATTTGTTACAAAATATCACAGTTATATACTTAAAAACAAGAATATAATACCCTCTACAACATATATGATCACATTTTCGGAAAAAATTTCTTGTTCAGGTTAGTGTTCAAAAAGTTTATAAAACAAATCATACGACCTGTTCTTGACCTGATGAAGACTCCGAAATCCCTTTACATAAAGTGTAGCGTCCAAGAAAAACTTGTAAAAGCTCCTCTGAACAGCGCTAGGCTTGCATTCAGGGAATCGAATTAATTTCAAATCACACACAGTATGGATGAAAAAGAACTGTAGTTAAAAAAACCAGCACACACTTTTCCGAAGAGAAAAAAACACAAAACGCCCGCACCGATGATTTTTGAACTGGCGGTGATTACACTCTTTGATGACACTCGTGATGAACTTAACTCCGCAGCCCCTAGTCGTCACACTGCAAAAAGAACAAAAATACAGTCTTGAAGTCCGGATAGAAAAACAATAAATTTAAATCCACAATCACTGTTCATCACACGGGTAGATGGGCAGGGGAAAGAAAATAACTCTGTACAGCTCTGAATTGGAAAGAAGATGATGTAACACGTTGGCGGTGACTTACTTTCATTCTCTGCGTTGCTGACTTGTCGCGGCGAAATTAACTAAAAAGGTTGAATCGGGGGAGAGGAAAAAAATGCATCAGTGGACGGTCCTTATGGCAATGGAAATCGTTTGTCTTCTCGCAGCACGTGAAATAATCATGCCGGCTCTTTGTGATATGGGGAGAACGGCCGCCGGTCATTGCAAAGAAGAATGCCGCAAGCCCACATCACAGTCAACTCTGTAAACACTGGATTACTGGAATGGTAGTCTGGTCGAAAAGAAATGTCGTCGACACAAGATTTCTCGAACTACATATTTATTAAAATCGCCGACCGCTCCGTCGGTATGAATGCAGTAAGTGGAAGTACAGGAATCCGTCCTAGTTTTGGACGTCAAGATTTATATAAACTTCAATCCATCACGTGACAAAAGGGTGTGTCTTAATAGTTGATTGGTTTAAATTTGTTGTTGATGTGCAGAACTGATTTAAATTTGTACTGACGCCGCGCCGCGTCTCTTTACGTAAAAAAGACAGCCATCTTGAATGATTTTGCCGAAGGCTGTAATAATGGAATTTAACGCGAATGCCCAAAGGGAATTAATTAACTTAAAGGATTAAAAAAGGGGTATGTAATTTTGAATAGTAAAGTGAGGAATTAATAGTTTTTAAATGTTAAGAGTGTTGAATTAAGAAATTACTTGTTTTTTAATATTATATATATTATATATATATACAGTGGTACCTCGAGTTTTTCGAGATACGAATATTCTCTCGGTAGATTGTTTGCTTCGAGTTATGATCTAAAATTCGAGTTACGAGCAAGTTCAGATACCCCACCTCTAGTTTGAACAGCGAATGCCATGTTACGTGCTCATCAAATGAGAATACAAGAAGCATATAATTTTTACCACCTTTATGTACAATTATTATACTATTGTATATAATTATTATACATTATTATAATTATTAACAATTATTATACTATTGTATTATTATATTATTGTATAATATTTTTCTGGGACTACTATCCAGTATTAAACCGAGAGATTGGATTCTGAGAAAATATTCTTCGGAATCTCAGACAGAAAAATCTGGACATTTCAACCACAGTGAACGATACAACAATCGGCCCACTTCCGTGTCTCACTCGTTCACTTTAAGAGAGTAGCTGGTAATAAAAGCGAAAGGAAAGCGGGTCGAAAAGATCAAAAATCAACGAATAAGATTTAATTTCTCAGTTCAGCCTTTCTCATCCTTTTCCATCAGCATCTTCAAGTCTGATCTCCAAGGTAAATGTTGTACATTACACTTAATAAAACAAACTTATTGCAGTACATTCTATTGGATTGCATTTTTATTCAATGTTTGTCGTTTATAAACACGTTTTTCTTATTTAAAAACATCTAACAAAAAAATTGCGGTATTTTGGGGGAGCCCGGATCGAATTAATGGCACTTCCATTCATTTCAATGGAGAAAAAGGATTCGAGATACGAGTGTTTCGAGTTACGAGCTAAGTCATGGAACGAATTAAACTCTTAAGTCGAGGTACCACTGTATATATAAATATATATATATGTAATATATCCATTACATATCGTTCTTAAAATGCAACCTGAAAAGGAAAACTAGCTCAAATTTACATGGCTGGAGCTAGACTCAGCCTGAAAGGAATTAAAATTTTGAAGAAGTCGTGTCGAATAGTTTTATTAGAGCGATAGTAGCATCTGTCCATCTCAGACGACAGCTCGGAGCGAAGTGTAATATCACCTTTCAACCTTACGCGCTAGAAGTGAGGTACATGTGGCTGTTGTTTTGAAATGTCAGCGGAATTTGGGGCTGGCGATGTGAACCCACGCCTTTCTCGAGACGTATACACGTGTAGAATTGCAACGTTTGCTATTTTATGGGAAGTTCTGTTGCTATGGGTTTTTGAAGCGCTAAAGTAATGTTACTGGGGATTGGATTTAGGAAAGGGAATTTAAATGATAGAATGGAGGGCCTAATATTTAATTTATTACAAATCCCCCCCCGAAAAAGGGAAAATCGTCACGTTGAAAGGTGACATTTTCACAAACAAATTACAAATGAACTCTTGTATAATAAAGTGAGTACAATTACAATCAAATATAATCAAAATTAACTACATTATACAATTACATGTCTCTGAATGCAACATTGGTGGGAAGAAGTCACGACAAACAGCAAGGTGGGTGAGATTTAGAAAACATCAAGGTTACAGAGTCAAGAGCTTTGTCCATAACACGTCATAAATTAACTTCACCGAAACAAAACCAAAATTAAATCTTTGAATATTTTCTATAAAATTAAGCTCACTCTTATGACCTCGTTGCACCATCACACAAAATATATGAAACTAAAGGAATATACAATGAAATTTATAATGAACATTCAAAATATATGGAATTAACATAGTATGCAATAAAGTTTATAATTATTATACAATGTGCAACGAAATTCAAATAACTGAAATATTATTGGCTAATATAATCTAAATAACTTTTTAATTAAATCAAAGTTCTTCATTCAATAATGAGTCCTTAAATAACGTATAATTCTTGGAGTCCTTAAGCTCAGTTTAAATTCAAGTCGTTATACATTGTTTATCAAATAAGTCCTTATTGTATGTGGTTTATATTCAGTGTTTACATTTTACACATGATTTCACATGATTTTAAAACTTCCTCGTTTACATCAATTATCATTCATCGATCTCCATTTTTCACATTCCTAATCTCGAATACTTACACAAATTTTAAAATAATTCACAATATATAATTCAGAAGATATTTCAATAAGTTCAAGTTCAAAACAACATTACTTTAGACAATATTTTTACAAAATTGATTTCTTATATTATTCTGAAAGTTTCACTTCAATTACAGCATAGATTTAGATACCTGTCAAGTTTTTTAACAATACATAAGATCATAAATTAAACAATTCAAAACAACTTGTTATAAATCCTTAATTAAGTAAATGGGCAGCATTTGCATATTAGGTAATATTCAAAAACATTATGTGCTTTAACATCGTCACTAATTTCAATTCAAAATATTCAAATTCTAAAATCATTGGTACCAATCATGACATAAGTGACAAACCTGGAGGTGAAATGGTCTATCCTCTGTGATGTCCAACGTGAAAGATTGTTAATGATCACGAGGGTGCTGTGATGCAAAGACAGCAAGAGGCTCATCCCTCTGCGGGAGGAACTACCCCTTGTGCTGGCAAAAGGTTTCTCCGGTGTCAACAAACATAACAACTCAGATCATCAACATACTTGGCAAAATTAGGGGTAACCTGTGACATGTCATGTTAGCCCTAACATTGACAAAATTTTTCTTTAACTTAGCACATCAACATTTTCTTTTTAATAAATATTCTTTTAAAATAATTCAGATGGTAATTTGTAGAAGGCAAACTAGCATCAAAAATTCTCTAAATATGATTAACTACGAAATTTAGGTAGGTATCTAAATCCATCAAAGTTAGGTTATCATCATCATGCGTCAACAGCAATCTTCATTGGGTTATCAAAATATCGTAAGATTATCGTAGTCAAGGTCAGGTAGTTATTTGAGTTACAGTTGGGTAGTCTTAATCATCACAGATAGGGGTTTTTTTTCCAACACTATTAATTAATTTTTACTTGGGATCTTGGGCGTTTTGGGGTTTACTGTTTTTAAAATAGGAATTTTACTTTTTCTCGTTGCTAATCGAAAATTATCTGCAGGGTTGAAAGGTCTTAATCTGGTACAGTGTACAATTTCCGAGGTTTTCTTAGTGAGGGAATTGGGTCTGTTAATTTCAAAATTTACTGTAGAAATTTGTTTCAAAATTTTATATGGACCAGAATAAGGGGGAGTAAGTTTAGGAGTATTTGGGTAACGAAACTCTTCGTACATTACTATATCACCTACCTTAAATTTAGATTCCTCAAAACGAGTGTCATATCTTTCTTTATTTACTTCATGATTTCTTATAGTTCTCTGTTTAGCAATTTCCTAGCTTCTTCAATTGGTGGGTACATGTCTTGATCCTCCAGTAAATTTTTGTAAGGTGGTTTTCCATGCATTAAATAAGAAGGGGGAAATTTTGTTACGGTATGGGGTGTGTCGTTATATTCATTCGTTATTTCACGTAATAATTTTGTCCAGGAGACTTTACCAGGGTGTGAATTTAATTTACATTTAAGCCTAGTAATCAGGGTCTGATTTACTCTTTCATTTTTTCCGTTTGTTTGTGGTCTATGCGAAGTAGTTAGCAATTGTGTAATATTATTGTTTCTCAAAAAATGTTTAAATTTGGAGGAAGTAAAAGCACTATTTCTATCACTTAAAATTTTCTTAGGTACTTGGTGTTGAAAAATTTGTGTTAAACAATTAATATAAGTATCTGTATTTTCATTTTTAGAAGCAAAGGTCCATATATACCTCGTGGCATGATCTATAACTATGTGTAAATATTTCTTTGTAGACTCATACTAATTTAAGCCACCAACAGTGTCTATGGCAAGAATTTCAAAGGGTTCACTGGTAGGGGGTAACATTTGTAAGAGACCAAACCTTTTTTGTCTAGACTTCTTATTTAATTGACATACTTCACAATGTTTCACATAGTTACTCACATCTTTAGTTATTCCAATCCAATAATATTGAGGGGATATCAGATTTAACATTGCCGAAACTCCTAAATGTCCATAATTAACATGGGCTTTTTCTAATAATTTTAAACGTAAAGAGAAGGGCACAACAATTTTCATTAAACCTTGTTTTTTAATTGTCCATACATTATTAACTTTTTTAAACTTCTTACCGTTTACATTATCTAAATTTTGATGATGCTCGATTTCTTGCAATGTCAACAATGGGTCACGTTCACGTAAAGTTACATGGTGAGAAATTGGGTTTCTAGTTAACATATCGGCTTCATAATTTGTAGAACCTTTTTTATATTTAATGTCAAAATCGTACATGGAAAGTTTAAGTGACCATCGGAATAATCGTCCAGTTGGGTGTTTAATACTTTTTAACCAGACAAGTGCAGCATGATCCGTATGAACAGTAAAATGAGTCCCATGTAAATAACAATAATATTTATCAACAGCATCAATAATTGACGAGCATTCCAACTCGGTAATGGCATAATTTTGTTCATAGGTTCTAAGTTTTCGAGAATGATAGGCTATGGGATGCAAACTTCCATCAGGGTGTTGTTGTTTTAAGATTGCGCTTACCGCTTGTCCAGACGCATCCACGAAAATATGATATGGGTAATTCGGATTGTAAATAGATAAAACAGGTTTAGAAATTAGAGCGTCTTTTAAATCCTGAAAAGCTTTCTGGCAATCATCTGTCCATTCAAATTTAGTGCCTTTCTTCAATAATTTATTCAATGGTACTCGTAATTTAGCATAGTTGGGAATGAATTTATTATAAACATTTACGCTACCTAAAAATCTTTGTAAGTCTTTAACATTCCTGGGAGGTTGAAGTTTCTTAATAATTTCTATATTCGCGTTACTCGGGTGATAACATCCCTTTCCTACTTCATATCCCAAAAATTTAATTTTTGTTTGGGCAAATTGGCATTATGAAAATTTCAATTTTATGTTTTCTTTTTCACAAATCGAGAAAATAGTTTTTAAATGCTCTAAGTGTTCTTCGAAAGAGTCTGAAAATATAATTATATCCTCAAAATAGTTGATCGCAAATTTAATTTGGTATTTATTTAAAATTTGTCTGAGTGTTCTTTGGAATATGGCAGGAGCGTTTTTCCAGCCAAAAGGTAATCTTTCCCATTCATATAAGCCAAAGTTTGAGGTGAAAGCTAATTTTTCTGTATCTTTTTCATTTAGTTTAATATGCCAGTAGCCACTCGCGAGATCAAGGGTGTAGAAAATCTTAACATTGGTTAGTTGATCTAAAACTGCGTCGATTCGAGGAATTGGTTCCGAGTCCGTTTTTGTAATACTATTTAGTTTTCGGTAATCGATACACATTCTGGATTTTGAATTTTCATCTTTCTTGTAAGCCAACGTAATTGGGGAAGCATAGGGTGAATGAGATGTTTTTATTAAACCTGCAGCTAAAAGCTCGTCTATTTGCTTCTTAATTTCGGCATTATCTTTTGGCGACGCCCTGTATGGACGAAGGGAAATTGGTAGTTCAGAATTCAAAATTACTCTTTGTGGTTCAAGGCGTATACATCCAACATCATATTTATTTTTCGCGAAAATATTATTATACTCATTCAATATTTTGTTCAATTGAACACTTTCATCATCAGCAACACTATTCATTTTCAATATTATATAAACGAGTATCACAATTTCTATTATATTTAGTATCAAGATTTATAGTATTATGAGAACAAGTATGTGGCACATTAGGATTATCATATGTTAAAAATATATAGCAATTATTAGTAACACTTTCCAATGACAAAGTAGATGAGATATTATTTTTTCCTTGATAAACACAAAAATTTTTAAAATCCAGATTAATTTTAAACAGATTAATAATTTCCGACGACAAAATTGCATATTTTAAATTTGTTTCAATAACATAAAAATTCACAAATCTATTCAACTTACCGATTCGGCACTGTGTAGAAATTATTTTATCAGTTTTTATTTTACCTGCGAGGGTACTGACCTGTGAATTGTCCGATGGAAGAATTTTCACATAATATTTAATTTTATCATATACAGTTCGAGAAATAATGTTAATGGTGCTACCTGTATCTATCAGGCCGATAATCAGTTCAGTACCGATTTCTAGGTCTACGGTGAACATCCATCATTGTCGCTGTTCTGCCATGTTGCTGTTATAATTGTTTGCATGTTGTGGAGGCTGGAACCGAGTCCTAGGACGTTCCTGTTCTCGAAAATTCTGGGGCCATCTATGCCATTGTCGCGGTTGTTGGTGCCGGAATCTAGGTGACTCATGTTGTGGGAATGTGTCATAGTCATCTCGCCGATCGAACGGTCTGCGAAAACCGGACTGTTGGTTATGCAAGTCTCTATTATGGTGTTCTTTCCTCTTATCTTCGTAGCTGTTGATCATTTTCCTCCCAAGGGAAATCCACTCTGTAGTTGTACCAACGTTACTTATTAAAAATAAATCCCTGTATCTTGTCGGCAATCCGTCTGTGAGACCTTGAATTATATAT
Source organism: Dolomedes plantarius (assembly GCA_907164885.2). Classification (NCBI taxonomy): domain Eukaryota; kingdom Metazoa; phylum Arthropoda; class Arachnida; order Araneae; family Dolomedidae; genus Dolomedes; species Dolomedes plantarius. The sequence continues at coordinate 145,502,660 of OU015491.1, read as the reverse complement.
TCTTCTTCAAGTTTTAATGCTTTACCGATATTCATTTTCTTTTTAAAATAATTATTTATATTTTGACTTCCAGAAAGGCTCAACCTGCTGAAATCTTCGAATGAAAACTGTTTTTCTTCTGAGAAATAGTCACTGATTTTTATTTTAACTTCATCCCACTTTTGTGATTCTATTAGGTTTTCGATGTAAAATTCCAAAGCCTCGTCCGATAGAAAATCCGGAAATATTTGTAGTTTTTCTTCTTCTGTCAATTCAATAGTCTTTTTCTCGAAGAATTTCAACCAGTTATTAATTTTGACCATTCCATTAGGATTAAATTTCGGAAGATTACTTAATTGATTTGGTGAAGATATAGCACTGTTTTCCAATAATTGTTTGTCGTAAACTCCAGAATTATCCACTTGTTTTTCTTCAGGTTGGTCACAGTCACGATGATTAGCCAATTTTTTATTTAAATCTTTCGATGTCATTTTCCTTTGCTCGTTTCGAAAAGCGAAATCAAAACTAGGTCATTTCATTTTCAAGTGTTACGCTGGCGAAATCCTATTGCGCTTCTCTCAAGGTCGGTATTTCACGCGCACACACATAGTCCTAGGCAATGGATTCTAAGTCCGTTGGGGTTGATTAGCACGTGAAGTATCGCTTTCGGCTCTATGTAATATATCCATTACATATCGTTCTTAAAATGCAACCTGAAAAGGAAAACTAGCTCAAATTTACATGGCTGGAGCCATTCACTCAGCCTGAAAGGAATTAAAATTTTGAAACAGTCGTGTCGAATAGTTTTATTAGAGCGATAGTAGCATCTGTCCATCTCAGACGACAGCTCGGAGCGAAGTGTAATATCACCTTTCAACCTTACGCGCTAGAAGCGAGGTGCATGTGGCTGATGTTTTGAAATGTCAGCGGAATTTGGGGCTGGCGATGCGAACCCACGCCTTTCTCGAGACGTATACACGTGTAGAAATGCAACGTTTGCTATTTTATGGGAAGTTCTGTTGCTATGGGTTTTTAAAGCGCTAAAGTAATGTTACTGGGGATTGGATTTAGGAAAGGGAATTTAAATGATAGAATGGAGGGCCTAATATTTAATTTATTACATACATATATATATATATATATATATATATATATATATACATACATATTGTCACGATGATTTTGTGGAATACAGAAATGATACGAAGATACGAAGCGCGTAGCTCAGGACAGGTTTTTATTCACCAGATTGCGGGAAACATTACCTTAAATACACCTCCGGATATGTCCCGACATTCCCTTCGGAAGTCTGAGAAATATTCCAGAAACCTCTGGAACCGGAACTGAAATAAATAATAGGTAAATTTGCATACAGCTCGCATGCAGAGCAAATTAAAATAAACGATGTTCCGGCACCCCGACGGCGGCTGCTTTCGAACCCGGGACCTTCTGATTAGACATCGGGAGCGATACCGCTGAGCCACCGTTGCTTCGGTGAAATGTGGCATTGCTCCCTCCCTGCAAAACAGCGCCTCGCTGTTTGTATTAAAATGATATGTTACGTGATTTTTGCTCTAGACCGCGTAAGGGGACCCGCATAAGATCTGGATGGTACGTCGTGAGACTGTTCTCGTTCAACATTTTCTGCTTCTGGGGTGTCGCTGTCGGTATCGGCATCCAATTAAGCGTCTTGAGCGTCTGGGTTGTAATACGGTTTCATCCGGAGCACATGGACTACTTCTTTCGATTTCCTCCTCCTTGAAGTAGGGTCAAAATCTTCCACTTCGTAAGTGACGTCAGATAACCGCCGCAAAATCTTATAGGTACCAAAATATCGCTATCTCCCGCCTTCCTAGCATCCCCGGAAGACGTATCAGATATTACGGTTAAAATGTCTTCATCGAGTGGTTCAGCGAAACCAACGCACATACCTTGAGGGATGGTGTGGGGCTCAGCTCTTCCATTCGCAATCCATATTTTTCCCGAGCTCTTGTAACAGCGTAGCGAGTTAAATAATCGGTGCAAACGATTATCCATTTATTTCCTCGATTCGTCTTCGGGAATCTTCCCAGTAGATCTATGCCAATCCGTTGAAAGGCTGACTCGGCAGGAGGTATCGGTACTAGACGCCCACGGCGGCTGCTTTCGAACCCGGGACCTTCTGATTAGACGTCGGGAGCGATACCGGAATGCTCTCTGCCCGTGCGAGAGAGAATGCCTTGCGGCCGTATGGGCTATAAATAAATTCCGTCCCTACCTTTTCGGTAAAGCTCTTACGATTCTGACGGACCATCATTCCTTGTGTTCGCTAGCTGGTCTGAAGGATCCTTCTGGAAGATTGGCAAGGTGGGCTTTGCGCCTTCAAGAACACAACATCTCCCTGGACTGAAGCAAAAATCACGTAACATATCATTTTAATACAAACAGCGAGGCGCTGTTTTGCAGGGGGGGGGGGAGCGTAGCTCAGGACAGGTTTTTATTCACCAGATTGCGGGGAACATTACCTTAAATACACCTCCGGATATTTCCCGACATTCCCACCGGAAGTGTGAGGAATATTCCAGAAACCTCTGGAACCGGAACTGAAATAAATAATAGGTAAATTTGCATACAGCTCGCATGCAGAGCAAATTAAAATAAACGATGTTCTGGCACCCCGACGGCGGCTGCTTTCGAACCCGGGACCTTCTGATTAGACGTCGGGAGCGATACCGCTGAGCCACCGTTGCTTTGGTGAAATGTGGCATTATATATATATATATATATATATATATATATATATATATATATATATATATATATATATATATATATATATATATATATATATATATATATATATATATATATATATATATATATATATATATATATTTATTTATTTATTTATTTATTTATTTATTTATTTATTTATTTATTTTAATTAGGGCGGAACGTAAAAAAAAGTTTGCAATTTTGTTTTTGCCCTAGTGCGGAAAAGTTGGTTACTGGTGGGTAGGTCACGTATGCAAAGTTTTGGGAAAAACAAAAAAATCTTCCGTCTCAATTTCGTCCGTGATTTTTAGCAGATTTTTACCATATAGTTAAAAATGTGTATTTCCATTTTTGTATGCAGCTCTTCGCCCTTTTTCTGAAATAAAATTCAGGAAAAAACCCAGAACTCACCACGGGGAGTTGGCTGCATTACAAGTTCCACCCGTGTCCACCCATCCACTCAACCATACGGTAACTAAATCCTTTGCTCTTATGGTCACTTAATTCCTTTGCATCAATTATTTCGATTTTACTCGGTACTCGCATTTGGTTTCAAATGATGGCATAGCTTTTCTCGACCCTTTTGGGGTTCTAATTAAAGCGTCGCACTTATTTTCTCCAAACACAGCCACAGAAACCTCTGTTACTAGTTTCACGAAACTTTCAACACTTTGGGTGTGGCAAGGAAATTTTAGGCATCCTAAGTGTTGAGCTACAGACTCTCAACTGGAAATCAAATTTCTCAAATAATCTTCTGTCAAGTCTGATGTTAGTGGGGATTCCGTCAAATTACATTTCTGCCAATCAATAAGGTCTATATATAAACTGCCTCGAAGTTGAGCGACGAAATGTTGTAGTATCTGAGTCCTTCCTTTTATTCCTTTCTTGCTTGTAAAATCCTATGCAGTCCAAGTTCTCGAATGAGCTGTCTGTCGTCTGTGATCATTGACTAGATTATTGCTTCCGGATGGCCGAAATAGCCATTTCTCTGGTTAATGGGATCGACCACAGTCTTCAGTTCGTCCCCTTCAAAGATAGCGGGAGACGTTTATTGTCTTCCACAAATTTCGTGGACCATCCGTGCAATATGGATTTAATTTAACTGTAAATCACATAGGTGCGTACACTTTCATGATGAACTCTACCAGAGTTGGAAGTTGGTTTGAAGGCTCTGAAGACCTAATGTATAAACGCATTATTCGATTTGCAGTTGTTATCTATGAGACATTTTTACAGGGTGATTTAGTGACAAACTTGATGAGCAGTTTCCATTTGTGACAGCTTGACAAATATCCCAAAGGTATCGCTTTTCTTTTCGCTTTTAAAGTCAAAATTTCCAGCGTTCTATATTTTAACTTAATATAAAACGTATGAAGAAAACTCCAGAGGGCGTAGTGACACTTTAACTTTATGTAACTTTTCAATAGTCGAATATATTATTTTGAGGAAAGAAAGTAAGTTTTCTAATTTCAAAATTTACAAAATGTGATCAAACTCTGAAGCTGACACTCATCTCAACTTCGGAAAAACAAATTAGTAAAGTTAAAAAAAAATACTATGCCATTCTGTAGGGAATCATACCACTACAAATTCCTGCACACGTTTTCCGATTATCCCCACTCAAACTCGGGAATTTCGGCCAGCCGGAACACGATGATCCTTAATGCCATGGACACGTGCTTTCTCCCTACATGTCTTACAAATATCTATTCCTCAGTAATAAACGAGACAATAAATATGTTCCCGCTGAGTATTTTACCAAATGAATTATTTCTTGAATTTTGCGAATTACTATTCCATGGACCTAGCACCCTTTTACATAGAAAGTACTTTCACATGAAAGTCTGCAGCTCCGATTTATTCCAATATTTTTTTTTTTGCATTTGAGCTCTGAATCCTTAACTAATGCAACGGAAAGAGACAGTGAACAATTTATTTTATTAAGTAAGAGAAAGGAACTCTTTATGCAGTGGGGAATTTTTATTCTTTCGTAACGGTGAAAAGTTTCGTAACGACTGATTGCAATGATGTTCTGAATTTGAAAGTCGATAATAAATGCAACAGTTAACAGTTCATGACAGAACGCTTTGCATTCGTTATTTTTAATGCTAGGATATGAATAATTTTGAATACGTCTGTGTAAATATTATGTATCAGGGATTATAACTGTTTAGAAATCTTAATGTTTTTTGATGTTATTAATATTTAAAATTTTTATTTTCTACCTGGAATCATACGTTACGAAATAAACTTGTTCTTAAATTTTAAGGAGGTAAATATTCGTAGCGATTCGTAATCATGTGAAATCGATGTATATGTTACTTCGCAGCAAGAAGCGTCCACGCAAAAGCTTCCTCGCTTCTAATTTTCTAAAATGGGAAGTACATCGCATGTCGTAAAAAGATTATGACAAGTTGCAATGTCTTTCTGTCTGCAAGAATCAAAGCGAAACTTGAATAACGGTTTACATGTCACAGTTATTTACCTAATACAGAGATGAAAATTTACAAACTTTTGTTTTACTTTTTTAATTACGAAATCAAGAAAAAGGATGTAGCATGTAAATAAATAAATATGAATAAGAGATCCATTTATCCCCAATTTCCTCTCTTCACATTTTTAAAATCTATTTTTCTCCAAAGTAGTTTTAGTCCCTCAAGTTGCAGCCCTTTTGCTGTAATTTATCCTCTGAAGCATTTTTCAGACGCTTCTAGAACACACAGTCACTGAGTTGGAAATGCTCCAACAAACCCTCTGGCACAAGCTCAGAGCTGCAACTGACCATACTGCGATGGTTAGCCTTCCACTTCCACGGTCATTGATTCCAATTCCCTTCTGATATTCTAAGAATCCATCAGGAATCCTTTAGTGCGTATGCATCGAGCCTTAAAATATGTGAGATAGCAACTAAAGTGTCTGTAAACCTCTATTCGTCGCAGTAATTGCGAGGTCTTCAAAGAGAAAATCGATTTGCTTGTTAGATACGAAGGGTTTTTTCAGCGATTATCAGGGTTCCATTTTCATACAGGAACAATTCAGAAATATCAAGATAGTGCGAAGTCCAGCGCTTTCTCTGGAAGGTGTGTGATATATTTATCAGTTATCCCAATATTGTGATAATTTAAGATAATTTCAGTTCAGTTATGACAACTCGAATGTGGTCTACATTTAATTCCTCCACTGCGCAAATTGAATTTCGGAGACCAAGTTATTATGTCAGTTCATGCTGGATGCATAGATCTCGAAGGATCTACATTTCCTACTTCGTGTTTGGTGAGCACAAATGTACGATTCACTAGAGAGTAGCTATGTAATAATTACTGTTGTTCAAGCTTAGAGCCATACCTGTTGTCTGGTACCAGCAGAGTTTTTCAAGCATTAAATATAAACTTGGCAGTAAGTTACCAAATGTCAGAATTATATCTTATATAATCTGTGTAAGATCTCTATATGATTTCAGAAAAAAATTCCCAGTAAAAAATTCTACTAGTGAGGAAAAAATATCTCCTTTTAATTTCATATGACGAAATGGGATGGTTCGTTGGTGTTGAGCATTACAATCATCTTTTGAATCACGAGGTCTAAACAGACCGTTATCTAGAAGATGCAAGTTAGGTCTAGAGATGCAAGTTAGGGCTGAAATGTATAGGCCAGAGGTGGGGAACCTTTGTACCATTAGAGGCCACATGTAAATTAGGTAGTAATAAAGGAAGCCGCATAAGTTGATGAACCTATAAATGCGACTTTTATGAAATTATTATAGTTAGATATGGTTTTAACAATTTCGTGCATTACATAGAAAAATAACAAATAACTTAAGTCCTTATTTATTTATTATTTAACATTAAAAGTTACAATATAAAATATTTTTGTATTCACATAAGGATAAAAACTTGTTATAACATTAATCATTAATTATTTTTTTGCAGAAAAAATAATACATTTTAACGTACATGGAGTCAGTCACAACAATAATAGTAAGAAAATAGTTTTTGTGTAGAGATCATATAACATGTCTGATAGTATTGCTAAGAAACTCTGAGCATTAAATTACATATAAAGTGTAGTTAAAGTGTCATACAATCAAGGTAAATGAAGCTCATTTGGATAAATATTCAATTGAGACTTTAGACAACAATTTCAAAATGTCAACTTTATTTTGGCCGATACTGTACATACATTCATGCCGTTCTTTATTTAATTCTATTGATTTGGAAATTGATGTAATCGATATAATTAAATATTAATTAATACAAGTGCTAGCTTTTATGAAGGCCGCAAGAGAAGATCACGGAGGCCGCGCGTTCCCCACCTTTGGTATAGGCCATTGGTTTTTACCAATTAGGCTATACCAATTAGGCTGTACCAATAAGGCTGTTAAAGTACCAATTAGGCTGTCTCAGGAAATGCGTCAAATAGGATTTTAAAAGTATAACTTTTGGGTGTTAATATTTCCAATCAAAAATCCACCCAAACAAACAATTCACAAGAAATAAGTTATAACGTGGTATATTTAATGATGGCTTCATATCTATTTTAGATAGAGTGCTCCGAATTTTCAATGCATCAGATATATATATATATATATATGTGTGTGTGTGTGTGTGTGTGTGTGTGTGTGTGTGTGTGTGTGTGTGTATGTGTGTGTGTGTGACCATCAATATCATCTGCATAATGCTATTTAAACATTCCATTTGAATGCTTTTTACTATAGTTTAGTGAAGACTGTTTAAATATTAATGTTATACAGTCTGATATACATAATGAATTTTAAATTCCAATCAATTTTAAGCACGTGTTTCTGATGAAAAGTCTAGACACACTTGCAATCATTTTAATGAAACGTGTAATCTAGTATCAGCTATTCTTGTTATGTGAATCTTCTTTTCAATTAGATTTCCTTCTAGCAAAATTCATTTATTTTTTTAGAAAATGCTAAGTGAATAAACTTTTTTGCCCGCTGCGTACGCGCTATCTATCATAAAATTACTTTTTTCAGAGAAGGAGGAAATCTTAATTTCCATCTTAATGTAGAGTGAAAATTTTTATTTCCCTTTGTAATATGGATTAGCATAAAACTTTCTAGTGTAGATCTGCCGCTTTACGCTTAGTTAGGTGATATTTATTTCACGCATAATTGTTGTCACTTTAAAATAGTAATGTTATGTAAATAAGTTCAAAAGACTAAAGTAAGTATACATTTGATGCATTACAAAGATTTCATTCGTTGTTTACGGTTTAAGCATTTTGCTATTTTAAGAATATAAATAATCAAATAAAAGTCACATAAGCAGTTAAAAGTGATTAGATAAAACTCTCAACTATAAATTTAGGAAATTTTATTTTTATATTGAATTAGAGCAATCATCAATCAGTTTAATTTAATTATACGTACACTGAGCATTACAACTGTCCAAAACCCTAAAATGTCCTTCAAACTCCTCAGAAAAGACGTGTTGAAAGCATAAAAAAAGTTTAGCTATCTACAGAGGCTGTTCGCACATTTTTTAGACGATTTTGGTAAGCGGTAATAAAAAATCGTTTGCTGCAAAAGAAATAATTGCAATTGTACTATGTTTTTAAAAGTCAAAATTATCGTCTACGGCTCGAAAGTTTTGTTTTTATTCAAAATGGCGTTTTTAACAAAGCAGTGAGTGGTTCGAAGGCTACATTTATGCTCTTTCCGAAGAGAAATATGCATACTCCGTTATCCAAAAACGATGTGAGAGTCATGGTTTTGTGATATCTAAAGCGTCGATAGGTAATATCGTCAACAAGAAAGGAAAAAAACGTCAAATTGGAGCCTCAAGTGGGACAAAAATTCCAAACAAGTATCCAAGGAAAAAACGGACATCTTCGACTATTGCAAAGGTACGTTGTTTAATGTTAAAAGAAAATCCCCCTAGTCAAAGGACAGTTGTAAAATCATTACAATGCTCGGTGTCCACTGCAAACAAAATGATAAATGTTGATTTAAATCTTAAGAAAGCGAAAAAACGCAATGTGCATCGTCTTCTTCCAAATCATATCGCTGAACGCAGGACACGCTGCATAATTCTATATGAGAAACACTTATCCAAAGAAAAATGGAAAACAATTGTCACAATAGATGAATCATGGGTGTATTTAAATGATTGCAACAAAAACAGAGCCATTTATTATCATAAAAGGGAAGAAAAGAATTTAAATACATGGTTCAAAGAATCGAAAGAAAGTTTTTCTAAGGGATTCATGATTGTTGCTGGTTTTTCTTATAATGGCAAGTTAAAAATAAAGAGAGTGGAAAATAATGTCAAGATTAACTCCAAATACTATCAGGAACATATTTTATCGCCAATTTTTCTGAATGAAATACCATCGCTTTACCCACAGTGCCATCAATCTGTGAGACTCCATCAGGACAAAGCTAGTAGTCACACATCAAAATCCACTGTAAATTTTCTAAAAGAAATGGAACAAAAAACTGGTATCAAGGCCATACCCTTCACTGATATCCCTACTAAATCTCCCGATGTATCGCCTATGGATTTTTGTGCTTTCGGACTTTTAAAATCTGCATTATCCAAACGTCGTCCCAAAACCCTTACAGGACTCTGGAAAGCTGTTCAGGAGGAATGGGATAGAATACCTCTTCTGACACTTCAAAAGGCATTATTATTCTGGAAATTGCGGTGTCGAAAGATAGTTCAGAATAAGGGATGTCAAATAGAACATTTAAAACACAAGAATTTTATGTAATTTAGTTTTGTTAATACAATATACATCGTCTAAAAATGTGTGAACAGCCTCTGTATTATGTTTAGACTGGAATATTTCATATTTTAAGATCTTATAATTAAAATGATTAATGATATCTTATATAATAAACTGTGTAATCGTATTTATCAAGATATTATACTACTTTATTGCTCAACTTTCAATCTTCATGATGGGATCATTTTGACCTGCTGGGAATTGAACTTGAGATAAGTAACAAAGGTTCTTTAACACTTTAAAGTTTTTCTTATAAAAATTCATTTCATTTGTTTTAAAGAGTCTTTTTTTAACATTTGACAAAAATCTGAGCTATCATGCAACGTCACTGAAAAGACGATACGATAATTGTCATCTTAAAAAATGTTAATGTCATCAGAATATAAAACCTTAATGGATATTTTTTTTAAATGCATTTATAAAGTTATTAGAACTTTCTTATAAAAAATGTTTTACTTACTAAATTGTCTGTGTTTAAAATATTTAAGTAAAAGATACTGTGCCATGTAGAATAATTTTAATAATAACGATGTTTATTCCATCAGAATATAAAACCTTAATGAATAGCAAATTCTTTCAATGCATTTACAAAGTTTTTATAATTTGGTTTTCAATTTTTTTTTACTGACTAAACTGCTTTTGTTGAAAACATTTAAAATAAAAACATTTAAAATAAAACATTTAAGTGTCCCATGTAACTGAAAAGTCTTCCTTACAATGAGTGTTACCGTAACGATGTTTATGCAGTAAGAATATAAAGCTTTAATGAATAACATTTTTTTTTAAATGTAATTACAAAGTTATCAGAATTTATTTTTAAATGTACTTTGTTTACAAAGTTGTCTTTGTTAAAAACAATTAAGTTAAAGCTACTATGCCATGTTACTAAAAAGCTTTTCAGTACAATAGTTATTATTGTAACAATGTCTATGCAATAATAATATAAAACCTTAATGAATAATAATAATAATTTTTTTAATGCATTTGCAAAGTTATTAAAATTTTCTTTTAAAAATGTATTTTACTTACTAAATTGTCCTTTTTAAATATATTTAATTTAAATCGTTTATGCCATGTCATTGAAAAGCTTTCCGATAGAATAGTTGTAATTGTAACGGTGTTGGTGTCGTCAAAATATAAAACCTGAGTGAACAACAATCATTTTAATATATTTTAAAAAGTTATAAGACGTTACTTTTAAAAATGTATTTTACTTACTAAATTGTCTTTGTTTAAACCATTTCAGTTAAAGCCGCTATGCCATATCACTGAAAAACTTTCCAATACAATAATTGTGCTCGTAACAATAATTATGCCGTCAAAATATAAAACCTCTTGAATAACAATTTTTAAGAATGTTTTTACAAAGTTATCAGACTTTGTCTATAAAAATGTATTTTATAGACTAAATTGCCTTTATACAAAACCTTTAAGTTAAAGCTCCTATCCTATGTCTGAAAAGCCGTCTGAAACAACGACTTTTATCTTAACAATGTTTATTGGTGTAAATCCGAAACCCTAATCTATTACACTCTTTTTTTAAATGTATGAATAAAGCTTTTAAAAATGTATTTTATCGGAAAAATTTTCTTTATAAAACCATAGGAGTGAAAGCTGCATTCATCGTCCAAAAAAAAATATTGAAGCCAAAAATATTAGAATTTGATTCAGGTCAAAACACGAAGAAAAAAAAAACTTCACTAAACTCTTGAGGAACTATTTTATCTGGAATTCTGCTGCGAATTAAATAATTGATTAATCGGCATTTACGCGCAGTAAAAAAAAAAATTAAAAGTGCCTAAATCTGCAATTAAAAATGATTTTGAATCACGTAATACTTTCTTATTTTTAATATAATCCGATTTTTTTTTCAAATTATGTTTTTTTGAACCTCCCATTTTTTTTCTTTCAGTTCGCCTCAAATTTTCCATTTTTCTTTCTTGATTATGCGGAGCAATTTTCTGCGTCAGATTTTCGATTATAGAAACTAGATGAGAGGCGCATCAGGAATCTACGAAAAAAGAGAAAAATATATTTAAATTTATTTTCGTTTATCTTTCAGAACATTAAACTATGAACTAGGGAAATTACTTTTGCTCTACTGAAGTTTTGAAGCGTACCGATATATCGTTCGGTATCGATTTTCAACCAAAAAAGTATTTGAAAATCTCTTTTTTTTTCCAACAAAAAAAATCTTGAAATTTATTATTTGATCATTATAGTTAATCATATTCCTTATTAAGCATATTCCGTATTTTTATGGACGAAGTACTATTTGTTGTAGAGCATAAACAGAAGATTTACTGGCAGATAACCACTCAAATCGACAGAACAATTACTTTTATGTACATTTGTATACATATCGTAAAATGGTGCATGCGTAATAAATAGTATTTAAGACGTTCAATGTCTGGAATGTGAGGTGAGTTGATAAGTCGAAAATAAATAAGTATTTTCTATTAGGCATGAAAAGAGAATTGTGTTATAAACGAATCATAATTCCTGTATACAAACTTTCTATTTATCTTCTAAAATTGGAATTTCATTTCAGAGTTGTTCCCTTTATGCTTCCCATTTCAGTGTCTAGGTCGGACATGGGCACGTTAAATCCATAAACTCGAAGTCCTTCTAAGAGATCAGACAGGGTGGGAGAAGGTACGATTCCCCTCAGATGTCACGTCTGGGAGTGCTCTGTCTGAGGAGCCACCTAGCTAATTCGAACTTCGACCCTGGTGGTGGGATTATAAATCGGAGCCGCATCAGTTATCCCGCTAGCCTTTATGGGCCTGGTCTGGAATACTTCCGGCCAGGGGGCATTAGCAACAACGACGACGACGACAACAACAACAACATGTTTTCATTGATAATGGTATTACAAACGAATTACATATTCATATACAATAACTTTCTACTTATTTTATGCAACTAACATTTCATCTGAGATTAGCACTTTATGTTTCGATTGATAATGGCATAATAACATAATCATATAGTTCCATATGATAATTTTCTATGTATTTTCTAAAATAAGAATTTCATTTAACCATTTGAGGGGCGCTGTTTGCACAGAGCAAACGCATAAATCTAGTCTTTTTTTTCACTTGCATTGAATGTATTCCAGTTGAATGAGCAGAAAAAAGGCTAGTACTGACATCTGTTATCAGTTTAAAGAGGTAAAAACATTTTGTATTCTTTAATTCGAAACATTTTCAAGATTCTTTAGGTTAAAAACAATCGGGAAAAATCTGCACCATGCAAACGGTGGAGGTTGTTGCCCTTAAAATAGTTAAAAGTTGAGCAATTTATATTTTCAATGGATAATGTTATTACAAATGAATTACATAATTCTGTACAATGACTTTCTATTTATTTACTAGAATCACTCTTTCATTTCAGAGTTGAGCACTTTATGTTTGCAATGGATAATGATATTTCAAACGAATCATATTATTCTATATAATAACTTTATACTTATATTGTAAACTTAGAATTTCATTTCGGAGTCGAGCACTTGGAAGTAAATTCTATTTTGGCACTAACAAAACGAACTGGACTGTTGGAATGAAGAATGAAATTGCAATAATGTTATATGTTCTACATTCTATGTGCATTTAATTCCAAAGGAACATTAATTGTAGCTCGAAAAGTGTTAATTTTATGTGTTATTAACGTTATTAACAATTTTTTTAATCGATACGCACGAAAATAATTCAAGAAATTTCGCAGTCCCCACCTTTCGGTGATACGGTATATCCTGAGCTAATACCATCAAGGTAAGCTCAGAAGAGAAAAAATTATTCTTATATTATAATTTAATTTAATGTGGACTGAAAAACAACCCTGTACATTGCCTGGGCTCGAACTTCGATACGCACGAAATGAAATTTCGTATAGCAAAATAATTATATAGTTCTATAATTTTCTACTTATTTTCTATAGTAAGAATTTCAATTGAAAGTTCAGCAATTTATATTTTCAATGAATAATGTTATTGCAAATGAATTGCATACTTCTATACAATAACTTTCTATGTATTTTCTAGAATGAGTATTTCATTTCATAGTTGAGCACTTTATGTTTGCAATGGATAATGGTATTTCAAACGAATCATATTATTATTTTTAATAACGTATATTGTAAACTTAGAATTTTATTTCGGAGTCGAGCACTAGGAAGTAAATTCTATTTTGGCCCTAAAAAAATGACGAACAAATCATAAAGTCGATTTAGTGGCAATGGATAATGATATTTCAAACGAATCATATTATTCTATATAATAACTTTATACTTATATTGTAAACTTAGAATTTCATTTCGGAGTCGAGCACTTGGAAGTAAATTCTATTTTGGCACTAACAAAACGAACTGGACTTTTGGAATAAAGAATGAAATTACTCTAATGTTGTGTGTTCTATATTCTATGTGTATTTAATTCCAAAGGAACATTAACTATAGCTCGAAAAGTGTTAATTTTATGTGTTATTAACGTTATTAACGATTTTTTAATCGATATGCACGAAAAGAAATTTAAATTTAGTAAACATCGTTGAATTCATGTATAGGAAATCATTCTAACGAATAGATGATGTTGCTGTGCCTCAAAGTGGAATTTGAATGACGGTCGATTAAAACTTATAGATTATAAGAAATTCAGTATGACTCGTTCATTTTGAAAACAGTTCTTTTCCAATTTCGAAATGATCTATCTTCTAAAACGGGAAAGCAAAAAGTTGTAATTCTTACAAAGCAATACAAATTTATCTCAGTACTTTTAATTGTTTCATGTTTTAGCGATCTTAAGAAAAATAACTCAAACTCTAAAGTTCCTGCAAGCACTTTGCTGATATAATGAGACTCATGTTAACGTGAGCAAAAATTGGGGGGGGGGGATAAGAAATGGGAAATTTTGAGGGCATATTTTACTTTCTGTCAAATTAAAGAGGGAAATGTTCCTAACATATATTCTTTATAAAATTTATCACATTAGGTACCGAAAAATGAGATAGATAGACAATAAGGATGATGACTTTAATTTGAATCGTGTAAAGAACAGCAGAAAGATTGCTTCCATGATGACCACCTGCTGAGCCTTGCCTAAGGCCTACCATAGACTAATGTGTCACTCCTGCTGCTCATAAATTCTTTAAGGAATTTATCACATTAGGGACCGAAAACGAGATAGATAGACAATAGAGATGATGACTTTAAATTCAATAGTGTAAAGAACAGCAGAAAGATTGCTTCCATGAGGACCAGCTACTGAGCAGAAGGCCAAGGCCTACCATAGGCTAATGTGTCTCTCCTGTTGTTCATAAATTTTTTATAAAATTTATCACATTAGGGACCGAGAAATGAAATAGATAGACAATAGAGATGATGACTTTAATTTCAATAGTGTAAAGAACAACAGAAAGATTGCTTCCATGAGGACCACCTGCTGAGCAGGAGGCCAATGCTTACCAGAGGCTAATGTGTCATTCCTGCTGTTCACAAATTCTTTATGGAATTTATCGCATAAGGGACTTTAAACGTTTTAAGATCTCGAAATTGAAAATTTTTTCCTCGAGAAAATTGTTTACATCACAAAGGGAAAGCTGCCAATAAAAAAGTATTATGGTTCCAATAAAAGTTAAGTTAGCACAGAAATTTGTAAAGAATTTTGAATATGGTTGAACTGTTATAAAACTGAAAAAATATAAACTGTCTTTAAGTATAAAAATGTTTTTCTGCGGAATGAAATTCATAATATGAGATCTCCACAGAAAAGTAGGATGGTTTTGGTAGTCACGATTAAATGTAAAGATCATTGGGGTACCATTAGGAAGCACAACAAACATCCTTTGTAGAGCAAAAAAAAAGGGATCACCGAAAAATGATTGTAATAGTTACGTGTGTATTGAATCAATTACATACACGCTGCGTTGTTGGTGTAAAAAGCCAAAATCTTGCTCGTTGGCTAGAAAATATGATTGAGAGAATGATGGAAAGGAATTTAAAAATATGAGATTTCCTCAAATATCCGGAACAGTTGGCTGGATATGACTCTGGCTTCGAAGAACAGTTGTATCATATGAGATTGCCTCTTGTAGCAGGCGGACAAACAACCTTAATGTTTTCTAACAGGAAATGTCTGAGGAATTGAAATACTGCATTTCATGTAAAACGCATATTGTCCTTAAAATACATAAAAGCATATAGGCACCATTCTTCCAAATACCTCATTATCAATTTTAATTTTTCAGTTGAATAATTCCTCTACTTTTAGTCAAGCGATATTTAAACAGATGTAATCGAACGGGATTATAGCTATTTTTAATCATGATAAAAATGCCTGCGGTATTAACGGTGAGTTATATTCGCTATCAGTCATATACTGTAACAGAAATTTTCGTAAAATCCGAGATATTTAATCTGTTTTGGGTCAAAATATTGAAAACTTCTACCCAATATAACTCATTTAATTATAACAGAAGGAATTCGTTTATACACACATACTCGTACTAACTGTAGCTATTCTACTCTCTCCTACTTTTATCATCTCCAATATTTCGCTCCTGTACCGAAACATGGCGCATTCCAGAGAGAAATGCAGGAAACATTTCCGGGAGCACTCACGGGATTACTTTCGGGCAGAGTAATTAAGGAAAAGCAGGAAAGGAAGATAATGCGGCAACTTAAATACGCTTCAAATTACCATGTCCCTTTCAGAGCCTTTCGGGACACAGTTAATCGTTGTACGAAATTTAATGGAAACAGAAGTAATTCTAATGAAATAATTTAAGTTTATATCTCGGAGAAACATTTTGGAAGTCAGGTCATTTTTATATTTAATAAAAATTGATGAACGATGGCAAAACTGATTTAAATTAGAGGGCACGCATAAATTAAGATATATGTTTGCAGAGTAGTTGAGAGTCTGGGTAATGGATAAATGTAAATTTTCATGGATTGTACGGTAGTTTTAAAATCGCTCTGCATTTAAAGAATGCACTTGAAGAGGGATATTTATTCCTGCCTAAATGTTTTGGAATTGAAATAAAGTTAAAAAATTCTAGTATTTCAAGAAAGATAAAGTTTAGGAATACTTTTGAGTAAATGCTGAAGAGGTGATATAAATTCTTTTAGGATTATAATAGTAAAAGAATATATCTGTGAGTCAGAGGTAAACCATCATAAGTGTATTTTCTTCATTTTCGATATATTTATTGTAAGTGACTTCCTTTGGATGGAGCTTCTTTGAGAAAAACTGTCCTTTATGCAAAACAAGATGGTGGGTGAAATATAGACTTATAAACTCTCGCATATTTAAGTCCTGATGATAGGTAAACATTACAAAGTTCTCCTGAAAAATAGAAAATTTCACTGAAGAAAATTCACTTATGATGGCTTACCTCTGACGTAATACTATTCGGCACAAACTAAATTTGTGAAACAGTTCACTAAGCAGTGGTTAATGTCGATGATAGGCAATCGGTCACATAAATCAAGTTTCTATCTTTTTTGCATCTGACTTTTTGCATACTTTTATTGAAGTTAGTTTTAATTCGATTTTCGAGAGAATGTTTATTAAATATTACTTTATAAAATATTAGTTTGGGTAACTACGCTTAGAAACATGGAGTATGTAAAAATATTAATTTTTTCTTTATTTAGAAGTACATTTCAATACATAAATTGTAGTTGAATAATGCAAGAGAAATTTTAGAGGGAAGCCCTCCCCCCCCCCCCCTCCTTTACAAAAAAAGACTATTGCCTTTAATACATAAATTACACACCTTATAATTTTAATTTTATGTAGCCTTATTTTGGATATTAAATCAAGATATATTGATCTTAAGCGGAAGTTTGATGCCTTATTCGTAATGGATTTTTTACTGTATTTAGAAACTTTTTCATTGAAAAATTCAACCAATTTGCAGCCTTTTATTAGAGTATTTTACTTGTTAAATTATTATTTGAGTTGTTGTATAATTGCTGATCTTTTGACATTTTAATTTCCGAGTGTTCCTTTAAAAGTTAGGATTTTCTGCTATATAATCAATACAGTTTCTATCAGAAGTTTTAGTCTGAAGATAGGATCCGCAGTCTGAAGCTGTAAATTATACATGTAGCAAGTAGCATAAGTTGTTTGGACTTAGCGTAAGACTAAGTGATTATCTTTACTAGCCGAGCTTTAGACTTTGATTGTTTGTTTGTTGTCGTGTCTGCGGATAGATGCACTATCCGAGCTTTAGAGTATTCAGCAATATTAACAATATTGCTTGAATCCTGCAGAGGGACTATCAAGATTACACGTCCACTCTAACTTAAACCCTCAAGTTAACAAGAAAGAATTACTCTCTGAACACCTCAAGCAACTAACCTTGGAGAACTTAAATCACATACCTAATAATGTCATTAAGATCTATACTGACGGCAGTAAAATCCAAGACCATGCAGGTAATGGCATTGAGACCCCTTGAGGAAATTTGACTCTTTGTTGTCGTAATCTTCTGTTCAGCCTTCAGAAGCGAATTGATAGCAGTTGAACTGTGACTCCAGGCAATTCTCTCCGAGATGGATTACGGCCAAGTATGAATTTCATCTGATAGTCGCAGCTCTCTCCAACATCTAAACAATTGATTATTGGAAACATCTAAACAATAGGCATCAGGACCAGCATTTCTATCCTGCTTAAGCTAAAACTGATTTCGTTAAGTCACGATGTCCATTTTCAGTGCATACCATCTCATGTGGGCATTCACGGGAACGAAATCGTGGATAAACTAGCTAAGGAGGATTGCAATCACTCCATCCTTTCCTCTTCCGCCTTGACGTTTCAGGAATTATATTCAAGTGAAAAATAAAAAATTTTGGCTGAGTGGAGAGAGCCCCCCATCCATTATTGGTATATGGGTATTAAGCAGGGATTTTTTCTAGGCCTCGCGGACTGTGCTGTCAAGACTTGCAAGCGGTCAGATCAAGTGCCTCTCATTTAATGTGGGCAGGAAGGACTTCGCCACCTGCACCAAGTGCCACGACCACCAGGCTTCTGCAGAGCATATAATGGGTTGCATGGGCATCTCTAGAGAGGATATCTATCGCAATCCTCTTCTTGTGCTCGACTTCCTGAGAGTCAACGGACTTGTGGACCTCGTCTGACTTCGCCAGACACTGGAGGATAGGCAACATCAACAATAGCTTTTATTGGGATATAAAGGCTATTTATTTTCCAATTTGTTATGTAAATTTTGCTGCATTAGCTATTTAATTTTTGGCATTTTTTTCCACGTGATCTTTGAATAAATTAGGTTTCCTTTTCAAGAAATAGTTAAAAGTTTTCCTAGTTTTATTTCTATCTTATACATTGGGTTTAGAAGTCTAAAGTTTTAAAACATTTTTTGAGATTTAGTAAATAACAGACTTTGAACTATAATCCTGAGGGTACGACTCTCCGTGGTTGCTTTAACAAATCAACAAAGTAAAAAACAAAACACATGAAAATATTAAAATAGCACAGTTTATTGGAAAGGGGTGGAAATATTCACTTGCGACCTACCAAAATTGAAATTATAAATGCAATTAATCTATGGGTTGTAAAGCGTATCTCATTATTATGAAAACTTATGAGATTTAATTTTCCATGGAAGATCTCGGTACCATAAATGAAGACACGGGAGAAATATTCCATCTGTCAACAATGAGATAGAACTTAGATACTAGGGTAAGTGGAACATCAACATTACTGGGGATTACTATAAAAACACTTTAAAATAGAAAGAAGTATTAAAAGAAGCTACTCCAAGGACTTGTAACGATCGAAATGGTACTTAAAATGGTTTTGCATTAGTAAATTTGTAAATAAAACTATTCAAAACTTTTAAATGAGCATGTTTGAACCAAAATGATATTAATATGCAATTTTTTTATACTTCCGTAGCTATTCTGCAAAAAAACTTTGAGATATCTAAAGGAAAATGTTCATTACATTACAAATCAGCGCGTAAAAAAATGTAAAAATCAGTTGTCACATTTAAAATTGTAATCAATGATTAGAATTTCTGTACATGTGTATCTTTAAAAGGAAGGATCACATTTCTCAGAATTAAGTGTAAAAAGGCAATAAAAAAATACTATTATTTAAGAAATTTTCCAAACTTTTGTGGTTGCATGGGAAGTGTGGTATTTTCCAAGATGTTTTCGTAGAAGTCATCGTTTAAAGATTCCTAAGCAAAAATAAATTAGTGTTTTGTGTAATTTATTTTTGCGTAGTTAATGCAAGCCGGTAAATTAAAAGATAATTTCTCCAAATTTTGTGGATGGAAAAAGACAATCCGAAACATACTGTTGGCCAACACCCATCAAATCTAGATGCGCATATTTAATCGCTAGATCATTTTCCATGACCCATCTTGTCATTGAGCCGTTTTTCAAACAGCAAATGTAACAGATCCACTGGTGCTGTTGTCACCATTTTAAATGGTATGGGTAAATGACGCACGTGAATAACGATTCTGAAAATAACTCAACCCTAAAAAAATGGAAGTAAGCTTTCTCACTGGATAGGCGTATTACAAACCCATCGTTTTCGAGCTGATTTGGCGATAGATGTTTAAGACTGACAGCAGATTTCCTTCGTTGGTAAGCTTCAGAATTCCCCTGTCACGATCGCTTGGTATACTGGTTCAATAGAGAGTGGTTTTCCATAACTTATCTACTTCATGATAACATCTCCAGTTGTATATTAGTATTTCATTCAATTTCTGAGGAACCTCTCTCACTTGCTGACCACACTTATGGGCCCCATCTTTTAATCCACGTTTGAAAGCATTCAACTGTTTTCTAAAAACAGTAATGGTGGAACTGTAGCTACGTTTGAGATAAATGCGTGTCTTTGCATTGACAGCATGGGTAATATGCATCAGGTCATATAAACGAGACAGCGTGGAGCTAAGAGGTAACCGAACTCTATCGTCTATATAGGGCATTTTGATTTCCGATTTCAAACATCATTCTACTGTTTTATGTTTCACTTAAATGGTTGTAAAATGTTACAACTTCAAGGTTCCTATAAAACTTTGAGAAAGCACAACAACATGAAATTTCCTTTTGCAAAAATGTTCTCACACTTTAAAGATGAGTGTTTTATTCCTTATAATTTACATGTAGAACAAAAGTACTAGAGGCGTTGAAATATAAACAACTAATGTATTATTCTCAAACACTGAATTGAATTAGAAATACACCTTAGAAAATGGCTTAAGATCATCGCATTGAATATTCGAGTTAAAACATCAGTTGGTTATCAGGGAATAATTATGGATATAATGGACAGTTAGTATTTTCCGATATTAGCACGGGCTAAGTGCTAGTATCGGAAAACAACACTTTTGGTTGCTTATATCGAATTATATTTCCGGTGCCTTATTAATGAAGATGTACATAAAATTCTGAGATAGAGGGTTCTGTTTAGCATTTCCCGAGATATATCTAAGTAGAAAGTTAACAAAAACGTTACACATAAATTTTAAATTCAAATGCTATTCCTCTATCCGTATAGAAAGTGACCAGACACCTATGTAGGGTTTATATACAGGGTTACTACAAAAAAAAATCATTCATTTTCAAAACCCGATTTATTCAAAAGTATTATACGTACAAATATGATTGGTATATGAAATTAACCACAAAATATTCAAGTTTTATGCTCACTCTACAAATATTCTATGTGTGCCCCCTTGGTCACTAGTGCTGCCACGCCACCTGGTGTACAAACTTGAACTAGTGCTGCCACGCCACCAGGTGGCTTTGTACACCAGGTGGCCTGGCAGAAGTAGTTCAATATCTTTCAGTTATCCTAACGAGTTCAGTTCAGTCTCTCCCGAAATGGAGGCAAAACGAGAAAAGAGTTTCGGCGTCCTAGAATGAATTGAACTACCGCCTGGACGTGTGTCGTGTGACCAAGGTGGCACATATAGAACATTTGTAGAGTGATAATAAAACTTGAATATTTTGTAGTTATTTTCATATATCAATCATGTTTGTAAGTATAATACTTTTGAATAAATCGGGTTGCGAAAATGAATGATTCTTCTGTAATAATCCTGTAAAATTCCTTGCAACAGAGGGTAAACCCCGCAACCTGCTGCTGAAAAATGCAGTAAAGGGTCAAATCTACTTATGAACGTTTACAGTGGCAGCTGTAGAATTTGTAAGTAGACGTCAGCAAAGATAGATCTGATCCCCCGAAAAAGTATGGGAGTTGAATACAGCGGCAAGTTACAGCGATCTAAAGTTTAGAGTATGGGCTTGATGACCCTGACGTTATCTCTGGGTTATCACATCATGTCTCAGGATCTGATATTTTTGTGGGCCCGAGGCATAAAAGAGTGACAATGCCTGAATGACTATGGCGCTGGTAGTCGGTACTTGATTCTATGGATTCTTGTAATACTATAGACCTGGATGGATGTAGCCGTTCAAAATTAGCTTGAAACTGGCATAATTGGCTCTCGCGTAGAAAAGTGGATCGTAGTGCTCCAAACCAGTTAACTTACATAGATAAACGGGGGGGGCGCGGTGGCCCGTCGAGCCAGTGATCTGCTAGTTGCTGGTTCGATACCCAATGTCAACAAAACCGCCGACAAGTACACTAATGGCGGCTGTTGCACGGAAAAAATCTGTCGTAGCTGCAATGTCCTCTAAGTTCCCAAACAATGCTTTTTGAGGTGCGGGGTTGAGTGTTCTGGTCTCGCCACTTGACTCGGTTCAAAATTACGGGACCGGTGTATTTCAAACGGGTGAAGCGTGGACCCAAACCCCGTGGTGCACCCGGGCCAACGCATGCGGCGAAGGGCTCGCACACTTCTGGCTTCTCTCGGAAAAGAAGGGAAAATTTTACCAATGATGGAAGCTCAGCTCCTAGTCATTGGTTAAAAAGAATAGATAAACGGTTACTAGATATAACGACTGCTACTGCCGTATTTTACGATGGACTGAATTCAGTATGGGCCTTAGGCATTCTAATGGTACCGCGTTGGACTTCGGACGGAAGCAGTTCAGTCCTGACAAGAGACTGAAGGCATTCCAGTCTACGCCAGGTATAGGCATGGTAAATCCGTAGTGTTTTTTTCCATAAGGTATATGGATGAGAGATGGGCCCACTAGATGTCGACCCTCGGGATGCTCAGTTAAAATTGTACTGGCACCTAAGTCGGTCTCCGATCTTTGTGGTGCAGTTGGAAACCAGAGTTGTATTCCTCAGCCCGTAACCTCTATAAGTAGTTCCCAACCGGTAGTCCGTGAGAGCGTCGTGAGTGTTCCGGCACTACATATAAAATAGTTGCCAAATAAATGGGGGTTTTTGAAAGCAATGTTCATTGAACTAGATGGGCGGAATATATCCGATGACTACCAGGTGTTGAATTAAATCTTCTTAAAAGTTTAACATAATTATTTTATTTTTAGAATATGATACGTTAGAATGTGAGTACGTTAACCTTGTATCCCTTTTGCCTGAGGGCTATTCTATACCCATTACACCCCCCGGAAGGTTTCTCCCTCCTCCCCCCTCGCTGGGGGGTGCCATACATGGTTCAATTTCTGGCTTAGTGGTCCGCAGACTTCTACGGGTTGGGAACTACTCCTTTATAGGCTTCGCATAGAATCTTACGGACAGGGGTCTTAAGTCACAACAACACAACGCAACTTATTTTTATACCATTCATAAAAACGATTTCCTGCTTTTAATGCAGTATCAAACTTTCGACCTTCTATTTTTAACGGGATTTCTACAGGAGTAACTGCGGTATATTTATAAGGAAAAGAACTTTCATTGAAGAATGAATAATATTTTGAGCAACAACTGTCATAAATATTTAAAAAATTCCTTTTATGTATTTAAATTTATTTTCTGTACAGGAATGTTAATCTTATTAGAACAGAAAACTACAGTATTCCTACAAAAGTTTTAACCTCCCATTTTAATAAGGAAAATAAGAGATATCCATAAAAATATTAAACATCAAAGTATAAATATTAAAGCATTCAATGGAAAGTATTTAAAATCATTTTAGAACATAAAATACGCTACATTAGCGAGTGAAATTAATCCTTTAATTCCGAAAAACATTACTTTTGAATATATTATCTTTCTTGAGAAAAACAAAATGTTCCTTGAGTAACTCATAACCATATTTAGGTTAATAAAACCCTTTTTGCTTTTACTGTCATTCCATTTTTAAAAATTCAGTAAACACAAAACAAAAAAAATTAAGATATTTAAAGAGGACAAAAAATTGGAAAAAAAATATTCTTTCATGAATAATGTCATGAGTTACAAGATAAAAAAAAATAGGGAGATTCTAAGAGTAAATGGATTTCGAATTATTTTTTGAAGAGAAGAATTTGAATGTTTAGTAAATAATGAAACTTATAATTTTTTTCTTTCCTGTGTTTATATATATTCATCACGGTTCGTTTTATTTCACGGTTAAATTTATAATCTTTTTTTATATATATCCTTATGAAGATTGGAGTTCCAATGAGGATAGCTGAGTTAAGATGAACATTTATTATACTAAATACCTGACAACTCTATATATGCCCTAAATATGATATTTTTGTTTTCTTTATACATAATACTTTATTTATAGTATGCCCCTTGATTAGGCTGTATGTAAGAAACAAAGAATTTCATTTGTTAAGAGGTATGCAGATTTGGAACGAAGCCGTATATCTTCGGATAAGAAAATTCAACATCTTATTCATCTATATATATATATATATATAACAGTTCCGTCACTGACTGACTGACCGACCAACAGATAACGCACAGACCAAACCGCTGGACCTAGAGGGCTGAAATTTTGCATGGCAATTGTTTTCATAGTGTAGGGGTGCACTAAGAAAGATTTTTCAAAAATTCTTCTTACATTTTTTAAATTAAATTTTTAAGCTGTTTTTGTAATATTCTTTAAAGTTTGCTTTTAAAATAATAATTTGAGGGTTATAAAATGTATATAACAAAAAATATCACAAAATTTCCTTTAAAATGAAATCTTTTTCGAATCTTGATCTCCATTTTCTGATTTTTGGTGAACTTTTAAAGATTAATTTTGGGAATTTAATTTATTAAATGCTGATCACGTGATTTCTTTTCTTTTTGTGATACTTTAAATTAATTTTGCGTCACGTACGTAACAGCGAAATAAATAATTTTTTTTCTTTCTAATGTGGCATACGGTTGAACATTATCCAAAAAAATATTAAAATACAATAAAAGAAATGTTCCTCAAACTGTACTATATTCTTTAGTATGTTCTATTAGATTTAATTTCAATATTTTATTCTACATTATATTGTCTATAAAAATATCCGTTACGATATTTTATAAACATATTTTTTCTGGCATTAATTGCATACATTTACCGTTGTATTTCTTATAAATATATATACTTTTTTGCCATTATCTGCATACATTGACCGTTGTATTTAATTTGAATGTACTCCATAGCGAAGCACGGGTATTCAGCTAGTCACAGAATATGAGTCATTTATATTCCCAAAAGAGTTTAAACTTTAATTGAAAGTTTTTATAAAAGAATTTGTCTGCTCTCAAATAACAAAAAATTTAAAAAGACAACCATATACCTGCATATCTGTTGATTAAGTGCACTCAAGAACCAAAACATTATGACCACCCCTACATTTTGCAATGAATTCGCCTGGATGACGTTCAAGGCACGTGATCAGGTGTAAGTGGCATTTAACTGCTGCTGGAGAGTCTGAAGAATTATTCTTTCACTTACTTCTGTGTGTGATGGGAAAGGCTGCGGATCTAAGCGACTTTGATAGAGGGCAGATTGTAATGGCTCGAAGGCTCGGAACAAGTATTTCCGAAACTGCACGACTCCTGGGTTGTTCGCGACCTACAGTTGTTAGTACTTATGCAAAGTGGATGAATGACGGTGAAACCAGCAGTAGACGACATGGTGTTGGACGTCCACACGCTATCAAAGAAAAAGGTCGTCGGAGACTGTCTCGCATGGTGAAGCAAAACCGGAGCCAGACAGTGGCCTCTTTATCATCATTGGGGACCAGTTGCACCCTTACATGGCCTCTGTTTTTCCAGCTGGAAATGGAATGTTCCAACAGGACAACGCCCCTTTGTCACAAGGCTAAAATTGTGTTGGAGTGGTTCCAGGAACATGATGCTGAATTCCAGTTAATGTCCTGGCCGCCTAACTCACCGGATCTCAATCCGATAGAACACATTAGGGATGTCATGGTACGGCAGCTCAGAGTTCAAAGACCACCAATTCGCAATATCTCGGATTTGCGTGACCGTTGCTTAAACATCTGGTACAATCTGTCTCCGGCCATCTACCAAGGACTTGTGGCATCCATGCCAAGGCGGGTTGAAGCTGTGTTGCGCGCCAAAGGTGGGCCAACTCGTTATTGACAGGTGGTCATAATGTTTTGGCTCTTGAGTGTATATGTTAGATAAATTATTACCTTTATAAATCTGCTTACAATTAATTCTCCTGTTATTTTTCCTCCATAAAGTATCACCTTACAATCGTCATCGAATATGTCAGACATATTATTGTCGTTTATTGCACAAGTCTTTAAACCATGCAAAGCGTTTAAATTTTGCAGGCGATACGCAGATGTGCATGGCATGGTAGATTTTACTTAAATGTTACAAACAGAGGCAATTTAGTCAGTAGAATCTGTATATATAAAACAGTTCTGCAATTGACTGACTGACTGACAGATTATACAATTGTATACATTGATCGTCGTATTTATTATACATATATATATTTATTTATTATTTTGGCATTAATTGCATACATTGACCGTTGTATTTAATTTGAATGTACACCGTAGCGAAGTGCGGGTTTTCAGCTAGTTAACAGATACATGCAAACAATACACAAGATTATCAATACTTTCTTTCATATCCATAAGGACCTGTTCACATAGGAGTCCGTTGCGTTGCGTTAAGGAAAAGATGACGTTGAGACGAAAATAAACCAATCATAGGCGTTAAAAATTTCATTGCTAATCGTTTGGAGGCATATGATTGGTTTATTTTCGTCTCAACGTCATCTTTTCCATAACGCAACGCAACGTACTCCTATGTGAACAGGCCCTAAAGGTGTATTTTATGTGATTTATTACTTTACTCAACTTTGCCTGCAGAAGTAAAAACACAATAGAGTCAATGTTTTTCGACTTACAGTGGCGTTAGTCACTTCTCAAATATGTTTTTCCCTCCTAACCACATGTACGTTGACATATATAGAGGAGCATATCGATTCTTGCATTTCCATAAAGTTATCATTTATGTTCCGAATTTAGAGAGTTCTTTAATTTTTTACTCATACATATTCAAAACATGACAAATCCATATTTTGCATATCCATAGAAATATTAAGTTATTTACGTACGTCGTTAAGTTACTTAGACATCGAGTTACTTTGCACCTTCGCAAACACGTGAACAGACATAAGCGTATCTATAGAAAATTTTTTAATGTTCTATACTCCGTAGCACTCCCATATAAACACCTGCACAAGCTGCTTATCCGCAAAACAATAAATTAATTTTCGTATTTAGTTAGGTTACTTACAAGCACATACTTATAACTATATAAGCAGTATCACGAGCACATTGATAGTATTTGAAAAGAAATTAATTATGCTCTCTATTTAGTTAGATTGTTTAGATCTCATTAGCAAACATATTCGTGCAAATAAATGTGCAATGATGTTTGCAAATCTATGGTTGGGAATTAATTATTTTCCTAATTGTGTTACTTTTCATTCGTCTTGTATTTATCGAGAACTCCCCATACCTTAAAATTAGGTATAGTAAAAGTTAAGATACACGAATTCTAACCAGAAAATTTCCTTTTAATTCAATGGGTAACATCGATACTTCTTTGCAATTAGAGCAGAGAGAACAGAAACAGGTTAAGGGAATCCGGGACACATTTAAAAAAATGTTTGTTTATTGACTTAAAATTTTCAATTTCTTTGTGATAGCCAACCATATAATTTGTAAATAAAATCACATCATAAAACTCATAACATCATAAAACTCACATCATAAAAGTTTTTTTAAAAAAATTAAAACTGAAATTTTTTTTAAAGTGTGGGGTAATTTAAAATCGTTATAACTCGAAATATCATTTGTGGAATTTCAAAATATTTTCATTTCATTAATCAAGAATATATAAGTTTTAATTTTGATACAGCATTTTTTTAAATATTAATTTTTAAAAAAATTAAATATTTAGAGTAATTTTTTTTTAAATATGTAACTTATTTTTAAAAAATCATATTTTCAAAAGTAATTATTTTTTCAAATTTGCTGAGTTAAAATTAAAGTAAAATAATCGAAAAAGACATGTTCCAAATTTAAACTATTCCTTTAACGGTTCTTGACTTATAACAATTTAAAGACGAGAAATGGTGGAAAAACCCATCATGCAGATAAACGTATTTTAAGGATTAACAAAGATTGGCTTCTATTAGAATGTTACAAAACAAAAAATTAATATCTCCTGTTCTAATTAAGATAGAAACATGATTTAAACTTCGTTTTAAGGGGACAAGGGACCTTCAAACTCGTTTTTTAAAACTTTCAATAATTTACTCTATACATAAAATGATAATAATTAATATTCCATTTTACTTCATTTAAGACACTTAGAATTCACGAATAGGTATATTGGGGAAGAATAAGACCTGTTTTTCAAAAAATTCTTCAAAAATTCTAGAATATTTCAAATGCCCCATGCGCATTCATTTTCTTCTGATTTCTTTCAAATTTCTCAGTATTGCTCATTGAAATATTTGCCACAAAACAGTGCATTTTTATTTTGAAACCACACATATTTTGAAATTTATCGATCATGAAATAAAGCAAAACCATGCAAAAATATTTTTTTAAAAATAACAAGAAGATTAAAAAAAATTATTTATGACATTAGATTCATACAAAATAAAATCAATGGACAATTATGTATCTATATATACGGTTAACTTATCTTTCAAAAATTAAGGTTTTTAAATGATTTGGATTGCTCATGTTTTGAAAAATATTTTGAAAAACAGGCCTTATTCTGCCTAAAAATTCTTATTTTGAATTCTAATGATCATCAGTGTAGTTAAAAAAATAAAAAATTATTCTCATTTTGTATATAGAGTTAAAAATGGAAAATTAAAAAATTCGAGGTTGAAGGTCCCTTGTCCCCTTAAGAGGAAAAGAACAGAAAAGTTTTTAATGTAATAATTTTTTTTCGAAAATTTTAAGAATTTTGTGGCCTGGACCCCCTAAAAACATAGTGGAATGAAACTAAACAAGAGTATCTAGACCAAAACACTGAGCCTTTTCCTTCTCCTTCCCAAATCAAATTTCAGATTGAAACGAGAATTCAAATGTTCCGTATCGTAACTGTACCGGTCAAGTTGCAACCGTAAATTTCCAAATAGACCCTCCCCTTTAAAATAACCCTTCAAATACATCCTAAAATGAAATTTTATAAAATTACACGCAAAGATGAAACGAAAATTTACACGGATAAAACAGTACTTCATTTATGCTTAATTTGTTAATGTAGTAATTGAAAGCATCAAAATGTCGCAAAACACACCTTTGGTTATTTTAGGCATATTAAACTGCGAGGGATGGGTTAAAACCGTGAAAAATTCTTCAAATATATTCCGAGTTTTCAGTAAATTTTCTTCTCGGACGATTTAGCATATTAAATGAAAATAAAATTATTAAGCGCCTAAAACCATACTTTTATCCACTTTACTTAATCGAAAAACTTCCTACCATAAGTAGTCTGAAACATTACCGGGGGAAAAAAAAGAGAAGGAAAATTTTGTTCACGCAAAATTAGATGAGCCGAATATTTTTTATCAAAAAGAAACATATCTTCAGCAAGACATTAAAATTGTTTAAAATATTTTTGTATTTAAACTATTATAATTAAACAATTTTTTTTCATTTTTCGTACGTTTGAATTTTGCAAAATGAGGGAAAAATTATCCATTCATTGGGCATACCTTTTCTGTAATTTTTTTTTGTCATTTAAAAAGATTTCAAAAGATAAAATGCTATTTTACTTTACACTAAAAAAATATTTTAAAACATCTTAATAAAAGTAAGAACTGTTTAAAATAAAAGCAGCCAGTTTCTTAATGGGGTATAAAATACGTAATCTGCAATGACAGCTTGATATTTAGTTTAAATGGACAATTTTCTGAAACAGTAGCTTAAGCACCAAAAAAAGGGCAGATTTTAGAGTAACATTAAAGTATTTTTAAGTAAATATGTTTAATAGCAAATATTCATTTGCAAATCTCTGATCAAATATTTAATGCATTTCTTTCGCGAACCGTATTCAGAATGAAGAAAAAAAAATTGTAACACTTCTGTTGCTATTGTAATATTTTTAAACTAGTGTCTCCATCATCAAACAGAAAAATATATCAAATATTATTTCATGAATATTCATGATCGCAAGTAATTTTTTACCAATTATCAACCTTCGGTCACAACTAACTGCTCTTTTAATATTTTAGTCGGCTTTCACTATATAGGCCGTGCTTAAAATTTATATTTCTCGTTATATGTTGCGTAACTAAAAAGCATATTGATAACTCGAAAAATGAATTAAAAATCTAATTTTTTTTTCTATTGCTCTACTGTCAGCATAAAAACTAAAGGAATCTCTAAATAAATCTACTGGTAATAACTCATGAAAGAAGTTCAAAATTTTATGATTCTTTTGGAGTCATTCCCATGCATTTTTAAAGCTTAGATACAGTTTCTGTTTGAATCTACTCGTATGTTACATTATTTTACTTTTACTGAGAGGAATTTTAGTTAAGGTCATAGTTAGTAACTTTCTTTTTCTATTTTTGGCTGTATGAATTTTGTTGGGTTATCTCTAGAAGTTTCCTATGAATTTAGTTAGGGGCTGCACTTAATTTTTATAAAGTTCAAATAGCTGTGGCTGACAAATTTGTTTTCTAAATGAAAGAATCACTATAAAAACACGTAAAAGTTGAAGAATTTTAAATAAGTATTTTTCTTCGCTACATATTTGCTTTTTTTAATTGTGTCTATTTTTACTTGCTGAGATGTAATCAAACTGTTCAAATCTGTCACGCGATCAGCGGGTGAACTTTTCTGTAGGTGAGAAAAGAATATTTTTATTAATCTAAAATCACACCTTTTTACTTTTAAAGAGTAGATATTTTTCTTGGTGTTTATAGTGGAATGAAATGCTGAAATTATACACTTTCTGCATTAAAAAGTTCAGACCTTTGTAAGAATAATAGGAACATGCTTTTCACTGAAAACTCTATTATATTGTGGCTCAATGAGGTAGTATCCAATCTGAACAAAACTGAATTTTAAAAAAATAGCTATGCATAAAATCTTAAGCCAGTTAAAGTTAAGAAAACTGTCTGAAAATCTAAACGTATACATACAAAAATAGTGCCAGTTAAGAATAAATAGAAACAGAAACGAAATTCATTTAATTTAATCAATATAATTTATAACAAATTTTTTTAACAATCTCTTATAAATTCTATTCCGTAAATTATTCATAAAATTAAGACAAACTATTGAGGACTGTTTTTAAGAAATAAACTAATAAAGTAAATAAATAATAAAAGTTGTAAAGGGCATTTTAAATGGAAATAATAATAAAAATATTTTTGAATGGGAAAATTGAAAATAAAACGTGATAGTTAAAATTTAAAAAAGGGAGAAAAGCATTGCATATTTACCTATGTTTTTTTAACATTACAACTTTAAATATCATAAAATCCGAATGAATAGTCCTTTGAACTTAAGCAATCTCCCATTTTTTTAATAAGAAAGGAAATGTAACAGGAGAAAAAGTATAATTATTTTTTTCCAGAATTTTTTTCTTAAATTTATGCCGTCCCAGTTTTTATTATTTAAAATATATTTCATTTAATATGTCTCCATTTTACTTTACGCACATTTATCACGAAAAATGGGTCTCAAGAGAAATTAAGTGGTTATGATAAGATATATCATATTTAATACGCGCTACAAATTATAGGAAAAAAACCGATACATATCGTTTGGGTAGAAGTTAATTATGTTTAATAAAGAAGATAAATAGTCCGGCTAAATACCCCAGTAAGGTTGGAAAAGCATCCCTAAAGACTCATTTTAAGTTTAACCACATTTTATTCACTTTCTGTTCCCTCAGTTTTCGATATTCCTCCCTTTTATTTAATTGCTTCCATAATGAACGTTTCCCATGTTGCTTTTCGAATAGATTTCCTCATTTTCTCCCGCAGTAACTTTTCTCCTCCGCATGCCTGGGAGAACTGAACGCTCAGAATTTTGATAGGAGATAGTCCAGACGGTTTCAGATGAACTGGAATTTTTACAAGTCCTGTAGCAGGAACTTTTGGGTTTACGGGAATAATGATTCGGTTTCGGGAGAATTTACAGCTTATGGGAAGTTGCTATTCATTTTAGGGCTAATTCTAAACACATGAAACTTTGCAGCTTAAAGTAGAACCGTTTTCTTACGCGATAGCCTAAATTTTACTCTATTTCACAAGAGTTTTAAGGTTTATTCTGGACATGAAGTGTTTCACTGGCAAGTAGTATCGTTTTCTTACATTCGCTAATTAGCCCACGTAAATATCAATTATGTTGTTTGAATTGAATCTTTTGATTCCCTTTTGCTTTCTGCATAGCTCACTTCTTTATTGTCTTTAAGCCTAAATTATACTCTATTTCACAGGAGTTTTAAGGTTTAGTTTCGACATGGAGCTCGACATGGAGCTCGACATGGAGATTTCACTGGCAAGTAGTCTCGTTTTCTTAGATTCGCTAGTTAGCCCACGTAAATATCAATTATGTTGTTTGAATTGAATCTTTTGATTCCCGTTTGCTATCTGCATAGCTCAC
Organism: Dolomedes plantarius; assembly: GCA_907164885.2. Classification (NCBI taxonomy): domain Eukaryota; kingdom Metazoa; phylum Arthropoda; class Arachnida; order Araneae; family Dolomedidae; genus Dolomedes; species Dolomedes plantarius. The sequence goes on along the minus strand of OU015491.1, from coordinate 145,470,206 downwards.
TTCTTTATCGTCTTTAAGCCTAAATTATGCTCTATTTCACAGGAGTTTTAAGGTTTATTTTCGACATGGAGCTCGACATGGAGCGTTTCACTGGCAAGTAGTATCGTTTCCTGTGATTCGCGAATTTGCCCACGTAAATATCAAGTATGTTGTTTGAATTTAATCTTTTCATTCCCGTTTGCTTTCAGCAAAGCTCACTTTTTTATCATCTTTAAGCCCAAATTATACTGTATTCCACAGGAGTTTTAAAGTTTATTCTCGACATGGAGCGTTTCACTGGCAAGTAGTATAGTTTTCTTAGATGCGCTAATTAGCCCACGTAAATATCAATTATGTTATTTGAACTGAATCTTTTGATTCCCGTTTACTTTCTGCACTCACTTTTTCTCACTTCTTTATCGTTTTTAAGCGTATGCAGCGTACTGAATTCATAGGCCTAGTTTTAACTTATTACTTATAATCGAGTCTAATAATTAATGGGGTAAAAGTAGTAAATCATTAATTACTTAATTATTTCATAGAAACTTTAGCATACAAGGAATCTACATTTTACTATGCTTTTCGAAGCTGAAAGCCAATAAATACAGTCTTTGACAACATAATTCAGATTTATTAACCGACTACAGCGTTTAGCTTGTACAATATTATGAACCTGAAGGCCAGTCACTGCGTAACAAAACCTGCAAACTCAATCGAGGGTGAATTCACCTGTTCGGGTTATTATTATGGATCTGGGCGCCGGACGGACAGTACAGATTTGCAGACCAAAAAGGCAACCAAGGAGCCCCCTTTGACAACATAAAATAAAATAATTAGTTTCAAAAGGAAAAAATAATTATAAATGAGATTTTATAGGAATAAATCATTAATTATAAATGAAATTTTTAAAGTTTTTTTGATAGTTTTTGTGTGTGTGTGTGAAATTATGTTAGAAAATGCCTGAATTCCAAAGGGGCAATGGATTTTAGGAAGCTGTTGTTTTTCTGTCTGTAGAGAATAGTCCTTAAAAATATGTTTTATAATGCATTATTCCTTAATTATTAACAAGATCACTATGAAAATAATGAAAAATAGATTTATTATGCATGCAAAGAGGACAGGAGAAATAGATGCTCTCTTTCTGTCACATTATACTTTTCAAAATCTGAGATTCTGAAAAAAAACATACGTTCTGCACATTCATAAAATAAACAGGATGTGATATCATGTATATAATTATAAAATAAATATCAATTTGTTATTCATCATGTTGTTGTTGGTGTTGTTGTTGTTGTTGTTGTTTCTAATGCTTCCTGGCCGGAAGTTTCAGACCAGGTCCATATAGACTTCGGGCTGAAATGAACTCACGGATTCTGAACCTTATCTCTCTATCCAATCACTTTTCTGTATTCTCTTTCAACATGCCAATTGAAATCCAGCTTACAGACAGCCATTGACTCCACCCCCACCAGCGTATCAACTCGAAGATCCTGGAGACATCCAATCAGAACTGCTCTTTCACTCTCCATAGTTCTGACCAGAAGACTCACTGCTTCACTTTTTGTGTTGCAATTTCCAGAACATTTGACGATACTCTTCGAACTTTCATTTTTTTTCTGTGCAAATTCAGCTCTTCGTTGTCATAATTATCAAATATCTGTGTTTGAAGGCGCTAGCCTAGGCAACACAGTTAGACATTTGATCATATGGTCCTATGGTGCGGCTCCAGTTTGTAGAATTCAGCAGTAGAATTCTACATAAATTTATCTTAAAGAACATGATTAGATTATGGCAGGCTTAAAAGCACTATATTAAGTGCAGATATATATGCTCTAGTGTAACAATGTTCTTAAATGTTTTTATATATTTATATTTCTTGCTATTCTATTTCATTATTCTTTGATATTTCTTTGCCATGTTGTAATGTGTTAAGAACCTGAATTCCTTTTATGTAAAGGAATCTGATTTCATCCTGATTTGAGGGTAAAGGGCTAGATATTATATATACTTTGCATTATATTTCTATGCCTTCAAGATGGCGTCGTTTTGAGTTCTGGTTAGCGTCTTCCAGGAATTTTTGTGTTTCCAAGAACTTTTGGGGTGTCTGGGGGTTCATTGCCCCTTTAATAGCTACTCACTACCCCTTGTTTTCAAAAATCGCTTAGTCGGGGATTAAGGGATTATCATTCTGGCAAATCGAGAACGCTGAAAGTGAAAATTTGTATGCAGCTCCCTCTATGGGCGATAGCTGAAACTAGAGGGATAAAAACGGGTGCATTGCGTGTTTAGACGGAGAGCTGAGATTTTGAGATGAGATAATCCACACGCCCGAACCATAATCTGGCGGATGCAGATCGACCGATTGCTACCGGTGTACACTATTGCTGCAGTCTCCAGCTAGCCTGATGAAAGATCCTGCCGACGAAAGCGGAGTGTGCTGACGAAAGGGTTGACCCGAAAAAAATCTTACCCAACCCCTTCTTTTCCACTTCAGAAAAAATAAAAGGAATCATCAGGCCAGGGTTTTCCCGGCAACAAGAAAAGATGAACTCGCTCTCCCCTCGAAGATGCCCTTTCACGCCCACATAGAAGACCTACTGCGCTGTTCCCTCTAAGCCCCCCACCCCTTCGAGAAGTCGTTTGGAAACAGTTAAGCCACCACTTTTCATTTCTTTTCATACTTCTTTATTCTTTAATAACTCTCAAATGAGGCAGAAGGAAATCAGATTCCCTAGGAGATGTTTAATTGAGATTCATTAGCATGACCAATTGTGGCATAATGCCACTATGTAAAATTAATTACTCAAAAATTTAAAGACTTAATGATAACCGCTATTAACTTAACTTAATTAATTTCATCTTTAAACAATTAATTGCTAGCTGTATTAATATTAATTTAAAATATAACTATTTTCCAGATACATATTGTATGCTTAAAACGATTATACTGTTAATATCTACAATAGCTAAATATATTTACATTTTCCAATTATAGAATCGATTACCTCATTCGAATTTCACATCGCGATTCGATTTCTCAACTTAACTGCAAAAATAACTACTTCCCACGTGTGCAATAGCTTACATGTATTCATACGCCGATGTTTCCTAAAGATAATAACAATATAATCGCAGTTTAATTAATTTCTCTTTTAATTTAGTCCTTTGATACAGCTAGTGCTTATTATTCTATTATTTATCCCCTTCTACAGACTTTATTTTGTTGTTTAGACTAAAAGGAAATGGGATCTCTTTATCAGAGTAAGCACTTTAACCTAGGCTTGTGTGAACAGGTTTTGGGTACAAAAGGTTTGCTTCCCCTCCATAAAAGAAGAGTACGATTGTTAGCGAGATGAATGCTGTTTGGAATTGTGGAGCGTGTCTCCTAGAATTTTTGTCTTCGGACATTTTTTGTGATACTGGCTGGCTTTAATCCATATATCTCTGTACCCATATTCTCGTCAAGATGTCTTCAATGAATAAACCATAATTAGATTTTAAACGTTGCCATTCTTTCTTCTGTGTCGATACTTCATTAAGCTCATCATCCAGCAATATTCCTGAGTTAGCCAGACCTTTGGAACCATCATCTTCATCACCGAGCTGCTTCTAGGTGTGTGTCACTTTCAGAGGTCCAGCTTTCAGCTTCATCATCCATTTTCTATGCATCAACTCGTGGACCAGATTCAACGTGGTAGGCCTGGTTCCAACTTTCCCGCGTAGCCGGTGCCTCGTGGTTATAGCTGATGTGTATCGTCCACTCCACATGCTACCAAGATCACGGTAAATAGACTGTGTCTACATATGTTATACTTCTCAATAGTAGTTAAGTACTCATGAATTTTTGACTATATCTTACGAATTTAAAATACACAACGCAATGAAGATTTCAACCTCTATACTTTGCTGGTGTGAAAATCTAATTTGATTATCTCCAGTTATCACGTTCCATCCCCATATTCATATAATATCTTATCATTTATTTCTTATCATTTTTATTATCATATCTATATCACTTCACCAATATATACGGTTTAAATTATATTATCATTATTGACTTCTTTATTTTCATTATTTGTTTTGTTATTTTTGATTGTGTTGCTAATGAAGTGTATTTAGTGAGTAAGATCTTTACATTATATAGATTATATGAATGGATCATTTAGTGAGTCATGTGCTTGAGAACTTGCTCTTATTAGAGCTGTGGAATCTGATAGAAATTTCCTAAATGATGTTGTAAATGTTGTGTGCTAATTTTATTATAAATAAATATTGATGAGCCCATTTAAACAAATGCTTCTGTGAAATTATTTCACATAATCAAGATGCAAGCATGACCAAAGTTTTCTTGGAACATTATGGGGAATGTGAGTGTATTTTCTATTATTTATAATATGTGTTGACGGTTAGCATTCATAAGTGGTGACTTGATCCGGATATAGAACCTGGTACACAATGCTTTGTTTCCATTTAATTGTTTTGTCAGTCCCACTGAGCTACCGGGCAACACTACAGTTTATATAGCACCACAGGGTCGGAGTCCGTCTTAGCTAGTTGCCACCTCAATTTTGACCGAGCAGCCCTCAGGGGTGACATCTGGAGTGATCACACACTTTCCCACCCTCTCTGAGCTCATAGAGGGTCTTTCCGGTTTACGGATTTAACGTGCCCATATCCGTCCTAGACATTAGGTATTTAATAGCGCGTGTCGGTATTCGATTCGAGCACCCTCAGCACCAAAAGCCGACGGGCTACCACAAGGCTGCCTCGAGCCCATTCTTCATAGTAATAGCCTTTTATAAACTTCATTTTCATTTAGTCACACAAATTCAAGCATAATAAAAAAAATGGATGTTTATAAATAGAAAAGACCATATATATCCACGGTATAACAAAAAAATTAATGAATATGGAGAAAAATAAAAATGTAATAACATCCAGAGAATTATAAAAAGAGAGAAATAGTGAACTGACATTAAGTATAAAATATGCATGAGCATGCAAATAGGGACCCTTTTGGATTAAGCGTAATTTTTATGATATGAGTAATGAAAAGAAAAGAATTTAATTAAAGTAATATATTTTCTTTGACCGAAAGTAGTGCCGGAGAGGAAACATGATTTCTCTTGAGGAATTGTATATAATATTTTCAATTTATAGAGGTAATGTATATAAATAATAGCATTATATAATAACTCTTGCGATTCAGAACAATTCTAAGGGGTAGCGAAGATTGGAAGAAAAAACAAGCGGTATTAACTTGTTTTATTATTATACAATATAGTTACTAGTTTAGGAAAATTCATACAATAAAATAAGGCTAGTGAAACTCTATCCAGGAAATACATTCTAAGTAAATTGTAATAAAAAACCAATGTGTAAAGATTTTCGTGTACAGTTGAATAAATTAGGTGATGATTACACAAAATATAAATATTGCTCAAGAAAATACATCATTATTAATTAGTGTTAGTATTTTATTTTTGTACTACCTTCTTTTGTGCTGTCTAAATAATTCTTTAACATTCCTACAATTTTTTTATTTGTGTAGTTTAATGTCTTCAGTTACAGTTGTTATGGGGAGGGGGGGGTGAATGCTGTCAGAGGAATTTAAGTAAACAAATAGATAGACGGTAAAGTTATAAAGGGTGTAATAGGATTTCTTGGGCTATAATTCTGTTCATAAGGAACAATAATGCCCTGTTGATAACCAGGCACTTAGATGAACCATGCTAGCTTGAAAGATTTTCAATTTACCACAGAAATATGAGCTCAGCACGATGCAATAAAGTTTTTAGAGGAATTTGGTTTAAACCCAGATATCGATGCTTCTGATTTTGTGGTTTTTAGGCACCTCCTATGTGTAAGTCTGACGATTTATACATAGGAGGCCCCCAAATTCAGCTCCATTTAAAATTCGAATACAGTAAGACGAAGCATAAACCATTAGAATATAGGGTGGGTGTCCCAAATATCGCCTCTGTGCCTAATATCGCCTACTAGTGTTTCTAAAGTATGATTCGCGCTATATATGAGAAAATGCAGTAACTTCTTAGTTCTGGGTTTGTACTAACAGCGGCGATAGCGACAACGCTCTTATCACTGACAACAGAAACTGTATGGCGTCTGAAATTGTTTTGGCTGTTGTCTTCGTAAACTTTGGCTCCAAAGAATCAGAATCCAGTGAATGACCAGGTAGGTGTATCCAAATTCTAATTTTGCTTATACGATTTGAAAGCGCATTAAACAGAGACTTTTTTAGCAACGCCTTTTAACAGGTGCTCCTAATTTCGCCTGGTAGGTGGTAAGAGGAACAGATGTAGGTGATATTAGGAACCACTCTGGAGTTCACTGGAAATTTCAATTTTTCCAATTTAGCTAGATAACTTAAACTGGCACTGGTTTTGGAGCTGGTTGATCTCAGGATACCAAAGGAAATAGTTCTTGGAGATGTTCTTTGAGTTTCCAGCCAAATAAGAAACTAAAAAGAGGACGAAATGTCGCAAAAAAGTTAGAGTAGGCGATATTTGGGACACCTACCCTAAAAAAACATTTATTGGGAAACAGAATTGGACCACCAACCGCGAAAATGGGAGAGACAATCATGTATTTATATGGCATAATGATTCCAGAATAAAGGCCCTGTAAAATAGCTCACATTCTTTACATATAAGTCTATAAAATTTCCAGACTGTGAGTTCGGTCAGCGCCGAAATCCAGTCATATCATATAAGTTAAGAGAAATCTTCGTACGAAATTGCTCAGACTACACAATCAGTTTTAAAATTAGGGTTCTCCTTTCTATATATGTTGATTTTTTAAAAAGTTATTAGACACTTTATAAATTTGTCTTGAGGGCTTCAGACACTATATTCACTTATTTAGCTGCTTATCTACATCCTGTCTGATTATGTAAAAACGCATAATCGGCGTTCAAAGAGAGTACTTCGACTTCAAAGGACGAGTTAACTTTTCAAGTTCGCGAAAACCAAGTTGACTGCTTATTTTAAAATGTTTTAGTGGTGTTATTGTCACTGCACATCCCTCTGGAAGGAGGCCTGAAACTCGTTCTAAGCAAGTTGTTTTTAAACGGAGTGAAAATTTGAACATGAATTCACTTTAAGGTCTGTTATTTGCAGCTATTAGACTCATACGTACCAGTAAAAATATTTTATTATTTCTTAGTAATTTTAAGCATTATTCATTAAATATTGCACGAAAAGAAAAAAAGCGTATCTCATAAGCTTCGTTGGACTTCAAGCCTGCATCAAGTTTAAAATGCGTCCGAAAAATTACCTCTCAGGTAACGTCGCGAAAAGTTTGATAGCATCTAATGTTAAACAACAATTCTATAAAACTTTGTTTTAAGTACATCATTAATTACAATCATACACATCATTAATATAAAGTTTTTCGAAACTTCATTTGTTATTTCAACTTCCCTTACTATCGAATGGATAATATTTTTTAATCGTCATGCAAAACAGGATAATTTGAGGGATAAAAAGAACTCTGTTTATTGTAGGATTTCCTCTTAGCCTCTTTGAGAAAATTTTAAGTAGAAAATCTATCTTTAAAAATAAAGTATTTATGCCGGACTGGGCAGCTGATTTATGAGAGCTGACTTGTAAGAAATATATAATAGTAGAAATGTTAACTAGCACAAAATCTCTCAACATTATATAAGCAATATATTTTAAACAGAAAATATAAGCCATTGGGAATCCCCCCCAACTGGCAAATTTCCTTAAAAAAGCTGAACAAACAAAATAAAATGTACTGAATAGAAAATTATTAGTCATATTTTTAACCCTGCAAATATTATAGATTAACTATATCAGAAGAAATAAAATAATTTGCGAAATATATCAATATTGAATTAATATGTAACTGGACGATACATTTTCCCCAGAAATCTGAAATTTCAAGTAACCTTATTAAGATTCCTAGACAAGGTAACTAATATCCATGCGCATCGAAATATTAAGCAAATGACCGCAGAAGATGTTGAAGAATCCGTAAATGTCAAATGGTATTGCAACTTAACTAGTACATTTGTGGTCCTGAGAGTAAATTGGATTTACTCGTAGTAATTTTAAGGATTTCATTAGTAGTTGTTATTTGTAATGTTACGTCTACTCTATTTAGATAGGTAAATTCTCTGTTGAAGATATTAATTTATATTGAATCTTTCCACTTTCAAGAAAACTGTAATCAATATTCAACAGCTTTACAGCCTTTGATATTAGTTTATAAATTAATCAAAAATCAATTAGAATCATACAGTTCTGTGATTTAAACAGATAAATTTCTTTTAAAATAGGCTTTGTTTACATATACAATTTAAATGTTTAGCTCTTTCATCTGCTCAAAGTATATTAGCGAAAGTTTATATCGTACCATTGGTATGTGAAATTTTAAATGCTGCATATAGATCCAGAAATAATAAGACACCCCTGACGAGCATATGAAATTAAAAGAGTTTAGTTTTCTGCTGGTTGTTTGGGGATATTTAGCAAGTGAGAATATTTTAAAGCTCCATAGTATGTAATAACAACTAACAGCTATATTAACAAAGAACAAAGGTACTTTGAATGCAAAGTTCTAAAAATTAAAATGAAAAAGTATATGCTAAGAAAACAGTTTAAAAAGAATCTGTGATTTTTTTTAAACTGTTTTTCAGAAATGAAATTTTTGAGAAATTTTTTGAAGGTATACGCACATGATATGTTTACAGAAATTGGTATTCAAAATACTTAAAATGCATACACACGGGAATTCAAAATTTATTCATATACATTATGCTTGACATATATTATTCAAATTGCCTAAGAATTAATCCGCTTATTTCAGGGTTCTATTAGATATTTATTATATTTTATCATTAGAAATTCAGTTATTATTTTCTAATTCAATTATTTTTTCAATAAATGTAGATAAATGCATTTTGCAATTCACTTCAGAGACTGTCATTCTTCTTTAACCAAATAATCCCTTTTCTACGCTTAGAGACCAATGTGCGAGTTAATAAATTTAAATTTCTATTCCAGCACGCGAATTCATCTGTCGACTATCCGAGAAGTATGTATAAAGATTTCAAAGAATTTCCAGAGAGTCTGTTACATTTTTTCCCCTCTTCAAACTATTCTAGTCACGTTTCTGCTTCGATTCAAGTTTCGCATTAGAAATTAAAGTTCTGTAGAGACTCTTATTTTATAACGTCAACATTTCTACAAATTGAGAAAGCCACTATTTTGAACATGACAGGAATGGCTGAAATGCTTTAAGTAAAGGTAACACAACACATTTGAGCTTAAAAGGAGGAAACTATTCCAAGGTTTTTTGGGGGGACTCAGAAATATTGCTTTTGTAAATTTTGAAGATTTTTCTGGACACTTTTGCTCATGGCAAGATGATCCCTTTCATGGATTTCTTTTTCGCGAATTCAAACAAAGTATGAGGTTTTAAAACCTTGTTTCCCAAGCAGGTTCCCCGAGTAAAGGAAGATCATTTTGATCTATTTCAGAAATCGGTCTTCCTTAAGAGAAGCATGTATAAAATAAGACATCTCTGTTAATAACTATAATAGCGTGATATAAGCATGCAGATCAAAATCTTAAAGCATCTCTTGATTAAAATAGCTACCATGGTACTTTTTATTTATTATTAAACTATGCTTCAAGATTTTTCTGGACACTTTTGCTAATAGGAAGAGGATATTTTTTATGGATTTTTCCTCGCTAATTCAAACATAGTGTTAGGTTTTAAAACCTTATTCCACCAGCAGGTTGCCCAAGTAAAGGAAAATCATTTTAATTTATCAGAAATTGGTCTTCCTGGCGTGTATAAAATAAGACATCTCTGATAATAACTAATAGCATGATATAAGCATGAAGATAAAAATCTTAAAGCATCATTCGATGAAAATAGCTACCATGATATTTTTTATTTATTATTAAACTATGCTTCAAGATTTTTTGGACACATTTGCTAATGGCAATATGATTCTTTTCATGGATTTTTTTCCGTGAATTCAAACATAGTGTTAGTTTTTAAAACCTTATTCCACCAGCAGGTTCCACGAGTAAAGGAAGATCCTTTTAATTTATCAGAAATTGGTCTTCCTGGCATGTACAAAATGAGACATCTCAGATAACTATAATAGCGTGATATAAGCATAAAGATCAAAATCTTAAAGCATCGCTCGATGAAATTAGCTACCATGGTATTTTTTTAAATTTATTATTAAACTATGCTTCAAGATTTTTTGGACACTTTTTCTGATGGCAAAGTGATTCTTTTCATGGATTTTTTTCGTAAATTCAAACACAATATGAGGTTTTAAAACCTTATTCCACAAGCAGGTTCCCCGAGTAAAGGAAGATAATTTTAATCTACAATAGAAATGGGTCTTCTTAAGAAAGGCATGTATTAAATGTATTTACTTTAACTTCAAAAAATTACTCATCTTCCTACACTGAAGTTGTAGTTCGTCAGTCAATGTCCATGTGGCCATGGCGTGATCTAAGGATACAGATCGAAATTTCAAAGCACCTGTCGATTAAAATAGTTACTATAGTATTTTTTATTTATAATTAAAATATGCTTCGAGATTTTTCTGGACACTTTTTCTGATGGTAAGATGATTCTTTTCGTCGATATTTTGTTTCGTGAATTGAAATACAGTGTCATGTTTAAAACCTTATTCCACCAGCAGGTTCCCCGAGTAAATGAAGATCATTTTAATCTACAAAAGAAATTGGTCATCCTTAAAAAAGGCATGTATTAAATGTATTTACAATAACATCAAAAAATTACTCATCTTCCTATACTGAAGTTCCAGTACGTCAGTCAATGCTTTAGATCAAACTTTTAAAGTACCTGTCGAATAAAATATCTACTGCCCACATCTTCTACCCATGTGGCCATAATTCATACGGATCAAAATTTTAAAGCATCTGTCGATTAAAATAGTTACTATAATATTTTTTATTTATAATTAAAGCATGCTTCAAGATTTTTCTGCACACTTTTGCTAATGGCAAGATGATGCTTTTCGTGGATTTTCTTTTATGAATTCTAACACAGTACTATATAAGGTTTTACAGCCTTGTTCCACAAGCAGGTTTCCTAATAAAGTAAGACCATTTTAGTCTATTACAGAAATAGGTCTCAGCTATGAAGGGCATTTTTTAAAGTTTTTTATGAAAACTTCAAAAAGTTATCTATACGCCTACAGTAAACTTGCAATAATTAGTCAATACCCATGAGCCAAAAGTGTGATGTAAGCTTACGGATCAAACTTTGAAAGCATCTGCCGAATAAAATATCTACTATTGTATTTAGTTATTTAATATGAAATTATCCTTTAAGCATTAAACCCAGTATTCCAGGAAATATCTTATAAATCACTCTGTACTCAGTGCGAAATTCGCGCATTTATGTCATTAACGCACTAAATAATAATCTGATCCTGTGTAACTGAAACTTAGCTGTAAACCAGCAGAACGATGCATTCCTATTGATCCCTCAAGGGCCGCTTTAGCCTAATGCACCAAATTGCTTGTAAATTGTAACACAGAGAATAGCTTCTAGAATATTTCACGTGACAAAGGGAATTTGTGGACAGTACATCGTTTCAGGAGCGATGATTGGGGTCAGAGTGGGAAGTATAAGAAAGACATTAAAGACTTCAAATATCGGATAAAATTTATGTAAAATTAATTACGTTAATTTATCTCCTGGGCTTCAACTAATATAAATGAAAGACAATCGTTTTTAAAAAATGTTAAACTCCCTTTTTTTTAAGGTAAGTCATTTACTAACAAAAATATTAACTTGAGCAACTTTGGTTACATAATACCATTTTCCTGTTAAAAACTTAAGTTTTTTACTATTTGCTAATTTATCTGTTAGTCTCTTTATAAACGTATTTATGTAAAAATGCAGCTGTCAGTTTCTCCGACTGCATTTTGGTGCTGTGACAGCCAAAAGCGTCTGCCTGGTCGACTGGGGATCCTTAATGGTAGAAATTTTTAAGTAAACTGATTTAATATTAGGCCATTTGTGGCCTAATGCACAACTTAATGTCTATTATTTAATCGAAACACAATGTTACTATCGGAAAAATATATCTTTTTCCCTTTAGTTTGACTAAGTTGCTGAAAATGGATGCATTTTTTAAATTTCTTATATTTTATCGAAATAGGTGTTTTGAAAAAAATTCATTAAATTTATGGAAAATAAAACTCTTATCTTTAAGGACATATCACAAACTATTTTCTTGAAATTTTTTATTAACTAACTTCATTTTCATCCGAGTTTACCTGTTAAGGGGCCAGATTTGAAAACGTAACATCTGCACTTGTTACTAGAATTCGCTCGATGCTGCATAATACGAGAATATACTATACTAGTATAGATTTAGTTTAAACTGGACATGAAACATGTACTATAATCCTGCAAATAAAGTTCTTACCTGGACATGAACTCATATAAATTATGCTTAAACTGGCAAAGGATTACATGCTTTACTTATGTCAATTAAGTTTAAGCTTGACACGAACAATATAGTATACTCATAAATTAAGCCTGTACTGGAGAAAAGAATCTAATTTTTCCATGTCTGTGAGAAGTTTATCTGCTAAAATAAACTACATCATAATGAGGTAACACAAACAAGTAAGTTCAAAATGACTAAATGTTAGCAAAGTAATAAAAATAAAAATTTTAATAGCTGTTAAATGATATTTTAGTATTCCATTTAGTATTAAGTTTGATTGGTCTGTTATACAAAATAAGATTAATTGGTTTTCAAGAGAAAAGGTAAATCATATATTCTTAAACCTTTTCGTTACGGGGTGGGATACCATGTATCCCAAGAATTCGGGCCCAAGAATGAATATATATATATATATATATATATATATATATATATATATATATATATATATATATATATATATATATATATATACATATACATATACATATATATATATATATATATATATATATATATATATATATATATATATATATATATATATATATTATGGTATATATATATATGTATATATATATGTATATATATATATATATATATGTATATATATATATATATATATATATATATATATATATATATATATATTGTAAGGTATACATAAGATTCGATTCACAAGAATCGAACTTTTGAGAGAATGAATTAAAGTAGCTGCTTGAGATATGCTAATTTCGGCATACGCGCTTGGTATAAATACCAAGCAGCTTGATTAAGTTGAGAGGTTGTTAAGGTTGATAGATAAGCGAGTTCAGGGTGCTACGAGGTAAATAGCTCCAGGTGTTAACCGGCGCTTGTGCTTAGCAGGCCCAAAGTTTACGTGGCAGAACTGCTGGTTTTACTCTCTGCTGGTTTGTGAGTATTGCAAAGTGTATTTTTATTGAATGCTAATATATATTCCGTACAAGTAGTACTTATGCTTATTGCTGTAAAAGCAAATTCTATATGAGCAAGGAATTCAATAAAAATTGTTTCATGTATAATCTGTGTTTGTATCAAATTCATTTAGAGTGCCACTTCAAATTATATACATCCAAGTTTGGGTAGAAGTTAGCAATTCTCTAATATATATATATATATATATATATATATATATATATATATATATATATATATATATATGTATATATATATATATATATATATATATATATATATATATATATATATATATATATATATATATATATATATATATATATATATATATATGATATATATGTGTGTGTGTGTGTAAGTAATAATAACGCCCCACTAATATTAATTGTCCTATATCTAACGCGTATCTTAGTTTTTCCTCAATAAAACCCAGCCCTATTTCAAAAACCAAATCGAAAATCGAATACAATATTCTCTTTAACGCATAAGCGGGAAAGTTATATTTAGAGTCCCGTGATCTCGACTCCCTTCGAGGAAATACCACGTGATCGGGGTCAACCAATTAAAATAATTCTAATCCTAGCGGCAAAATCGGAAGTTACTCAGCATAAATGGCGAAACAGAGCGATTTCGTGCTCTCTTCTTACTTGGCGCTGTTTCAGTACTTCCTTGCTCACTGTCCACGTACTGTTCCAAAATATATTAGAATGTAATCATATTCGATACTCCAGCCTGGGCAGCTATCGGCTGTCCGTTGACGTTATTGTCAAACATCATGTCGTCAGCGTGTGCCAAGTCATTCAACTATGTATAAGTGTATCTTCTCTGATGTCTTGAAGTTTGGTTCCATGGAATAAAATATTTCAAGTGTTCGTCGTGTTCCTGTTCTTTCCTGAAGTGTTTATGTGTGAATCCATCTCCTGTACCGGTCTACTAGAAGTAATTCCCACTCTGGCTACGTCTACAGTGTCGTGTTTCGTGTACTCTACAAAGTTAAAGTTATTCGCACGTTCAAGTAACCTTTTCGTTTCATTAGTCGGCAGGATTCGAACCTGCGCGGGAAAATCCTAGTGGATTTATAAAATCTGTTCCCAAGAAAGTGTTTTCACCTTGTGTTACTACGAGAAGAAAACTGTTTGCTCCTGTGTCAACAATTTGTTATGGATTCAACATTTCCTACTCATGAAAAATATGAGACTATTTGCGCAGATAATCAGAAAATTTAATTTATTTTGTTCCGTATTATAATAAAAATAAAAATATTGGGACTTTAATCAACTAAAATTAAAGGAAAGACAACTTGTCAATGAAATTTTAAAAGTTTTTATAATATTATATGAAAAATTCTACGTAATGTTTAAATATTGGGATGTTAATATTGATACTCTGATACAATTAGATGAAATTTTAACGAAATTTTATAATGATTTTGCTTAATATAAATTTAATATAGTTAGTTATATGGCCTCGGTAAACATGAACCGTATATATTTTTAAAATGCTTTCATTCATTTTTAATCATGATGTACTTCTGTTGTCTCGTCCGTTATAAATTTGGTTTTGATTTCGAGGTTTTGATTTCAAGTGAAGAATTATAATTTAAGTTATATGTATTTAAATTTCATTGCAATCCACATGAATATTTACTATATATAGAAATTATAAGTGTTTTAAGAATTTAAGTATTTTATTTATTATATTGAAATATTACATTTGGTTTTGAACCCTCGTGAGTATATTTTAATGTAACTTAGATAAGAAGAAAATAAATATATAGAAAAGAGAATATTATAATGAGATATATGTTTATAAAATACTGAATACAAATAAGAAAATATAGAAGGTATACAACGGGGATTCATGCCAAAATGTTATATAAGAAGAGAAAAGATAACTTAGAGTTACTAAATTGATGTTAACATAAGAAACTAAGATGATAGGTATTGATAAAAGAATTATGGGTATTTGTATTTTATAGATTAATATTTTTGTGGATAGTATATTGTTTTGGAAATTAATTTTGAACATTAAAATTAAATTATTGAAATTACTAGGGAGTAATGAAATATTATTACTATTTTAAACTTATTAAATTAGTTGTATTAGAGGTATTTGTTTTCATATTTGAGTAATTTTAAAAAAATTGTTTAAACTTTCTTTTTTAGCTACAGTTATATGGAAATTTTTTCCATGTTATGAAATTTTTAAATAACTTCATGTTTAATATTGATATTCCAAGATTTTTTTAAAAAGAAAAGAAATTCACAACAATTTTTCAGTTTGTACAAGGTGTTTTTCAATTAATGTTTATTGTATTTTTAAAATACTATTTCAAGGACAGTTAGCGGATAGTGGATATAGAAAATATTATTTTGACAAAATTATCTTCAAACTTAAATTTTTCTTTCAAAAAAAAATTTTTTAGGCTTTTTTCAAATTTCTGTTTACATCCTTTTCCTCACACTGCTGGGTGAGTCTGCCCCACAATGCAGGCATTGGTGGTCAGCCTCTTCTCAGACGGGGGGGATATTGTAATAATAACGCCCCACTAATGTTAATTGTCCTATATCTAACGCGTATCTTAGTTTTTCCTCAATAAAACCCAGCCCTATTTCAAAAACGAAATCGAAAATCGAAATAATCTAATATTCTCTTTAACGCATAAGCGGGAAAGTTATATTTAGAGTCCCGTGATCTCGACTCCCTTCGAGGAAATACCACGTGATCGGGGTCAACCAATTAAAATAATTCTAAGCCTAGCGGCAAAATCGGAAGTTACTCAGCATAAAAGGAGATACAGGGCGATTTCGCTCTCTCTTCTTACTTGGCGCTGATTCAGTACGTCCTTGCTCACTGTCCGATTGCAGTTCCAAATACACTCATGGACAAAAAAATTAGCGCACCAAGAAATAATTGCGGGATCATAACGAAACTTGCAATGAAGGTACATGTCGGGGAGATATGCAAATGATTAGAAATACAGCGTGATTGCGCATTACATATAGCCGGTAGAGGGCGTTGAACATCGTACTTTGTGGAGTATAAAACAGGTAACCAAAGCTTGTTTCAGTGTGCTGAATCATTTACAAAGGAAGAGCTGAGATAGACATGCCATTACGCCGTGTTCGAAGACAATATAAGCAGTTCTCGCAGTTTGAGAGGGGGAGAATTGTCGGGATGATGGAAGCTGGGTGGTCAGCTAGGCGAGTAGCTCGTCAATTAGGCCGCTCTGATTGTGTTGTGAGGAGGTGTTGGGACCAGTGGACCCGAGAGATGTCATGTATACGAAGACCAGGCTCAGGCCACCCTCGACAAACCAGTCGTCGAGAAGACCGCCACATGGTAAGAAATGCATCCGAACAGCCAACTGCTTCATCGGCCTCCATCAAGGCACAGGTAGCACCTTCACTAGGGGCCTCTGTGTCTTCTCGAACCATACGAAGGCGCCTGGCTAAAGGATAGTTGGTAATGCGGCGCCCATTACGTGTGCTGCCCTTGACGGCCACACATCGACGCCTCCGTTTGGAGTTTTGCCGCGCACGAGGAGACTGTACTGCAGCGGAATGGAACCAGGTCGTCTTTAGCGACGAATCCAGATTCAATCTCGGCAGTGATGACAATCGTGTTCGTGTGTGGAGAGCCCGTGGTGAACGCTTCAATCCTGCCTTTGCTGTACAGCGACACATCGCTCCCACAGCTGGTGTGATGGTATGGGGTGCCATTGCCTACAATACACGGTCACCCCTAGTATTGTTCCGTGGCACCATGACAGCCCAGCGGTATGTTCATGAAATCCTGCAACCACATGTGTTGCCACTCATGCAACGGCACCCAGGAACCATTTTTCAACAAGACAATGCTCGGCCTCATACGGCAAGAGTGTCACAAGACTGTCTCCGCACTGTTACTACCCTTCCTTGGCCTTCCCGATCCCCAGATTTGTCTCCAATCGAGCATATCTGGGATCATTTGGTTGGGACGACGAGTTGGGCATCCCACGAGTTTGAACGAACTAGAGGCAAGGTTACAGCAAATATGGAACGAAATGTCTCAAGACATCATACAGAACTTGTATGACTCAATGCCCGATCGTATCGCATCGTGCATTCGCGCTAGGGGGGTCCAACGGAGTATTAACTCCTCCGTTCTTTTGCCTTTTACTCTGAAATAAATTATCCTTTTTCTTTGATTTTCTTATCATTTACTTATATCAAAGTAGTCATTACGTATGTAAAATTTCATTTCATTTTTACGAATCCTTCTTTGTGCGTTAATTTTTTGTCCATGAGTGTATATTCGAATGTAATCATATTCGATACTCCAGCCTGTGCAGCTATGGGCTGTCCGTTGACGTTATTATCAAACATCATGTCGTCAGAGTGTGCCAAGTCATTCAACTATGTATAACAGTGTATCTTCTCTGATGTCTTGAAGTTCGGTTCGTTGGAATAAAATATTTCAAGTGTTCATCGTGTTCCTGTTCTTTCCTGAAGTTTTTATGTGTGAATCCATCTCCCGTACCGGTCTACTACAAGCATTTACCACTCTGGCTACGTCTACATTGTCGTGTTTCGTGTACTCTACAAAATTAAAGTTATTCGTACGTTCAAGTAACCTTTTCGTTTCATATATATATATATATATATATATATATATGTGTGTGTGTGTGTGTGTGTGTGTGTGTGTGTGTGTGTGTGTGTGTGTGTTTGTTTGTGCGTGTGTATGTATATATATATATACAGATGGTGGACAAAATAATAAGAACACCTGTGAAATAATGGAAAATCTTTATTAATAGGGGGTTGGAGCACCCTTTGACTGAAGTACAGATTTAATGCAACGTAGGATAGATGCATAAAGATCATGGACAATATTTAAAGGAATATTAAGCCATTCCTCCTGCAGAGCGGTCTCTAATTCCGAAAGTCCGGTGGAGGTGGAAATCGGGAACGAAGTTTGGACTCCAAATATTGCCATAAATGTTCAATAATATTCAATTCTGGAGACTGAGGGGACCAGGCGAGATGTTCAACTGCATCGTCATGCTCTTCGAACCATTCTTGAACACACCTAGCAGTGTGGATAGGGGCGTTGTGGTCTTGAAAAAGAGGTCGCTCTCCAGGGAATACAGTCTGGACAAAAGGATGGACATGATCCCCTAGAAAGCTTAGATAGTGATTGGATTTGATCCTACTATGCAGAATAACAATTGTCCCAAGACCGCGTCAAGATATCGCACCCCATACCATAATGGAGCCACCCCCATGCTTCACAGTCGGCAAGAGGCATTCAGGATGAAACGCTTCTTTGGGCGTTCTCCAGACATAAACGCGTCCGGTCGTCTGAAATAGGGTGAATGACGATTCATCTGACCGTATTACCTGTTGCCACTGCTGTTGGGACCAGCCTTTGTGATCTCTGCACCATTGGCGTCGCTTGAAAGCATTAGTTGCTGTCACCAAGGGTTTACGAATTGCCGCTCTGCAATAAATGTTCACAGCATGAAGTTCCCTTTTGACAGTTTTTGTTGAAACGGGGTCCTGGAGATGTCTGTTCATTTCGGATGTTATCTCGGATAACGATTGCTTGTGCTTTCGGGCTACTATGCGCTTCAAGAACCGTCTATCCCTATCAGCAAGCTTGGACTTTCGGTCACTGTTGTGCTTTCAAGACGTCGTCTTATCCTCTTTCGTGTACGCTGTCATAACGGCTGATACCGTACTCCTTGCAAACCTTAAAAGGTTTGCTGTTTCCGTAACCGATGCTCCACTTAAACGCGCTCCAACTATCATTCCTCTTTGGAACTCTGACAGGTCTGACACTTCAACTTATCACAGACAGTTCGATAGAAGCATGCAACGTAGGTGACTACTGTTGAGAGACTGATACCTTCCTCTTCACGCTCACTAGGTGGCAGACTTCTGTTGCAGGTGGCATGGCTGTACTGCAGGTGTGAAATACGTCATACTTTTTCACAGGTGTTCGTATTATTTTGTACTCCATCTGTATATATATATGTATTATGGTATATATGTATATATATACATATTTATATATATATATATATATATATATATATATATATATATATATATATACATATATATATATATATATATGTATGTATGTATATGTATATATACACTCATGGACAAAAAAATTAGCGCACCAAGAAGGATTCGTCAAAATGAAACGACATTTTACATACGTAATGACTACTTTGATATAAGTAAATGATAAGAAAATCAAAGAAAAAGGATAATTTATTTCAGAGAAAAAGGCAAAAGAATGGAGGAGTTAATGCTTCGTTGGACCCCCTCTAGCGCGCATGCACGATGCGATACGATCGGGCATTGAGTCATACAACTTCTATATGATGTCTTGAGACATTTCGTTCCATATTTGCTGTAACCTTGCCTCTAGTTCGTTCAAACTCGTAGGATGCCCAACTCGTCGTCCCAAATGATCCCAGATATGCTCGATTGGACACAAGCCTGGGGATCCGGCTGGCCAAGGAAGGGTAGTAACAGTGCGGAGACAGTCTTGTGACACCCTTGCCGTATGAGGCCGAGCATTGTCTTGTTTAAAAATGGTTCCTGGGAGCCGTTGCATGAGTGGCAACACATGTGGTTGCAGGATTTCATGAACATACCGCTGGGCTGTCATGGTGCCACGGAACAATACTAGGGGTGACCGTGTATTGTAGGCAATGGCACCCCATACCATCACACCAGCTGTGGGAGCGATGTGTCGCTGTACAGCAAAGGCAGGATTGAAGCGTTCACCACGGACTCACCACACACGAACACGATTATGATCACTGCCGAGATTGAATCTGGATTCGTCGCTAAAGACGACCTGGTTCCATTCCGCTACAGTCCAGTTTCCTCGTGCTCGGCAAAACTCCAAACGGAGGCGTCGATGGGTGGGCGTCAAGGGCAGCACACGTAATGGGCGCCGCATTACCAACTATCCTTTAGCCAGGCGCCTTCGTATGGTTCGAGAAGACACAGAGGCCCCTGGTGAAGGTGCTACCTGTGCCTGGATGGCGGCCGATGAAGCAGTTGGCTGTACGCATGCATTTCTTACGATGTGGCAGTCTTCTCGACGACTGGTCTGTCGAGGGCGTCCTGAGCCTGATCTTCGTGTACATGACATCTCTCGGGTCCACTGGCCCCAACACCTCCTCACAACACAATCAGAGCGGCCTAATTGACGAGCTACTCGCCTAGCTGACCACCCAGCTTACATCATCCCGACGATTCTCCCCCTCTCAAACTGCGACAACTGCTTATATTGTCTTCGAACACGGCGTAATGGCATGTCTATCTCAGCTCTTCCTTTGTAAATGATTCAGCACACTCAAACATGCTTTGGTTACCTGTTTTATACTCCACAGAGTACGATGTTCAACGCCCTCTACCGGCTATACGTAATGCGCAATCACGCTGCATTTCTAATCATTTGCAGATCTCCCCGACGTGTACCTTCATTGCAAGTTTCGTTACGATCCTGCAATTATTTCTTGCTGCGCTATTTTTTTTGTCCATGAGTGTATATATATATATATATATATGTATAGATATATGTATATATATATATATATGTATATATATATATATATATGTATATTTATATATATACATATATGTGTGTATATATATGTGTTTATATATATGTATGTATATATATATATATATGTGTGTGTGTGTGTGTGTGTGTGTGTGTAGGTATGTATTATATATATAACCCCCTTAATGGCCGTTCTTACATAGGGGGTATGAAATATCCCGTTATAAAAAGAGAATCGGAAAAATAGGCTCCGTAAGCTAAAGGTTAATAAATATGAAAAGACAACAAAGGGATAACTTAGCTATACTAATGAGGGTTGGCACCTGCAATAGTTTAGACTTCAAAGCTCTAAATTGCATGATTCGCTCTATGTCTTCTTTGTTGTTCTTATCATGTAACATAAATAGAAACCCATTTTTCCTCATAAGTCGCCTTGAAAGTATTTCCTTTCTAAATCAGGTCTTGCGAGTGCGTGCATGTGCTCACTGAATATCTTACATCAATCCCGATTTTACATTTTAGATTCCTTATAGATTAATATTATACATTTATCATCACAGAAAGGAAATATTCTTCAGCCCAGAATTCAAACTCTACAAATACTCTTAAGTGAACTATTATTCTATATCTAGAACATGCCTCATAATATCGACCTAATGAGCGCTAGTTGCTCAGCATGTCCTCTCTGGACATTGCGCCTTTAAACCCCAACCAACCAAAGAGCACTAGTATAGAGTTTTGCCGAAATAATTATTAAAAATTAATTAACAACATCAACAGTGCTTACAACTCATATGTTTTAGATAAACCTTTGAATCGTGAAACTTTTCAATAAAATATGCCGATGAGACTATTAATACCGTAAAATGTTGACTATAATACGCACACGTGTATAATACGCATGCTTGATTTTGTGCGAAATTTTCGGAAAATAATCAAAATTCGACTATAAGACGCACCCATAACTTTTCAATATTTTATTTAAAAATTCCACAAATACTTTTTAACATAAATAAAATTTGTAATAAAAAAAGAAAGCATCAAATTCGGTAGAAAAAAAACTTAAATTTTTAATTCCAAACATATAATACTGTCATATTATCAGTATTAATTACTTTCACTAGAACACAGATCATATATTGTTTTCCGTTTATTCAATGTTTAAAAGTACGTTTTTTTGTACACGAGTATAATACGCACCCTCATTTTTGCAGACTTAAATGGGAGAAAAACTGCGAATTATACTCAAGATTTTACGGTAACCTCATTTTAATTACACCACATTAAACTACATTATGCAACAGTAGTAGAAACATTTTTAATTATCATGCAATTTTTGCATATGTGTGTATGTATATGCGTGTGTGTTTTGTACTATATTAAGACTATTATTTTAACTACACCATGGAACTTTTTACTGACAGGTTGTTTATTTGTACTTGTGAATCCACAACACGCTCCTTACTCAAATTTGAGCCAAAACTTAAACCTATATCAGGGCTTTTAAACCACTTCCCACGTTTTATTAGGGCTCTCCAGTTGATGATAACCCGAAAAAAAGTGCTTATTACTGTTCGGAAATAATCCTTTCTTCACAAAAATTTTATATAAGAAAGTAATAACAACAATAGTTTGAGTTTAGATTTAATGAGTAATCCATCCTCAATCATATAAAAATATGAAAGCTAAAATTTTTAAAATTTACATATGACTTATTTTCTACTCATAAGAACCGTGATAGCTAATATGATAACAATTTTTCAAAACAAACAAATCTGAGGGAAAACAATTTTGTTACAAACTAAGTACTTGAATTGCTCAATAAATAACAACCTTAAGTATAAAACTAATTAAATAGGATTTTTAAAAAGCTCAATTTTGGGCTTTAAATCTTTTGATGCGTTCAACTGGAAAACAATAATTGTCATAACAAGCAAAAAATACTTACTTTCGATTCTACTGCAAATGAAAAATGATTTAAAACAAAAATGAGAAAACAAATCAGGTTCTTTTTTTGTGTATTATACACATAATTATGTGTAATGGTCATTAGAGCAAAATTATTAATTTTGGAAAGAAAGGAGAGATCACTGCTGAATGTGAAGAAAAAGACATTTTTTTAGACTTCAAGGACAAAATCAAGGAGTTTTATAAAGAGCTTCTGATAAAAAAATATTGGTCCTAATTATAACTCTTACAAGCAATTCGGAAAATTAAGACTTTTTAGACCCATTTTAAGGGGATCCATTTCAAATCAAGACTTAAGTTGTGTGTCATTTTTTAGTAATCTATTTGCAATAAAACTGTTAGCAGACATCGGAAAGTACTAGACCCTAGCTGCCAAATCAAATTAACATCTCAATTTTAGTGTAGGATTACGTTCCTCCATAACGGTCCTGCGGAAAGGAAAATTTCAGATGCTAAAACCGTCCGGCCATCCGTCCTCGCGATTTATAAATTTGGCGGCGCTCCAAACCCAGTCTATCGCTTGGACAAGTGAAACAGAAGAGTACCAAGATGCGTCTAAATTTTGACATACATATGCATATGTATATATATACATACGTACATATATATATACATATATACATACAAAACAGGTAAGGAACGATAAGTAATCCTACGTTAATAACCCGCGGTAGTTTCGTTAGAAGAGACTACCTGAAATTTTTTTTCTGTACAGTCGAACCCCATTATAACGAACTTCAAGGGATCAAAGGTTCTGTTCGCTTTATCCGAGGTTTTGCTATATCCGAATCGTTAAGAAAAATGCTAGAATTCAAAAAAATGTATAACTCGTTAGTTGCAATGTGTATTCAATAATGATGTATTAAAAAATGATAAAATCTATTAAAAATGATCATTAATGAATTAAATCTACTAAAATCGATTACATTAAACTGACACAATACTAATTAAATTATATACAATAGGAAAACGGCGGGGCCAAAACTTTCCTTCGTTATATACCGGGTTCGCTGTAACGGGGTTCAACTGTATAACGCAGAATGAACCAACCAACTCTCATAAAATTATTTTTTTCCTTAAGTTCCATAAACCGAGTGCACTTACGTTATCCTTACCGGTCTGAATTTTGCAACTGGTAATGTAAAATGAAAAAAATTGGGTAGCGCTTTTAAGTTAAAAATTTATTGGTTAGACACTCAGTTAGGATTGGTTTAGGCTTGGAAGGAAGATTTTCTAAACTGTTTTCTAAACATACCTATGACATGAATAAACTAAATTGTTAAACATTTTTTAAATGGAGGTCGTAGTGATGTATTTTTATGTAAAGTTTAGAGCTGAACATGCTAAATGCAATGACAATTTTACAAAATCTTTGAGACTTCGCAGCGTTTGAAAACCCGTGGGAATGAGAGAAAGTGATTTAAATGAAAAATTTACTCGAAAAAATGCATGTCGATTTCCTGAGTATTTTTAAGTTGAAATCTTATTCTGTAACAGATAGAAGATGTGTTTCATTGACGTGACAAAAGATAATATTTGGTCAATGGTCTAAATTTATCTATATATATATAACAATTCTGTGACTGACTGACAGATAACGCAAAAACCAAACCGCTGGACCTAAAGGGCTGAAATTTTGTATGGCGATTTTTTTTATGGTGCAGGGGTGCACTAAGAAATATTTTTGAAAAATTCATCTTCCATTTTTTTTAATTAAATTTTTAAGCTGTTTTTGTAACTTTTTTTAGTTTGCATTTAAAATAATAATCTAAGGGTTATAAAATTTATATCACAAGAAAGATCATAAAACTTCCTCTAAACGGAAATCTTCTTAAAGTGTTTACCTCCATTTTCTGATTTATGGTGAATTTTTAAAGATTTATTTTTAGAACTTAATTTATTAAATGCTGATCACATGGTTTCTTTTCTTTTTGTGATACTTTAAATTAATTTTGCGTCACGTACGTAACAGCGAAATAATTTTTTTTCTTTCTAATGTGGCATACGGTTGAATATTATTCAGCTAGTTTATTTATACATGTCCATATATGTTATAAATATGGTACATATCATGTTTGCGAATACGTTACATAATTCAATATAATTTGATAATTATTTAACGACTACATTTCAATGATAACTTATGTTGAAAGGTTTCCATTTTGTACCTGTAATATTACACCGTGGCATTCAGTATTCACTTTGATACATTGCAGGTATGCAGCTGTCGCTTCAACCTCATTCGGCAGATAGACTTCATTGAGATAGTTTGGTTTCCCTGACTAATATAATAGTGGGGAGGTAACAGAGATATAACTGATGGGATGTTCTAGAAGATTAAAGTTTCCTCTTTGCTTTACTCCCTTGGTATTACCAACTAATACTGTGTATCTAACACATGTTGCTTCAACATACAATGGGGAAACAAATGTATGTTGAGCAAGAAATTACTCAGTTACTCAGTTACTCAGTTACTTAGAAATTACTCAGTTACCGTAAAATCTTGAGTATAATACGCACATGTATATAATACACGTGTGCGTATTATACTTGATTTATATGCGTACTGTGCATATTATACTTGACTTATTATGCTTGATTTTGTGCGAAATTTTCGGGAAAAATTAAAATTCGACTATAATACGCACCCATAACTATTCAATATTTTATTTAAAAATTGCACAAATATTTATTAACATAAATAAAATTTATAATAAAAAATAAACGAAAACGTCAAATTCGGTAGAAAAAAAACTTAAATTTTTAATTCAAAACAAACAATACTGTGAAATTATCAGGCTTAATCACTTTCACTAGAATACAGCTCATCTATTGTTTGTCGTTTATTCAATGTTTAAAACTACGTTTTTTTGTACACGAATGCGTTTTTTTTATGCGTGTTATACCCAAGATTTTACGGTGTATAAAATTTATAGTTTATTTAAAGAAAAAAAATCAAGTTATATTTGTTATATGAAATTTTGAAGCGCCTTAATTTTAGTTTCTAATAATTCATATATATCTTAATTTCTATTCTATTCTATTATTTATAATCATAAGAAGTTAAGTAGTTTAGTGTATGCTTTGTAGCAGTTTTATATGGAAATAAACTATCTCTAGAACCAACAGTATATTTGACTAAAGTTATATAATTAACAAATTAAAATTCAAAAGTAAAATTATATTAGTAATTAAATTTAACAGATCTTTTACTATATCTTACAAATAGGACTTTTTAAAAATTTCTCGCAAAAAATGACTTAAAATACATAGTTTATAACAAAATTAGCTTTAAATGAAAACAACGTTGACACTTCGAATCCTTTTAGAACTGATCATGCTATCAAGAAATTAATACTAACACAACTTATGTAAACCTATTAAAGTTTTAAAAAACTTTAATATGTATACGCAAAAAAACTGACAAATTTATTACAGTAAGAATATTATAAAAGTCAATTAAATTTTATTTAGCATGGTAAATTGCGATTATTTTCGAATATATTACACAATCATTTGGGAATAAAATAACGTTTTACTTATGAATAATTTTCAACATTCACAAGCTTTTTATACTAAGACTAAAAAATATACCTATCGGAAAATGATTATTTGTTGGTGTTATTCTTAATTTCTTTAAAGTGTTTGATTATATGCTTGTCTTTTGATACCAGGGAAACAAAATTTAAATTGAAAATATATTGACATTTATAAAACAATAGAATTTTAAGTTCTAATATTTCGTGATATAATTTTTTCAGGATTCAAAGGAATACTAATTTATCTAGCATATGCCAACTTTTGGCTTTACTATATACTTTCAGTAATTTCCGTATATTAATTTTTGAATGATGATTATAAGGCTATTTTAAATCCATATAAAAAAATATGTTTGCTTATAAAAATTTTAGTTTTAGCATTTATAATTCAGTCATAATTACATTTTGATAAGTTAAAATTATATCTCCTACTTCCTAAATTCTTAAACAGGAAATTCCAACTTTTTTCTTTTAAAAATCCTAAAAGGGGCATCATAAATTACTTCTTAAACCCTCAGAGCTAATATTAATAAACAGACATATTAAAGTATGTAATAAAACTCTTCATTTGATATGATTAATACGCGTCATTTGGGAAATCATCAAATGCTCTGATTAAATCAAGATAACGGGTTTTTTATATCAGTTTCGTTATTATGTACTTTATTCTGATGTGTAAGTTTCTCATCGGTGATACTTATTGAAAAATCATTAATTTTTTATGACTTTCATAAGTTTAAAATGACTGTAAGAAGGAAAAAAATATTTTAGATTACTATCAAAATAATCACAAAAAATTATTTTTTTACTTCTCTACCTAAAAACGAAATATAGCTAAAGTCTGGAACCATTAAAGCATATTAATAAGAAGTGAAAAATGATTACTTAGTGAAGACGCAGTATGTTTTGCAGTTTGCGTATTCAAAGAAGTAAAGGATGTTCTTCAGCAATTTGAATTACATCTCCTATTTGCTGTCGTCCGGACGATGGCTAAATGGCTGATGAAGAAATTCAAGAAATATATAACCAAGAATTCAAGAAATATTAAATCACAAAGAATTCAAGCGTCAGACATTTATTCGTTCAAGAGCACAACTGAAAAATACACACGCAAAACGCAAAACGCGAAGCATCCAGATGGCGCTACCAGTACGCCAAAAACAAACATATATAATTTCAATGTTCAACAGCTGAGGCACCGATCTTCAAAATCAGAGTATGTGAGTCTGAATCACGTATTAAAGCTGCTGTCTACTAACCCTACTGGATTCACTGATCTCAATTTTAACCTATGGAGAAAATTTGTCTACTAATAACAGCTACATGAATGCTGATAATCCAATAAAAATCGTATTTTCAGATAGCCTTAACTTTTCTGAACCTTGCAACAAGATTTGTTTTATTAAATTCATCCACCAAAGGAATGTAGGCGTGTTTAAAACACACTATACCAGATTTTTTTTCCTTAATAATTTAAATTTTCAAATATTATTTGCATTTTAAAAACAAAAACAAAAAATGCCCCAATGTGTATAATTTCTTTCTCTATTACGGAGTACAATTATTTTCGAGTCTTTCAATCCAAGTCAGCAATCCTTGGACACATTTTCTCCATAGGATAACATTCAGGTGAGAGAATCCAATAGGGTTTGGGCACAGCAACCATAAGGGGTATTAGTACTCGTATAGAGCAGACTTTAAGTTGTGGATCCCGGGCAGATTAACTCCCATGCAAAAGTAACTTGCAGAATGGCACTGATACAAATATGTTTTACGCATAATGCTCAAAATAATGCAGCTTTCGTATCAGTAATATTCAGTTGAAACGATGTTTATCATGTCTTAAATAACAACACTGAGTGGTTAGATAACACTTAAAATTCGACTTTGAACTCAAATGATGTATAACACTTACAAAAGAGGAAATTTTTTTTTTTTTTTTTGCAAATTAGAATTTCTAATGGGTATCTAGATGAATTCCAAAGAATAAATATTTCTAAGTCATCTGAATTCATGTTTAAAATGTATATGTTATCCCCAATGTTATGTAAAAGTCCCATTTATGCTATTGGTCTGAAGGGGTAGCCGACTCCACTTTTAATTTGCACCACAAGGGTTGGAGTCTGACTTGGTTATGAATCGGTCCCGTAATTTTGAACCAAACCAAGTAACAAGGCCGGTACACTTGACCTTGCACCTCCAGAGGTAAATTTGAAAACTTGTAGGGCATTGCAGCCACGACATATTTTTCACCATTAAGGTACATCGCGGTGGATTTGTCAGTTACAGGCATCGAACCAGTGACGTTCAGATCACTGGCTCGCTGCCTTTGACAACTGGGCCAACACGCCCGTTATCATAATATTCTAGATATTACTTTAATATATATATATATATATATATATATATATATATATATATATATATATATATATATATATATATATATCTTATTAATAAAAGCGAATGTTTGCGTGCGTGTGTGTGTGTATGGGAGGCCCCCAGGTGAATCTGTGAAACTTACAGCCGTGAAATTTGGCACACGGGTAGTGCAGACTATGGGAAAGTGCACCTCGAATCCCGAATTTTAAATTTTATTACCATTAATTTTTAATTAATAAAAAACCAACAAATTTTGAAGGGTGAATCCAGAAATGGAAGAGCGTCTACGAAGAAATTCCGGTTTTACCTGCTCAAATTAAGCCATATTTGAAAATTGATTTTGGCTGCCATTTTGGTCGAAAATCGGTGTATTTTTTTTTCATGAAAGTACATAAATGTTACATATTTGGAAAGAGCTTTAAAAACTGATAATTTTTTCTGCGTACACTTAATCTGTTACTGCAATAGTTTTAGAGTTATTTGGATAGAGTTATTTGGATCTTGAGATTTCCGATCATTCATGTAAACAAATCGTGATTCATTCACAGCGTGATTCTCACTAAAAAAAATGAATCACTGAAAAGATGTGTCATCGTGTATCTAACTTTTTATTCTTTTTTATTCAAACTTTTTAATCATAAATAGATCATTTTTTAATTTCGAGTTATTATTTATGTTAAAAACGTAAACAAACTGACCTTTTGAAATTCGGCCATGTTTTTTTCGATATAATTTTTTTTCATTAAATGTTACATATTCGGAAAGAGCCTTAAAAGCTTTTAATTCAAATTTTTTAATCATAATTAGATCATTTCAAGATGTACGGATTTTTTTGGGGGGATATTTTCCAGTTAAAAGTGAAAAGAAATTTTAATTCAAGTAACTGTCATTCGAATGTGAATCGATTCCGTTTGGGTAGATTTTTCGCACCATTTTCAAAAACCATTCTTGCTTGCAAATACTGTTGGATTCGTAAATTGAAATTTTTATTTGAAACTAGTATTTTTTAATATAATTGTTGAAATCACATACAATTGAAATTTCACTGATTAGAAACATTAATTTGAAGTGTGTATAATGTTTTTAAACCATCATTTTCGGTGTTTTTAATTGCATAAAATATTTTATATTTCTTATTAAATAGTATGTTTCATGAATGAAAATACTTATTACTTCGTTAATATAATTGTTGATATCATATACAATTGAAATTTTACTGATTAGAGACATTAATTTGAAGTGTGTATAATGCTTTTAAACCATCTTAATATTATTAAAAGAAGTAATAAGGTTATAATAAAGTTTATTTCTTTTTATAAAAGAAATGTTTTTTCGGTGTATTTTAATTTCATAAAATATTTAACGTTTCTTATTAAATAGTATGTTTCATGAATGAAAATACGTATTACTTCGTTAATATAATTGTTGAAATAATATACAATTGAAATTTTACTGATTAGAATCATTAATTTGATGTGTTTATAATGTTCTTAAACCATCTTAGTATTATTAAAAGAAATCTTAATATTATTAAAAGAAATAATAAGGTTTTAATAAAATTTATTTCTTTTTATAATAGAAATGATTTTTTAGGTGTTTTTAATTGCATAAAATATTTTATATTTCTTATTAAATAGTATGTTTCATGAATGAAAATACTTATTACTTCGTTAGTATAATTGTTGATATCATATACAATTGAAATTTTACTGATTAGAGACATTAATTTGAAGTGTGTATAATGTTTTTAAACCATCTTAATGTCATTAATTATCTTAATATTATCAATTCTACTGTTATTCAATTAAAAAAGATCATAATATTTCATATTTTAAGGACCGTCCGGCAGTCAATGCGCTGAGGAGGGCCCTAACTGAATTCAATTCGTGCATTGTTTTAATGTGTTTATTTTTTCAATGAACTATGTGTTTATTTTTTGTTTAGCATTTTTCTTTGAATATGCCACAGCCTCTAAGAAAAAAAAATAGTCTACGGACACAAAAGCGACAGAACATAGAACGAGAACGAAGTAGAAGAGAAGCTGAATCTACCCCAGAAAGAGAAGCAAGACAGGAAGAAAACAGACAACGAGAGCAAAGAAGAGAAATCGAATGTACTCCTGAAAGAGAAGCAAGACAGGAACAAAAACAGACAACGAGATCAAAGAAGAAGAGAAATTGAATGTACTCCGGAAAGACAAGTAAGACTACAGCAGGTTAGAACTACAATAAGTGCTGCTCAAAGGCACATGTACACTAATTTTGAAAATGCAGCTTTTCACTACGACCCA
This sequence comes from Dolomedes plantarius, assembly GCA_907164885.2. Taxonomy (NCBI): domain Eukaryota; kingdom Metazoa; phylum Arthropoda; class Arachnida; order Araneae; family Dolomedidae; genus Dolomedes; species Dolomedes plantarius. The sequence goes on along the minus strand of OU015491.1, from coordinate 145,439,035 downwards.
TCGGCAGATTACATATCTGATCCATTGTGTAACATTGGATCCATGTCTGAAACTTGCCAACATTGTGGAGCAAAGAAGTGGAAAGGTGAAGCCACAGATATGTGCTGAAGTTGAGGAAAGGTTCAACTGCCACAGTTCATGGATCCACCTGAGCCCCTATGTTCTTTACTCAGCGGCACTTCTCAAGAAGCTAAACATTTCCTTTCTAATATAAGAAGCTACAATTCATGTTTCCAGATGACCTCTTTTGGCACAACGAAAGAAATTAGAGAGCCCGGGTACATGCCTACATTTAAGGTACAGGGTCAAGTTTATCACCGCATCGGCAGTCTGCAGCCTCTACCGAGGAAAGAGCCTAAATTTTTGGAAATTTACTTTCTCCGAGACACTACACAACAAGCAAAGCATCGCTGTAAAAACAAGCCACAAACCAGACGAGACATAGTACTACAGTTGCAAGGTAAAATCCAGAGCTTTAAGTCGGCTATGGATAAGATTAGCCCGGAATTCAACTTGGTGATCGTAGCGGACAGAAACCCCCACGGTGAACATGAGAGGCGGTTCAACGCCCCCGCAACAGAAGAAGTCTCTTTGATCATGGAGGGTGAACAACATGGGACAAGAGACATAGTTTTAGAAGAAAGAAGTAGCACCCTCAAGAAAATTCCCGAGACACACAGGTCCTACGACGCGCTACAGTGTCCACTCATCTTTTGGCAGGGGGAGGATGGATATCATTTTAAACTGCGACTAACAGATCCAACTACAGGAATGCCCCAAACTAAGAAGATTTCAGCTATGCAATTCTATGCTTACGGGATGATGATACGTTCTTCAAATTTCAACACATTACTGAGAAGCAAAGACCTGTTCCACCAATTTATCGTTGATATATATGCCAACATTGAATTGGAAAGACTTTTGTACATACGAATAAATCAGAGGACTCTCAGAGTTGAACAGTATGTTCATTTGAGGGATGCGGTCATGAATGATGGACATATCTCCGACATAGGCCAGTTGATCATCTTGCCTTCCAGCTTTACAGGGGTCCAAGGTACATGCACGAGCGTACTCAAGATGCCATGACCTACATGGGAAACTACGGCAGACCCAGACCTCTTCATCACTTTCACCTGCAATCCAAACTGGACAGAGATACAGGAAGAACTATTTGTTGGACAAAAACCATAGGATCATCATGATTTGTTAGCAAGAGTATTTCTTCAGAAACAAAAAACGCTTATGAGTCTCATCACAAAGGCAAAGATTTTTGGAGAAGTTCAGTGTCATATGTACACGATAGAGTGGCAGAAGCGAGGACTTCCTCATGCTCACATTCTGATTTGGCTCAAGGACTCTCTACACGTTCACCGCGTGGTTGACTTTATCAGTGCAGAAATCCCTAATGAACAAGAAGACCCGGGACTTTTTTCAGTTGTACTAAGCAGATTGTGCACGGCCCCTGCGGATTCATAAATGCAACCTCTCCATGCATGAGAGATGGAATTTGCACTAAACGATACCCGCGCCAATTTTTGAAAGAGATGCAAACAGGACGAAACGGATATCCACTTTATCGGCGCAGATCACCACAAGACGGGGGATTTAAGGCTGACATCGTTTATAAAGGATCTCAAGTGTCTATAGACAATACTTATATTGCCCCGTATTGCCCTCTTCTAACAAAAATTTTCAATGCCCATATCAACGTAGAGTATTGCAATTCTGTTAAGTCTATAAAGTATGTCTGTAAGTATATTAACAAAGGATCTGACATGGATGTTTTTCAAGTGAGCAGTGGAGATAATGACTTAAATGAAATTGTCCAGTATCAAATGGGAAGATATATCAGCAGCAATGAAGCAGTATGGCGAATACTCAACTTTTCTATTCATGAGCGCCACCTCACAGTGATTCATCTGAGCGTCCACCTTGATAATGGACAGAGAGTCTACTTCACCCCAGAAAACGCTGCTGAACGTGCCCAAACACCTCAGGAAACGACACTCACGTCTTTCTTCAGACTTTGCACCCAAGATGAGTTTGCACGCACCCTGTTGTACAACCAAGTTCCCAAATACTACACTTGGAACAATGGAAACAAGACATGGAACCGTCGAAAACAAGGACACGTTGTACCTGAGCAAGCAGGAATAAGGTCAAGCGATTTACTGGGTCGGGTGTAAACCGTCCATCCGAACGATTCAGAGTGCTTTCACCAGCGCCTCCTGCTGCATGAAGTACCAGGCCCAAAATCATTTGAAGATTTGAAAACATTTCAGGGACGGCTCTGTGAAACTTACAAAAAGGCCTGCCAGCTTAGAGGCCTTTTGGAGAACGATGACTACTGGAACAATGCACTCGAAGAAGCGGCTGCATCTCGATCACCAAAGGTTGTACGGGATCTGTTTGCTGTAATGCTACATACATGCTCCATGTCTTCTCCCGAACGGTTATGGATGAATCATAAAGAGAACCTGTCCGAAGACATGCTGCACCAAGCACGCGTGCAGCAACAGAACATGGATATAGACTAGAGTGACGACATCTTCAACAAAGCGCTAATCGACATTGAGGACAAGATTATATTGATGGGTGGATCGGACCTAAAAAGCATTGGACTTTCACAACCCAATCGAAACCTTGATTCAGTCCTGCCGAGTGAAGAACGTATGGAGCGAAATTATGATACGAATGTACTCGCAACATACATAGAGGAAAATGAGCCGAAAATCGTCCCAGATCAAAAGGAAGCATTTGACAAGATCACAACAGCAGTTTTCAATGGTCGCGGTGGCATATTCTTTTTGGATGCTCCGATCGGTACAGGGAAGACTTTTCTCATCAATCTTCTTTTTGCTAAAGTGCGACACAGAAACGAGATTGCCCTGGCTGTTGCTTCTTCGGGCATTGTTGCAACACTATTGACAGGAGGGAGGACAGCTCACTCGGCTTTCAAGTTACCCTTAAATCTGGCAAACACAGAGACTCCTACATGTAACACTTCAAAAAATTCAGGAAAGGCAAGGGTTCTGAAGCATTGCAAGTTAATTGTCTGGGATGAATGCACCGTGTCCCACAAAGCCGCATTGGAAGCACTCGATGTCACATTGAAGGACATCAGAGGTAACAATTTCAGAATGGGAGGCGTAACTATGGTTTTGGCTGGTGAATTTCGGCAGACACTTCCGATTATTCCACGTGGAACCAGGGAGGATGAATTACAGGCCTGCTTAAAATCGTCTTACGTGTGGAATGACATCGAAAGACTTGGTCTTTCAACAAACATGCGAGTTCATGTCAATGGTGATCCCTCAGCCCAGCAATTTGCAGATAACCTTCTACAACTTGGAAATGGAGCCATTACTGCTGATAATACAGGATGTATAGCCATGGAAACGATTGGAATGATTGTGACAACTCAACAGCAGCTGAAAGAGGCGGTGTTTCCAAATGTGGCCCAGCACTTCACTGATCACACATGGCTGTGCGAAATAGCAATCCTTGCCCCAAGAAACGATGTCAACGTCATCAATAAGCAACTTTTGCAAGAATTGCCAGGTAAAGCTCAAGTTTATAAATCGATTGACACCACCTGTGATACAGAAGAGGTGGTACACTACACCACAGAATTTTTAAATACGTTGGAGACATCTGGAGTACCCTCTCACATATTTGAGTTGAAGATTGGTGCACCAATTATGCTGCTGAGAAATCTGCATCTACCTTCACTCTGCAATGGAACAAGACTTATGTGTAAAGAATCTGATGCCGAATGTGATTAAAGCCACCATTATGACAGTAAAATTTGCAGGCGAAGTTGTATTTATTCCCATGATACCAATCATCCCTTCCGATATACCATTTCAATTTAAAAGACTTAGTTCCCTGTCCGTTTAAGTTTCGCCATGAGCATTAACAAGGCACAAGGGCAATCGCTAAAAGTAGTTGAACTCGATCTTCTCAAACTCTGTTTCTCCCATGGTCAACTTTATGTGGGTTGTTCTAGAGTTGGAAAAGCCAAAAATGTCTATATCCTAGCTCCAAATGGAAGAACAAAAAATATAGTATATCCTGAGGCTCTCTAAACTGATATTTCAAGAAAGAAAAGTGAAAGAAGGCTCAAGTGAATTTTATCAACGCTATACAGACTTTAATATAGCATTCAAGCCAACAACATGAATGGACAAGCCACAGATCAAGAAGCGTTAATTTAATTTATATCAGCCTTTTGAAAGACATAAATAAGAGGAGCAATGCCGTTTATTTATTTTATGATATTTATACTGTTATTAATTCTATGTTATTTATACTGTGTTTAGTTTTAAAATTGATTTTTGTTAACAAGCATTAGACAATTTGACATTTTTACTTTTTAACATTTAGTAGTAGAAGAATGATGAAAGGCTGAATCTACTAAAATTCTGAGATGTGTATAACATTTCACATGTTTTTTTAAATGTTATTTATACTGTGTTTACTTTTTAATTGATTTTGGTTAACAAGCATTCGACAATTTCAATCTTATTTATACTGTGCTGAGTTTTTAAATTGATTTTGTTTAACAAACATTCGACAAAGTGACATTTTTACTTTTCAGCTTTACTTTTCAAAATTCTTTACTTTCCTAAAGACAATTTGACATTTTTCCTTTTCGACTTTTAGTGGTTTATTATAAATTCAAATTAATGTAGATAATGTTAATGTTTTTTTTCAGGGAGTAATTTTTTGTTGACTTGAAAAATGATTCATCTTGTATTTATGGTGGAGTCCTTAATTGCAGATTTCTATTAATTTTTTAGTTTGTCAGTGCCTTCTACCTATACTTTAATACTTTAATTTTTTTTCCACAGAATACTTGCATTTATGGATATGTTTATTGGTACAGAATCTTGCATTTATGGTGCGTGGATTCATTAATTGCAGATTTCTATTAATTTTTTCGTTTCTCAGGGCCTTTTACCTATATTTTAATATACTTTAATTTTTTTTTAATTATTTGCATTTTACTTAAATTCAATTCAAGTGATACTTTGTTTAGTTTTTATTTATGCTATGTTATTTATACTGTTATTTATTCTATGTTCTAAATTCTTAGATGTGTATAACATTACACATGCGTTATTTTATGTTATTTAGACTGTTTAGTTTTTAAATTGATTTTTGGTTAATAAAATTGAGATTTTTACTTTTCAGCTTTTAGTGGTTTGTTATAAATGTATGCATTTTATGTTTTACTTTTCAGCTTTTATTGGTCTGTTTTAAATGTATGTATTTTATGTTTTTCAGCTTTTATTGGTTTGTTTTAAATGTATGTATTTTATCTTTTACTTTTCAGGCTTTTGCTCCAATGATGAAAGGCTAAATCAAGCTGAATTCTGAGGACTTTAATTATAAATTTACATTTTTTACATTGGTCTTTCTTTTTATTCATGCGTATAACATTTCACATGCTTTTTTTATGTTATTTATACTGGTATTAGTTTTTAAATTCATTTTGGTTAACAATTATTCCACAATTTGACATTTTTACTTTACAGCTTTTAGTGGTACAGTTTGCAAAATTTTTTTGTGTATTACTGCCGAAAGAAATTGTTTTAAAGTTTTTCATGTATCTTAATGTAAATTGATAAGTAATTAACTGCTATTAACTATTAGTAATTCACTTTTAAAATTCAATAATTAACTTTTTAATCAAATTTTAGTTTAAAATTCAATAATTAACTTAGTATTAACTTTAAAAAGTTTATTAGTTTACCTAAATAAAGTTTTTTGTTTAAATGTTTTTGTCAGGGTTTGTCATTATTTATCGTGTTTATGATCTCAACATCCAATAAAATGGATGCTCCCCTGCAAATTTAAAATTTAAATTCATTAATTTCTTGAAAAACAAGCTTTTAAATGCCCATTCGTTTTAATAAACTACACTCCTAAAAAAATTAGAGGAGCAAGCAAAGAAGTTACGAAAACCGCGCGAGACAGCGACGTAATGGCATAAAATGGATAGTACACGCGTATCAATGCGCAATACAGAAAAAAAGATGTAAAAAATTTGTAATTAAGCTTTAATTTATTATTTAATTTGAAAATATGGAAAAACATGAAAAGATGATTTAGGGCAACAATTTGGTTACATGTAAAAGATTAAAAAAAGTATTGTTTAGAAATGATGCAGGATTTTTAATATGGCGTGTGGTCTCCTCGAACAGCTAAGACTGTTGCACACCTGTTTTCCATGGATGCGATGATGTTATCAATAAGACTTTGGGGAATACTGTTTCACTGCTCAAGAAGTGCAATCTCCAAGTCTCGGAGAGTAAAAGGAGGCCTTGGTCTCGCAGCAATGCGTCGTCCGAGCATTTCCCAAACATGCTCGATTGGATTCAGGTCAGGAGAGCACGCTGGCCATTCCATACGCTGCATTGTTTCAGCTTCAAGCGTGTTCTCCATAAGACGAGCTGTATGCGGTCTGGCATTATCATGCTGGAAAACAAAGGAATCTTCAATGGCTGCAGCGTAAGGTATGACATGAGGTCTCAGTATCTCGTCTGCATACCTTCGGGCCGTCAAATTACCATTCCGAATGATATGCAGATCCTTACGTCCACCTATGCTGATTCCATTCCATACCATAAAACCAGCTCGTCTGTATTGTGACCTTCCACGAAAGAATGTGGGGTTATTTCGAGTGTCCCTTTCCCTCCATACCAAAACACGTCGGGTGTCACACTCCAGACTGAATCGGAACTCGTCTGTAAACAGTACTTGGCTCCAATCATTTTGCTCCCAATCTCGATGTTCAGCAGCCCATCTTCTTCGGGCCGCACAGTGGCGTGAGGTCAACGGAATTCAGACCATTGGCCTCCCTGCATAGAGACCTCCCTGATGAAGCCTATTACGTACTGTTTGGCTGGACACCCTTCATCCTGTTGCCAAGAGCAACTGTTTTTGCAGCTGAGTAGCAATGTCTGTTCTGTTTCGACGAACTGTTAACAGTATATACCGGTCATCAGTTGCTGTAGTGGCACGTAGCCGACCTTGCCCTGGTCGACGTCTAACATTCCCTGTTTCTTGGAATCCATTCCACAGCCTTGCAACGACACTTCTGGTGACTCAAACAGCGTCCGCGACACTACGTTGTGTTTGCCCGAATTCAAGTCAGCCTATAATACGCCATGCCATGGATTCCGGTAAATCACGTTGTTGATACATTTTCAAGTCACCTTTTCTCAAAAAGAATAACTGAGCAATCGAATTTCACCGTTAAGGCAGTGAAACAGACGTTTCTGCAACATCCCGATTTCCGCCCTTGTGTTCTTTTCCTGGATTTTGACGTCATGAACTTTGATTTGCAGATGAAGTTTTCTTCTTCTGTTTCCTGCTAGGCTTTAAATTATGGATGATTTATTTTATGTTACTTATCGGTGTAAGTATTTGCGCAATTTCGTTAAAACCATGTGCTCCCCTAATTTTTTTTAGCAGTGTATAATTATGAAAACATATTTAAATTTTATTTTGTTTAAATTTTATCGAGTCTCAAGAGGTTAATGTTGTTCTGTTAGAATTCAATTCCAGACTGGCACATTCTAATGCAGGTATGCTCATATCATACCAGGTGGTGGTGGGTGTTTATACAAATGACAAATTTTTCTTTTTTAGGGTTGGGGTGAGACTAAATTAATAGTGCCTCTGACAAAAATTCTCCCTCTCACATAATTCAAAGCCGTCTGTCTGGTGGACGGATGGCCTGAGCGTAGCTGGCTGAAGCCGGGCTATGTATAATAATTGATAAATGATTTTTACATTATTTTCAACTCATAAATTATTTAAATGTAGATAATGTTAATGTTTTTTTGCAGGGAGTAATTTTTTGTTGACTTGAAAAATGATTCAGATAAAATAATTGATAAATGATTTTTACATTATTTTCAACTCATAAATGATTTAAATGTAGATAATGTTAATGTTTTTTTGCAGGGAGAAATATTTTGTTGACTTGAAAAATGATTCAGATATAATAATTGATAAATGATTTTTACATTATTTTCAACTCATAAATGATTTAAATGTAGGTAATGTTAATGTTTTTTTGCAGGGAGAAATATTTTGTTGACTTGAAAAATGATTCAGATATAATAATTGATAAATGTTTTTACATTATTTTCAACTCATAAATGATTTAAATGTAGATAATGGTAATGTATTTTTTTTCAGGGAGTAATTTTTTACTAACTAATGCATAGATGCATGTTACTAATAACTAATGCATGAATGCATGCATGCATGTTACTAACTAATGCATGAATGCACGAATACATGTTACTAACTAATGCATGCATGCATGTTAATAACTAATGCATGAATGCATGTTACTAATAACTAATGCATGAATGCATGCATGCATGTTACTAACTAATGTATGAATGCATGCAACTAACTCATTCACTCACTCAACTCAACAAACAACACAGCGCCACTGAAGAAAATGACTGGTATTATTACCAAAAGTAATTTGTAGTTTAGGCGGAAGACCTGGGTCAGACATAATTGCAGTTTTGGCTGCTTTAAACTCTCTCTTCTCACATTTGGATGCCCCTGTAGCAGCAGTGGATTATATGGTTAACTGGAATTACTCATTTTGTTCCATTTTAAAGGAATTACGCTCTGGTTCATATGGTGCTTTTGGTAATAACACCAGTCATTTTCTTCAGTAACTAACTGACTGACTGACTGACTAACTCACTAATGCATGCATGCATGCATGTTACTAACTAATGCATGAATATATGCATGCATGTTACTAACTAACTAATGCATGAATGCATGCATGCATGTTACTAACTAATGCATGAATACACGAAAGCATGTTACTAACTAATGCATGCATGCATGTTACTAACTAATGCATGAATGCATGTTACTAATTACTAATGCATGAATGCATGCATGCATTTTTCTAACTAACTAACTAACTAACTAATGCATGAATGCATGCTCATGTTACTAACTTTTCAATAAAAATTTTCATTCAAATCTAAATTTACCTACAGCTAACTGACGAACGCTAACTAACCAACTAACGCACGCACGCATGCGCGTGCGTGCGTGCATGTGTGCGTGCATTCCAATTTCAGCTTTTTTTTGGTCCAATGATGAAAGGCTAAATCTAGCTTAATTTTGAGGACTAAGTACTCCGTAGCGAAGCACGCATGCATGCGCGTGCGTGCGTTTTATATTTCAGCTTTTTTTGGTCCAATGATGAATGGCTAAATGTAGCTGAATTCTGAGGACAAGTATTCCGTAGCGAAGCACGGGTATTCAGCTACTATATATATATATATATATATATATATATATATATATAATATATATATATATATATATATATATATATATATATATATATATAAAACTGGTTTTTATAATCGATAGTTTTTACATCCGATAGATAAATTACAACTGCTGGAAATACCAAATTCACTGTCACATAATTTCTATTTACACCTGAAATATGACGTTCAAAAAATTGTTAAAAAGTTCAAGTTCAATCAAGGAGAAACACACTGCTCATTTTCATATAAGTATGTAACTTCTTGAAATACATAGTTCTAAAAACGTTAAAAAGAAAAGTGAATAAAATTATGTAGCTATTATGAATGTACATACATAATGCAATATTTTGTTTTTAGATGCTTATTCATTTTCTGAAAAATAGTCAGTACTATTTGTATGTTTAGTATTTTTTTTGGTCAATAAATATAGTTTTCGGTTATCGCGACAAGTTCATTGACAGCTTTTTTTTATCGCATCCTTCACAAAATCGTCATTGGAAGCTAAAAATTTATTAAAGTATTGATTGCTGAAAACATTTCTGTTAAACTCGGACAAGGAAACTCGTTCATAAGATCTTCTGAACTAACACTGTCGTCAATAACATCATCTCTGCCAGAAATCTCTGCATTTACGCCTGCAACAATATCTTCATCCGTTACATTCCCATGAGTTGCACGTTGATGGTCAGGGGATGGCCGAATGGCTAGGGAGCTAGCATTCGGTTCAGATCCTGTGGGTTCGAGTTCCACTGTTGGTATGGCTGTTTGTAGCCGTTTGGAATCGGCTTTAAACTGTAGGTCTCGGTCTAAATAGCCCTCGTGTAGCAAAAAGTTGACCGTAGCGCTCCATACCAAATCAAACCAAACCTGGTGGCACGACCTTTGATTCTCCCGAACACAATGGAATGCCTCTCACGAAAGCTCTGGATTCACGAAGTTGATCAAACGAAATGATGGTTTTAAAGAGCTTTGCAAAATCATTTGCTTTCGCTTGCAAAATCGGTCCGATTATGGAAATATTGGCACTCCTTTGAATCTTAAACTAATGCAAAAGGGCTTCATGTCACCATGTGGGCTTTTTCGAAGTTTCTTAATTTTAGTCCGTTTTTTTAGATAAAAAATGGATAAAATGGTTGAAGAACAACGTGCTGCTACTTCCCAATTAACATGTTCTTTAAAGCGATTTGTTTTTCCAGAAACAAATAAATTTTAAGTCACTAAAAGCGATATGTTCTTATTAACGATGTTATTATAACCGGATTTTATATCCATCATTACACATGAGAATTGGCCGGGAACTAATAACTCCTTTCTTTTAAGCTATATGTTTTTATAACCAGTGTTCTTATAAACAGTTTTTACTGTATATATATACCGGGTGGCCATAATTAAACTGACAGTGCTCACGGTGTTCTGTAGCGCGATCTATTTGCGAGAATGACGCCACATTTTGTAGGAAGATTAAACAAGACGGGGGACGAAGGATTCCGCGAAAAAATAAATTAGTTCCAAAAGTCACCGCTAGGGGAATATTTGGCGCTCTGTAATAGAAAATAGAGTGTTAACAAATGCAAATTAATACGGAATAAAATTACCTTTTATTATGCACATTTTCTTATTTAGTTCAAGTGCAATATGGCAACACTTTTAAAAAAGCGTAAAATCTACATAAACACCGATAAAGTCTCGTGATCTGCAATATCACGTACGCTGAGCAGAAGAAGTTCTTTATTCAAATTTAACGTTACATCCATTGGCACAGTGCCAGCTGCTTGGGGTTTTAAAAGGCAATGTGTTACGTTTCGAATCAATCGGATTGAAAGTTTATGTGCAATGTCTCCTTCTTTAGTCGAGCGTGCGTTACTGGTCAAATTCTTTTACCTCAACCAGTGCAACGCGTCACCGCTCTTCGTGCTTTTAGAACGCACAAAAAAATGCGTAAAGGTAACGGTCCTGTGTCAGTTAATGGGCTAAAAGCAATGGTTGCGACATTTGAGAAAACAGGTTCTCTGAAGGTTCAGTCAGGCAGAGGACGAAAACCTGTACCACAGGATACAATCGAAGCAGTTGCCACGGCGATTGTCGACAGAGGACCAGACAATATTGCTGCCACCTCTAGCGCTCGTGGATTAGCTCGGAATATGGATATGCCTTACAGTACGGTATGGAAAATCTTACGAAAGATTATAAACTTCTATCCTTACAAGATCAGCCGTGTACAGGAGTTACTGTACCCCGACCATGATAAGCGATTGACTTTTGCTCTCACCTTTCTTGCCAGAATGGAGGTGGATGATGCTTTGCCGTGGAAAATCTTATGGGGAGACGAGGCCCACTTTTGCCTGCATGGAACTGTGAATACCCAGAACTGCCGAATTTGGGATGACAAATCACCACATGCAGTCACAGAAATTCCCTTACATTCACCAAAGGTAACTGTTTAGTGTGGGTTCACAGCGGAATTTATCGTAGGTCCATTCTTCTATGAGAACATTACCCCGACAGAACCAGAAACCTGTTCTATTACCGGAGAGAAATATCGCCACATGTTGAACAGCTTTGTCATTCCGGCACTTCAGCAAAGACAATGCCTGGGGAAAATCATTTTCATGCAAGATGGAGCCCCTCCACACGTTGCTGTACGGGTGGAACAGCTGCTACGACAGAAATTCACAACAGAAAGAGTCATTAGCCGCTACTTTCCAACTGCATGGCCCCCTCGGTCGCCTGATCTTACCCCATGCGACTTCTGGCTATGGGGTTACCTTAATTCCAAGGTCTATCAAGGAGTGGTCCAGGACCTGGCTACGTTGAAGGATAACATATCACGGACTGTACGGGAGAGTCCTGCAGATATGTTACTTTCTGCTGTTGTGCATACTGTGCACAGAATGCAATATGTGGTCCACAGCAACGGCAGCCACATTGAACCTCATTTGAATGTAAAATAAAAGGTAATTTCCGTATTGATTTGCATTTGTTAACACTCTATTTTCTATTACACAGCACCAAATATCCCCCTAGCGGTGACTTTTGGAACTAATTTATTTTTTCGCGGAATCCTTCGTTCCCCGTCTTGTTTAATCTTCCTACAAAATGTGGCGTCATTCTCGCAAATAGATCGCGCTACAGACCACTGTGAGCACTGTCAGTTTAATTATGGCCACCCGGTATATATACATATATATATACACACACACACACACACACACACATATATATATATATATATATATATACGTTTTACTGTTTCATAATAATCTATATCCTATAAATTATATTGTAAATAATGGAAACTTCTTCACAGCATCGAAATCTTCAGTTCTTAAAACGTCTAGGTTAGGAGACTCAGGCCCGATCCCCAATCTTAGCAGGTTTTCATCAAAGTGGCGCCCGACATTTGAAAAGAACTTTGATAGGCAGTTAGTCAAGCATATGATAAACACCCAGGTGAAAAACATTTAGCATTTCCCATAACTAAGAAGTTTAAATACATAAGGCTGACATCTTATGTGGTCTCAAAAAGAAATGGGAGTATATGAGAAATAGAGTTTATGAAATAAGAGCTATACACTTCACGTGGATAGTTCAGTTGTTAAAATACCTGCACTGAGATTATGAGGCCAATTCCTGGCTGACAAGAGTTAAAATGCGCATGTAGTATCTTGATATTTTCCCGTGGGAAAAATCTTATTACACTTATTTCCAAGGTATACTTTTGTCACAGATACTACTGACTGCATTAACATTTAAATCACAGACCAAATCATGCACAAATCAACAGAAGCCGAATACGTAAAATCTCATTTAAATATTTTAATCATTCCATGGTTTTTAAAAATGTTACATTGTTCAGGATTTTAATAAACGCATCGCAGACCTTGCATAATCCATTACCTTAATTCATCTGGAAACTTTTGCAATTTCAATAAGAGTTTTCATTTTATGCGAACGCTTCATTCTTTACAAATGTCATTAAATAACCTCTGAATAAGAAAAAAATAAAGAAGAAAGCCTCTTTCGGAACTCATTAACTCGAGAACTTGCTGCATACAAATTAAATGTTAAACAAAACTCTGTAGAACTATGTTTTCTCATGTCAAGGAGATAGATAATTCTCTGCTTTTGAGCACCAACTTCATTTTAATCATAGCAACTGAGCTGAAACGATTCAAATGTTATTAAAGCAAACAGCTCCAACACGTTCTGAAATTCAAGTACTTGTCTTTAAAATTTGAGGCACTTAAACGACTGTTGACTCCATTTCAGACAATATACATGAAATTGCCTTTTGAAAATATTAATAGTTAGAGTGTAGAAGATCAAAAGAAAATATAATTTTTTTTATTATTATTATTTTTTTTTAATACTGAATGCTTATGCTTACTGATTATAAATGATTAAATTAATTATTGAAAAGTTTAAACTATCATTTCACAACTTTTATCAACCCCATCGGGATGTGCATTCAAATTTTATTTATCATATTATTGATAGTGCTTTCCGTCTTGGTGTTGTTATAAATAGTAGCTTGTCATTCCTCTCATAGCTATTACAGAAATTGTTCTTTTGAACCAGTGCGTGTTTGGTTCTCGTTAATTTCAAATTTCTTCCCATTCCTCTTTTACACTGGAAAACATCTGCAGAATTGCAACTGGATGAGCTAAAAATACTTTATAAACAACAAGTTCCCCAACACTCCACTCTCTTAACCAAAACACACATTGGCTTAGAGAAATGTGTGATAGAATGATACATTACAATGATACATAATAATGATACATGACGATTTCTGTAACATCAGGTGAAATGAGAGTGTACTTTCTAAATGAAGGAAATATACACCTACAACTGTAACCTATGCTAAAAACGTATCTGGTTAACGTGAAGCCGACAAAGTAAAAAAAAGAGGGTAACGATTCGTTCCAGCAGGGCTGGTCTGTAGTTTGCAGTCGGTACTGACGGGCAATCGTGTCCTTGCCCAGCACGAAAATATGTCGTTGCGGACTGGAATACTTGATAGTCGAATATCCCGAGTTTTCAGACATTGCCAGCAAATGGAACTAAAAGGGTTGGACTATTACTTGATCTAAATCAGGCATTTCCATCTCACCATGAAGAACAGCGATGGATTGAAAAGCTTCTTTTTGCAGTGAGCTTTTCTCAGGTCTAGGTGAGTTATTAAACATCCATTCTGTCTTGTTCCATCAACTATCACAAAAAAAACTGTATAATATCGCCAAGAGTTAACGGCATGTATTCTATTGCAAATTGAAGAATTTATACGGGTCGAAACTGTTAATCTTTGAATTCTAAACTCGCTACTTGCTACCCACAAGGATGACATTTTTCGACATGATTCGTTCCGGGTTGAGAAAAATTCTGTAGATTAAATTTCGTAATATTATTTAATTTTTCTGTGAGTTTAAAAAAATACTGTAAATAATTTTCTATAATAATTGCATAGTTCAAATTCAGATAACAAACACAAGAGAAGTAAATCAGCTTTTAAAAAATGTGAACATAACAGTTTCGCTTTTATTATTGAAATTTTATATTTCGACCCAAAAACCTAAAGGCTGTACTTTAAATCAGCTTTTTAGAGATATATAAGAGTATAATTCATAAAAAATAACTCCCATGAGTGTTGTTTTCAGTTGCTAGAAGCTACCATATTTCTCTTATTTTCAGGCAAAATTGTGCCGATAAAGTATCTTTAATGCAGTTACATTCTAAAGAGAAAATCAATACATTCCACATATTGTTTTCATGTTCAGAGTGATCCAAAATTCGCTATACTCACGAAATGCTTAAGAACTCGACAAATAATGACACTACAATCATTAATTTACGGTGCATGGGGTTCATTTAATTCACTATAAATCCAGTTTACAATAAATCCTCAAAGTAGCTCCCGTGTTCCTGTTTGCATAAATGTATGCGACGACACATATTCGAGGAAACACGTTGCAGCATGTGATCTGGAGTGGCGTTTATTTCAATGTTATTCTCTAGCTCCTCGATGGTGTGAGGGTTGTTGATATATACCCGCAGTTTTCAATAACCCCACAGGAAGAAGTCGGTCCACGTCAAGTAAAGGGATCGAGAAGGTCAAAGTCCCTTTGAAATCACCCTATCTTCAAAAACAGACAGGTCCCGGCCGCATGGACGGTTGGGCCATCTTGTTGGAAATAACCTTCCCAGCATTCAATGTCATTAAACTACTTGAAAAATTTCTACTCAAACGTTTTGATATAACGTTCTGCACTGACAGTTTCCGTACTGAACATTCGCATTGAAATAAACGCCATTTCAGATGACATGCTTCAACGTGTTTCCTCGAATGTGTCGTCACATGCGTTTATGCAAACAGAAGCACGGGAGCCAATTTGAAGATTTATTGTAAACTGAATGTATAGGGAATTAAAGGAACTCCGTGCACCATAAATTGCATGATTGTAGTGTCGTTAGTTGTCGAGTTCTTAAGCATTTCGTGGGTATAGCGATTTTTTGGATCAGTCTGTACTAGGCGTATCTTTATTTCAACAATAAAATGCGAAAAATAGTATAATTCGTATAAAATCACGCAGAATTATTAATTAATGAAAAACAAAGAATTATTCAGTTCCGATAAAGTAACATGCCCTGTTTATTACTTACATCCATGCTACACATTCAAGGGCATTGAGAGATTAGAGGGATCAGAACGTAACTCTAAAATTTACAATGAATAGAGCCGAGATCTTTTAAAAGCCTTAAATGCTCAGGAAAAAAATTATTCCTGTTACCATAGAAGTCCTTAAATTCCCAGAATACTCTGAAGGAAGTTAAACAGTTTTACGAAATAATGAGAAATAGAGAAAAAAATGTTTTTAACAAGTTTCATCAAAAGATGAAACATTTAAAAATATTTTTACAATCTAACAAGGTTTATCGAGTAACGTAATTACCAAAGCATAATTATTCATTTAAACTTTTAGCTATTTACATTTAGTCATTTACATTTACCTTAGTAAAAATAAATCTAACATTTAGTTTATTCAAACATTACGCCTCAGTAAGAGCAAATCGAGAAACCCGTGTGTCAAACTTAATTAAACTAAAATTCTTTTTGAATGTTCGATTTAAAGGTTTTAAAGAGCACATTTCAATAAATAGTAGTCACGGATGTAGATTAAATTAAATCAATATCCTCACCAGCTATTATTCAACCTTTTTTTTTTGACGGAAAATCTATATAATTATTAATTATGTAATCCGTAAATATAAGTCTTACATTTCATAAAAATTAAATAATAAATCTTTCAAGAAATTCGAAGAAATATATCTTCTGTCTTCAGAGGAAAAGTATTTCAAGTTCAAAGGATAAACCGTGGTTTCAACAGAAATTTAATGGTTACACGTTTAGTATGCATCATTCTTTACATTTATAAACTAATTAAAATTTACTCAAAGTTTTCCTCTGCCTGATATCAATATCTGTTGCACTTGAGGAACAGCATATCTCTTATTTTAGAACTATCTAAATAGTAATACAAAATATTTAGATAGTTCACCCCACATACATAAGATATGAAAGCATTATTTAGCAATGTTGTACTGACGGGTTCTTTTTTTTCTTTTGTAGTGGTACACCTGATGTGGTTTTAAACCAGGCAGATATCGCAGATTCTTGCAGTTCTGCCCATCATTCTTGTTCTATCATTCAAAGATTGTCTGCGGTGGTTGTATAGGAATCTGTAAAGGACATTTCATGATGCTTCATACATTTCAGACTGGGGAAACAACTTAAGATGTGGGAGATCATGGAAGCGTGTGCGTACTACGTATATATTCCCGTGGGGAAGGGAGGGATTTCAACATATGGACCGGCTGAAAAACGAGTTACCCTCATTAGTTTCAAAGAGAAGAGTACAGGCTCCTAAATATCACCAAAAAATCAGTGAGCTGGTGAATTACCAGCAATACATTCTAAAATCTGATCAATTCATGACAGCTGATCGATTTCCCAATCATAACGCTGCACAATGGCTGAGCACATGCAATCCTACGTCCGCAAGGAGACTGGAAATGGTTTAACTGGTAATGCATTGATAGATGCCTTGTATAACTGAATGTACGATTACCGATAAAGCTAAAGCAAGAATAACAAGATCTAACAATCTTTGCGAGTATTCCAATTAGTCTCCTTACATGCTACAATCTCAATCCCACGGCTGTGGATACTAGATCACAGGCATAGCTGGGCACACCGTAAGACTACAATTTATTTCTGATTATGCATGCTCCTATATGACTGCAAAGTTGACTACCCAGCCTCATCAGAACCGATAATCAGTTCTCTCTCTCCAATTCCTTGGGTAGGTTTTTTTTTTCAAAATTGGAATTAGAGTTAGATATTGTACGCCAGAAATGCCGAATTATCTGCAAGATTAAATAACTCATTTTTACTTTATATCAGCTATAACAAATTCTTTTGGCGATATTGTCCCGAAATTTTAATTATTTCCTTACGTCGTTATGACATTCTCGTTTGCCAGTTTTTAGACAATCGGCTTAAATAAATTGAAGGTCTTATTTGAATAGTGGTCCAACTCCATTCTTGTTCATTTTGAGATACAGAGCCTTAAAGTCTAATGAGTGCTTGGTAATGACTGTTGAAGTCTGATTTGTTATAACCTCTGTTGGCAACAGATATAAGCTGGAGGTGTACCAGTTTAAAAATAAGATAGAAATGACTTTTATAAACATGAAAGTGAGGCTAACTCCATTTTTTTAAAAGTGGAGTTCTACCACTATTCAAATAAGGTTATCAATTTATTCTATGTGTTGCAGTTTTTATTGGACTCGATGTAGTTTAACTTTTGGAGGTGTTTCTAAATGTTTATTTATAAAAATGGAACATGAACTTCATTTTTGTATGATAATACAATCCCTGAAGTAAACTAGCGAACAAACAACAAACTTTATTACTTCTGATAAAGTCTTTTTAAAAAAATTTCAGTTCCCTTATTTCCAATCTCTAACCTCAAAATCTATTTTTTCTAAATTGCTTATCAATAATTTATATAAACAGTCAGTTAGAATTGTAAAACAGAGTTCATATATTATAGCCGTTTACAGCAGCATACGTATGTTTTGTGACATTTGCTGATTAACGAAGGGAATAAACAACCATTTGCTAATAAACCATGTATTTACTTCTTATTACACTGATATCCGAAGGGATAATATGAGAAATGCATGCAAATGGAAACTCAAACTGAATATCAATACACCGTAAATGATCATAATTTTGAAACTGGAATTCTCCCGCATTGCCATTTCTAATGTTTTCACATATACTCAAATATCGCGCTTCAACCAGTTCGCATAGGCACGCTGTTGAATCTGAAGACCGCGAATCTGCTCCGAATTGATTTTCCGATGAAAACGCTTTCTTTGTGTGCTATTATGTATGCAAATTTATTGGGATAAGCCTACACAGAGCTTCGTGAAATGAATTTAAGCTTTGCAACAGAATATTGCGTCACACAAAACACAGCAAACTCGAGCTAAATCAAAACTACCGCCAAATATGTCGCCCAAGTAGACGAAATGTATTATCAAAATCTCGCGTATTGTTCCAAAATTTCATCATCATAATTGTTTGGCTGGTGTAACTTTATATGATTATACATGCAACAAACGGATAAACCAACAAATAGATCCTTTGGATCTTTTAGATTCAAAATATTGCATAAATGGAGAATACATCCAAAATAACTGCATCCAAATTTCCTGGAAATATATCAATTAAATGAAAATATCAATTACTTTAAAGCCATATATTGATTATCTTAAGTAATCCCTTTTTATGTACGTTTCTATCAGATGTTATTGTTGTTAGAACGAGGAAATTGTTAAAGTAGTTTATGAAGGATATCATACATTATTTAACACAAGATTTTAAATTTTCCCAGTATATTTTTAAATAAATATATTTTTCAAAATTCATTCTTTATCCACTTTCTTTTATAACCTTTCTCAGACGTCATTAAAAGCCTCGGATAAAATTTGTATGAATAGGAATGGCTTTAATAATAAAAATTTAAGGAAAATGCAGCAAGTGTTTTCAGTAGAAAAGGAACACAAATATTATAAATTCAAACTTTAAGAAAACCCTTTTCAAAAGTTAGAAAGGATTTTTTTAAATATATGCATATGTAAATGGAATTCTAATTTATTGCAAAAATTTTAAGTTCTTAGTCTCTAAGTATTTTATACTGCACTTTTTACCAGACTGCTTTAACATAGACTAACTGTCTCAGAAGATTAAGCTTCCTCTATATTGTATACATTTTGATGTGCGTATTGAAGTTGCAGTTGAGTTTTGCTCTGGATTTTTACCCTGTATTCACAGGTCTTTTACACGCATTAACGGATTTTCAAAATAGTTTCTGACTGCCAAACATTCTACATCAATAGCCAAGAACGATCACCAAGTTCAGAACAGTAGAGAGTACTAATCTTTATATATATAAAACAGTTCCGTAACTGACTGACTGATTGACTGACTAACATACAACGCACAGGCCAAACCGCTGGACCTAAAGTGCTGAAATTTTGCATGGCGATTCTTCTTATAGTGTAGGGGTGCACTAAGAAAGATTTTTGAAAAATTCTTCTTAGATTTTTTTAAATTAAATTTTTAAACTGTTTTAGTAACTTTTTTTAAGTTTACATTTAAAATAATAATTTGAGGGTTATAAAATTTATATCACGAGAAAGATCATAAAAATTCCTTTAAAATGAGATCTTTTTTTAATCTTTACCTCAATTTTCTGATTTTTCGTGAATTTTTAGAGATTAATTTTTAGAATTTAATTTATTAAATGCTGATCCCGTGATTTCTTTTTCTGGTACTTTAAATAAATTTATCGTCACGTGCATAACAACTAAATAGACAAAAAAAAAAATTTTCTTCCTAATGCGGCAGACAATTGGACATTATCCAAAAAAAAAATATTAAAATTCAATAAAAGATATTATGTTCCTCAAACTGTACTATATTTACTGTACTATATTCTTTAGTATATCCTATTACATTTAATTTGAATATTTTCTTCTACATTATTTTGTCTATAAAAATATCCCTTACGATTTTTTTATAAATATATTTTTTTGTTTATTTTTTACATCAATTGTATACATTGATCATCGTATTTTTTATAAATATATATATTTAATTTTTTTGGCATTAATTGCATACATTGACCGTTGTATTTAATTTGAATGTACTCCGTAGCGAAGTGCGGGTTTTCAGCTAACACGTTATATAACGCATAAAAAATCAAATTTCGAAAAATTAACAATCTTAAAAGGCAATTTAAGAATTTAGTTTAAAGAAAATAATTGTTACCACACAAAAAAGTACAAAAGAAATAAAAGAATTTTCAAACATCGACACTTATTTTGCCTTTAAATAACTCCCGACTTCATTAATTATTTCAAAAAATAATTTTTCAGTAACATCTACTCCTCAAACTATGATATGTTATACACTGAAAATGAGACAGTTTAAAATACACTTGGGATTAAAAATAAATCAAAAGGCACAGTTCGTGTATGTTTGTTTAAGGGGGCACAGGACCTTGAACCTCGACGAAAAGACTATAATTATGGTCTAATTCTAACCACAAAAACTCAAATAATATTAAGGAAAGAAATTTTCTTTCTTTATGCACATAAAGTACATATCTTTAAATATGTCATATATAACAATGGAAAATATAAATCTATAAATAATTTTCAAATCAGCAGTTTAGAATTTTATGACAAACTGCTAATTTTGAGTTTCTGTGCAGCATTACGTTTAAACTATCAATATTAAACTGATCAAACTACACTCATGTGTATACTTCATCGTACTCTACATTTTAAAACCAGAAAAATGTGCAATTCTGGAATACTTTTTTTATGTGGGAAAATTATATAAATAATTGTGATAATTTTTGAAGTTTTCCAATTTTATGCTCAATTTTTAATTTAAATAATATTTATTACAAATTATTTGGTTTTACATTACAGGAAAATATATTACAAGTGTATTCTGACCATTGATTATTTTCTGTAAGCATATATCTCAATTTTATGATGCGCGCAGCACTTTGATTTTTAATCACCAGTTAATCATATAAAATTCTAAACTGCTGATTTGAAAATTATTTATAGATTTATAATTTCCATTTTTATATATGACCATATTTAAAGATATGTACTTTATGTGAATAAAGAAAGAAAATTTCTTTTTCTAATATTATTTTGGTTTTCGGGGTTAGAATTAGACCGTATTTAGTCTTTTCGTCGAGCTTTAAGGTCCTGTGCCCTCTTAAGGCTTTTGAGTACTAATCCTATTGGATTCGCTCATCTCAATGTTAACCAATGTAGAAAATTTGTCTACTATTAACAGCTACATAAATGGTGATAATCCAATAAAAATTATATTTTCAGATAACCTGAACTTTTCTGCACCTTGCGACAGGATTCATTTTATAAATTTCATCCACCAAAGGAATTTATGGGCCTTTAAAACACACTATATCAGATTTTTTTCGTGAATAATTTTAATTTAAAAATATTGTTTGCTTTAAAAAAAACGAAAAATACCCCAAGGAGTAAAATTTCTTTCCCTATTACTGAGTACAATTTAAAAAAAAAGTATTTAAATCCAAGTCGGCAATCCTTGGACAAAGTTTCTCCATGGGCTAACATTGAGGTGAGCGAATCCAATAGGGTTAGTACACAGCAGCCTTAACCTGTGCACTTCTTCACACCATTTAAATCATGAAACATGGGAACAAAGAAGAGAATTAGTATCATCACTAATTTAAAATATTTTCTGATTGCATAAAATATCCCTATTCAATATTTTACATTTCTAGCTCCATCAATATATATAAAACAGTTCCGTAACTGGCTAACTGACTGGCTGACAGATAACGCACTGACCAAACCGCTGGATCTAACAGGCTGAAATTTTGTATGGTGATTCTTCTTATAGTGTGGGGGTGCACTAAGAAATATTTTTGAAAAATTCTTCTTAGGTTTTTAAAATTAAATTTTTAAGCTTTTTTGAAACTTTTTTTAAGTTTCCATTTAAAATAATAATTTGAGGGTTATAAAATTTAGATCACGAGAAAGATCATAAAAATTCCTTTAAAATGAGATCTTTTTCGAATCTTTACCTCCCTTTTCTGATTTTTGGTTAATTTTTAAACATTATTTTTTATAATTTAATTTATTAAATGTTGATCACGTGGTTTCTTTTCTTTTTGTGATACTTTAAATTAATTTTGCGTCACGTGCATGACAACGAAATATATTGAAAAAAAATTAAAATACGGCAAAAAATAATATTTAACCGCTAGACTAATTGGAGATGGAAGTTTTTTAAGAATTGAATTCAAATTAGTATGTTTTATGGATATTAGACATACAAATTACTTCCATACATTTACCGTTGTATTTATTTTGAATATTTTCTTCTACATTATTTCGTCTATAAAAATATCCGTTACAGTTTTTTTATAATTTTTTTGGGTTTTTTTTTTGTATTATTAGTATACATTGACCGTTGTATTTATTATAAATATATATTTTTTTGGCATTAATTGCATACATTTACCATTGTATCTAATTTGAACGTACTCCGTAGCGAAGCACTGGTATTCAGCTAGTTTTATCATAAAACAAAGGGATTAATTTTCAAAATCCACCTTCCTCGGTATGCAAGTTCTCAGATTTTATTTTATTTTTTTTTTTTTTTTTTTTTTTTTTTACGAATTGGTAAACAAATTTACGGATGGTCGCACATAAATTTACGTTTCTGGATCTACATTTAAGACTCTTATCGCCAAACGGGAGATCGAAACTATGTTATTAATATCTACTTTAATGAGCAAATTACCATTTGAAAACAAAAAAAATGGTTTCTCAATATTTGTCGCAACCGAAACCCTACTTCTTACTTGTAATGCGAAAATAAATTAAATACAACTGATACAGAGCATAAATAATTAATGTTTAAGACATTTTCCTCCTCTGGGGTTGCATTTTAATAAAGAAGGAAAACAACATATAAAATCTTATAATATTTTTCTCGGGCGCGATTCTGAAATTCTGAAAAGCATCATAATGAGCATATAACTATCAAAAATATAAAAAAAATAAACAAAATGGCTAACAATTTACTTTTTTTCTCTCGGGAAGGGGGAGAGAGACTCTACTCAAATGGCAAAAGCTAAAACACAAAGTTTTTCTCTTCTTCTTTTTCCTAGATTTCAATTGGCCAGGGAATTGGAAATAGCTCGCGAGAGAGTCATTTAACTTTAAGTCACGTGATTTAAGAAGTTATTTCTCCAATGGAACTAAAATGCAAAAAAAAAGAACTTAAATGTGTAAAATACTATTATCATTGTAAAAAATGGAATGCGTATCATTTGTTTATTGAAAAAAATGCTGTTTGAATCGCTTCCCGGCGATAACGGCGGAACACTTTATTTAATACCTTTAATTCTAGATATTCAAAAAAGGGTGGTAAATTTTGGTTTTCAGATGTTTTGTGAATTTAATATTTTATTGAACACATTCCAATAAATTACCTAGATTGTTAGAGAGGTGTTTTGAAATAAAATTAAGCAATTTTTGTTCTCTTTATTTGAGAAAGGAGTTAAAATAAATATCAAATATCAAATAAATAATAGTTACAAACTAAAAAAAATAACTTTTTCAAATTTTAAATATTTTTTATTAATGTATGTGTAGTTATCTATTTAGTGTTTCAGTTCAGTTAGTTATAACACACGGAGGCATTCGAAAATAAATTTCTATGCAGCGACACGAGGCACTATTAACTTCAG
Organism: Dolomedes plantarius; assembly: GCA_907164885.2. Classification (NCBI taxonomy): domain Eukaryota; kingdom Metazoa; phylum Arthropoda; class Arachnida; order Araneae; family Dolomedidae; genus Dolomedes; species Dolomedes plantarius. The sequence continues at coordinate 145,414,800 of OU015491.1, read as the reverse complement.
CTAATCCTAACTATAAACTAATACTATAAAGTAATCATAATGTGATTCTTTTTTTTATTGCATTGTTTTCTTATTCACTTCTATTATCCAGAATAATGTACTTTTTCTTACTCTAGACTAGAAAAATGATTGAATTGAATTGAACTGAATTTGAAGCATCCGGTCAAAAATAAAGGACATGGTACGTACGGTCATACAAGAAAGACATTCAGCAGACAAAAAGACAGAAAACTTGCAACAGCTCAGAAACTAGGATACTTTTCAGAGATGGTGTGTCCTAAGTCCTTAAACCAGCCCAGTGCCCTTAAATCTTGTGAAGTCACCCACACGAATTCCTCACATTAGAGCATTAGAACCCGAATTCCTTACATTACAGCATTAGAGCCAAAATGTATTCTGAAACCACTTTCTCATTAGCCAAGCCTATCCCCCTGCGATAAAGTTAGGTCTTTTTATTTTAAAGGCATTTACAAACAATTTGAAGACTACTCAATGCACAAATTCAACAATATTTTAGAGGTTACTTCTGGCAGGAAAAGTACAATATTAAAGCAGCATAATGTTTGCACTTCTGGATAGATACAATAGTAAGAAAATACGGCAATAATGAAAGCTAAAACTGGTGACAGTCTTAAATGATACAAGTAGAGCCCTAGGCAACATCAAGAGCATTATCAGAGTTAAAGATCTTGGACCATTACCTACAGCTGATAATTTCTTGGGGCTTCTTTTCTCATGTTAACTTCAATAATGCAATCACATTATAAGAGAAGGTTTCGTAAAGTCTTTTCCTTTTGACACTTGTCGTAGTTAGGGACGACACGTTTCTTAGAAAAGAGGGAGAGCCAAGTCACACGTGAAGAAAACGACATTATTAAGAGGGAATAGAGAAAATAAGTAACATGAGTAAGGAAAGCAGGCAACGAGTCTTGACCAGCTAATAAATGGTGACCAGCTGGATTTAACGAACTGCTTACGCGAAAATGAAGACGAGAGATGCCAAGTTGAAAGGAAATACGGACAGTGAAGGGGGACCGTCTGGATTTAATGAACTAAGTAGGCGAAAATTGGAGTCTAAGGGGTCAGAAGTGAAAGATGAAAAAGGGAGATAAAGAAATTTATGATGTTGACTTCGTTAGGAGAACAATAGGAGGTCGAAGGGAGTCGTGAGAATTTGGGAGTGTGAGAGAACCCCAGAAAGGAGGGCATCAGAAACAGGTGCGGGCGTCCCCTTCAATTTAGATTGGGAGAAGAATAATTATAAAATATATGTGCATCCAATAATGTAGGTCCAGGTTGACCCATCTGTCAGAAGATGGCCACCAGTGGAAGCCCAGAGTGAAAGAGTTGAAGTTAAGTTGAGAGTAAGAAAAGTTCAGCAGAGCAGATTGGGCTGAGAAGTCAAAAAGACGTAAACCGAATCAGAGACTGAAAGGGACGCATTTATCCTGGCAGATATGTAAGCCCAGAGTTAGAATAGAGAGATAATAAAAGCAGTTGTGTCGAAGAGACGGAGATAGTCGAAAGCTGAGATTGAAAGCTAACGTTATGATAGGTAGCTGACGATGTTAAGAAGCCCAGTGGACGGATCCAGGCAGAGGATTTGAATCTCGTAAGCATTAGCCCCGTGAAAGCCAGATTAGGCCCGAGTGCCTCATCCCATTGTTCGCCAGCAGATTTGGACGGACGGCAAAGAGCGGTTGGAGGCCACCGCATCCCCAAGGCCGGAGATGACCAGATGAGGAAAGGGCGAACAACAGTAGAACTCCCCGACCAGCCTAGTCCAACGAAGCAGCAATGACCCTCATCCCCAGCGACCATCCTCAACGAGTTCTTGCCGACGGAAAAAGTCCTAGAACTTAAGCCGCACCCGTACCGTAAGCTGCCCGCTACAAGGAGCCAGAGATGTTCGGCGAGCCAGTCCAACCAATAAGAAGCAGGCGCAGAGCTACCTATTGGGTCCCCAACGGATAACCCCTATTGTTGTAAGGAGAGGTTCCCCATTGTTATGCCGGCGAAGTCATCCAAGGTAAGAAGAGAGTTTTGTGTTTGCTTTTCTGCCAATGCTCAGCTCGTGTAGTGCCCGAGTTAATTATAGGGGGTCAGGTTAATTTATAGTTGATAATTATTCATATTGATATATATCACATAAAAGTATTGATTAAAAATGATATTTGCATAAGGTATGATTAATAATGAAATGTTTATGTATGTGTATATTGTGATGATACTTAATAAATTGATTGATTAAAGTACACTTGAGTAATCACTCTTAGTTTTATCCAAGTACTACCATTAATTACTTCAGATCCCTGCCACAACACTTAGTCCTTGACTCTAATAAAGAAGAGAAAATTCATCAGTAGCCACTGGGGTGATACGTCAGTTCTCAGGAACAGGCAGATTAAATGCAAAATAGTAACCTAGTAAATGACCGTGACGCGGAATTAATGAAAGAAGAAAAAGGGTAATTTTATGATATTACTGAAAATATAATTTTTAAGCGTATTTAATCTGAAGAACATTACAAGAACCCGTAAAAGAAAAACTTCTACTGCAGACTTTTACAAAAGAATCAGATCTCGTGTTTGCGGTATCCAAACAGAGCATTCATTTACTAATTTTTTTAAGGCTGCTGTGTACTAACATTATAGGATTCGCTCACCTCGATGTTAACTTATGGAGAAAATTTATCTACTATTAACAGCTACGTAAATGATGATTAATCCAATAAAAATGGTATTTTCAGATAGCCTGAACTTTTTCTGCACTTGCAGCAGCATTCATTTTTAAAATTTCATCCACCAACGGAATTTATGAGCGTTTAAAACACACTATACCAGATTTTTTTCCCCGAATAATTAAAATTTTAAAATATTATTAGCGTTTTTTTTTTTAAACTACAAATGACCAAGGTGTAAAGTTTCTATTACGGAGTACAGTTCAAAAAACCTTTCAATCCAAGTCGGCTATCCTTGGACACATTTTCTCCATAGGTTAACATTGAGGTGAATGAATCCAATAGTACACAGCATCCTTAACTCCCATCTATTTTTTGCACAGTAGAATGCTTTTTTCTCAATGATATGGTACAATTGTATGCGTATGGTGGAAAATTCAAATCTAAAAATATTATGTCCATGTTAGTGTCGCATGTTCGAGGACTAAGGGATATTGATGGCTTCCTATCATAATAAATATCTGTAGAAGGTCCCTAAGTAATGTTAAAAACTTTGGTTATTTGATAAAATACTTTTGAATTAAATAAGAAAAATCCTTCCCCTCATAAATGATATTACAGGCTAACTGATACATGTAAACTTTAATGCTCTGTAAAACGACATATTTTCTCTTCCATGCAATTTTGACATTCAAACAACCAAACGTTTAAGCACTTCCTCATTTATCTATCCCTCAAATTTTAAAACCTTTAATGCATTTGCTAAAAAAATATTTTTTGCATTGTCTTGGTTTTTTTCACCCGAAGGCTTTTCTTATTTCCTCGGCATTTTGATATTCTTATCCCACAAAATAATAATGCAGTTTACCATTAACATTTTCAAAAACAAATATGTCTGCAGGAGAAAATATTTCTTTTGAAAAAGCATAAAATAAAAAGCACAAAATAGGGGATTATATTTTCAGTAGTAACTAAGCAGTTTATTTTTTTTTACGTTCATAATATCCTATTTTCATTTCTTTAATTACACAACTTCCGTATTTCAGCCCATTTTTAGTTTGTTTAATGTCATAGAAATGTATATTTAGGGATTTCCAGGGATGATTTCCGATAACAGATGATTTCCGGGATAGGAGGTAGGAGGATCGAAAAGTTTACCTTAATTTTATGAATTTATTTCTTTGATTATTTTTTTATAAATATGCCTGTACCAAGCAGTTTTAATTAGACATTATTCAAAGAATTTAGAAACATTATTCTAAGAATTTCTAATAATCCTCGGCATTTGATTCTAAGAATCAAAATCATAAATTAAATTAATTTTTCCTCAAAAAATTTTTAATTTTAAAAACTTATACTTCTAATATATTTATCACATGAAATGTCTCACGTGCAGGAATGCGATATGACAATTACAGGGTGAGGCAGATGGAGCTCCCAGATTTCAAAGAATAGTAAAAATCAAACGGAACAATTTACAAAATCTTTATCTATATATATAAAACAGTTCCGTAACTGACTGACTCACTGACATACAACGCACAGACCAAACCGCTGGACCTAAAGGGCTGACATTTCGCATGGCGATTCTTCTTATTGTGTTGGGGTGCACTAAGAAATATTTTTGAAAAATTCTTCTTAGATTTTTTAAATTAAATTTTTAAGCTGTTTTAGTAACTTTTTTAAGTTAGCATTTAAAATAATAATTTTAGGGTTATAAAATTTATATCACAAGAAAGAGCATAAAAATTCCTTTAAAATGAGATCTTTTTCGAATCTTTACCTCCATTTTCGGATATTTGGTGAATTTGTAAAGATTAATTTTTAGAAATTAATTTATTAAATGCTTATCACGTGATTTCTTTTTCTGGTACTTTAAATATGTTTATCGTCACGTGCATAACAACTAAATAAACAAAAAAAATATTTTTCTTTTCTTGCTAATGCGGCAGACGATTGGACATTATCCGAAACAGCATTAAAATGCAGTAAAAGGTATGTTCCTCAAGCTGTACTATATTAACTGTACTATATTCTTTAGTATGTCCTATTAGATTTAATTTGAATATTTTCTTCTATATTATTTTGTCTATAAAAATATCCGTTACGATTTTTTTATAAATATATATTTTCGTTTTTTTTTTTTTTTTTTTACATCAATTGCATACATTGATCGTTGTATTTATTAAAAATATATTTATACATATTTCTGGCAGTAATTGCATACATTGACCGTTGTATTTAATTTGAATGTATTCCATAGTACTTATAATATTGTTTTTCTTCTACTAGGTTTTGAAAATAACATCACTCAGGCGGAGCCCGTTATTAGAGATGGCACTGCCGAAGCCGTTCTGTAAAGTTTTCTATCACTCTGTTGGTCATCTGTGGAGGAATGGCGGCAACTTCCTCACGAAAAGCGGACTCATGGACTCATTGTGCATTTTCAGGTGTTATAAAGTGCCGAGAACAAACATTTGGTTTCCTTGGTAATGCAAACCCACTTGTTCTCGCTTTTGAACTCCACGGCAGGATTGTTCTTCGTTCAGGAACGGCATCATTTGCATTGTAGCGTCATACAAGTATGGGGCTATTTTCCCAAGACCCCACAGAGTGCACGAACACAGCTGCGTGTTTATCAAAATATCCATTTCCAAGTTCCCAGCGAAATATTGAACACTTTTAGGATTAAAAAACTATCACATGCGGTTTCTCCGCTGAATTCTAACATTCCTGGTTTCTGCGGGCTAATCCCACAAGTTTCATCTTTACTGCCAGATCTGGGATCAGCCGCTTTTCCCCTTTTAAAGATGTCTCTTCAGGGTCGTCATTCAGAATATGTTGCCGTTATAGAAGCGATAAGTTGACATAATCCACGACTGTTATCCTGGTTAAGCCTACAGCCCCCGCACTTAAAAGCCACGCATTTTCTTGGAAGAAGAAGCTCTCGACAAAAAGCTTAGAGAGTACCCCATATAACAGCCAGGCGAGGTGGTCGTGTTTTTTAAGCTCCTGTGGGAAGCTAACCGGATCTCCGAGCGTACTGTTAGATCACTCTGCCCTTAAGTTAAAATCCATTTAAATATGTTGTACTAGTGTAATGTTAATTTGTTTTGTTTCATTAAATTTTGTTACGTTTTCACCTCTGGCCTTATCATTCACAACTCGAACTCTGTTTTTCTTGGCCACGATCTTATTAATTTTAAAAAGCCTCAGAGAAAAGTCTACGACGCCACAGCATAGAGCCCGAAGCGAATCCTAAGTTTCCTCTGTGTCGCGGTTACAGACTCGTTGTTTTTTAAGAACGCCTCCATAACGGAACCATGATGTTCACCGGACCAACTCTAGGTGTTTCAGAAATATGAAGGTCCCTTCTGCCGCACCCTGTAGATTACATGGACATCTGTAACGTCATGAAGTTAAATTTTTTTATTCCCTCCTCAAATAATTCATTTGCTGTCTTTCTTGCATATTCGTACCAAAAAAAGCCATTGAAAAAATCTTAGTTTCTAAATACTATATTTTAAAATTTTTAGCGTTAAAAAAGTGCAAATTTTTTGAAAATATGTTCTACGGGAATAGACTAAAACTACTGCATAGAAATGGATTTAAAATATATATATATATATATATATATATATATATATATATATATATATAATATACATATATATACATATATATATATATATATATATATATATTTATATATATATATATATATATATATATATTTATATATATATATATATATATATATATATATATATATATATATATATATATATATATATATATATATATATACGCACGTATTTGTGTGAAAGTAGACCCAAAAGAATATAATTTTAATGATGAAGAGTTAATGTTACACAAATTTCAAAGAATAAAGAGTACCCATTTTAAAGCGGATGTATTGATCTTCAAAGATAATCGAAACTCTTGTTTCTCTTTCGACAGAATTCGAACAAAAGATCTGTCTTTGCATCAGTTTAAATAAAAATCTTTTCTTCATTTATCATTCATAAGATTCAAATAATCACGAAAGATTTCTACTCGGGAAAATTACATTGGAAAACAAGCATGTGATAAAAAGTTGTGAAATTACTTTTCTATTATTCTGCACGTATTAAATTCAAAACAAATAATTTTTTATGTATTTTTTTTTCCGTGAAATGCATCCAGAAATAAATTCAGTTCCCCTTTGTGATATGTTTCTTTTAAATACAGCTCTGAAAATCCATTTCAACATACGGAATACCCTCGACTTTGGTAATATGTATTGTCCGTGGTCATAAACAGAAATCTGCATTTATAGCTATCTGCTTATTGTGCATTCTTACCCTATTTTTTTTCAACGAAATTTTATGTATTAACTCTGTATATGGGTCAGGACCAAAATTTAAGCTGTCTTTCAAATGTCTTGATTCCCTCCTCCTAACAAATATTGTTCTATTCGTTTATATATTTTCCTCTTTTAAGGCGTGTTTAAAAGATTTCCAGTTTCATTTACCTACGATAAAATTCCCCCTATCTGCAGTTTTGCTCTATTATATTGATCGCTTTTGTGCTATAACACTCGAAAGACAATATTTTAATACTTTAAATCCTTTTAGCTAACTTTAATGCATATTCGTACTCCACCGAGAGCACTTCGTGACGTGTTGTTATTGTATACGGGATACGGGATCGTAAACTTTGATTACTCGTTCAGCAGACTTAGTTTTGATGACATGTAATTCTCTTCCGCTGTTTTCTCAATAGCACGGCATGACTTTTATAGATATAATACGTTCTTCTGCAGTTAAACTTCTAATTGGACTGTCTTAAAACAGCTTATAGAGGAAACATTTTAGTATGTTTGTTTGAAGGACTAAGTTTATCAAAAGTGTATCATATTGGTGAATTAACATATGTAGCAAAGCTTCATATATGCAGTTCATTGTGACAACCTTTCACCAAATAAAATATTTTAGTTCTAGAGCAGATCTAAAACAGTATATTTCACTTTAAGCCACTCTAATTTCGTTTTGAATGAGGAATATGATTTCACTTTTCTGTCGCATAGAAACGCTTGTTACCTGCTTCAGATTCCATTGCAAGATGGCTATTTGAATTTCATGCTGTTTAGTTTTGCACTGTAATAAACCAAACTCAAAATTTCTATTCAATATTTAGAATATTTTGATATGCGTAGTTCATACAGCTTTTGTCACATTTGTCTATAATGTGCTATTTAACGCACGGTGAATTTGAATTTTTCTCCGCTGTTCCAGAAGAAAAATAAAGGAAATATAAGCTAATAAGTTAACGTTATAAGTTAACGTCGTAAAGCCAATAATATCCTATTTCTTCCTCTAGTAAGTTCATCGATTTTAGTATGCTGAAGAATCAATAACATAAACAAAAATAGTTAATGGCTTCCTTTTATGTTCACTACAAGTGCAAGGTGTAGCACCTTTCTCTTCTATTAAATGGAAGGTTTTAAACAATGCATGCCGTAGAATGTGTAGAATTTTAATTGCATACTAACGGTCTAACAAAATGTTTAACTAAAATCAACAATCGGATGTGAAATGCGTAGAGAATTCAAATTTTAAAAAACTATAAAATTCTCTGCTCTTTTATATCGGTACATATAGGAAATAACACTATTTAAAATAATTCTGCCTTTCTAAAATTTTTGTTCGTAAAAACCACAGAATTATAGCGAATATTTCTGACTTGAATATAAATAATGTGAACCAAGCCCTTTACAAGAAGCTGTGGGAAAGATTATTCATGAAAATTAAATGGCGTGTCTGCAAGACTGGATAAATATAAGCAACATTCATTTCAGCTCAAATTCCCACAGTTTATATATTTGTTTAAATATATTATACATCTACATCTTTATTTACAGAATGCAGTGCAACCCAAGAAATCTAGCTGTTTAATAAGCTGCATAATTTATACTGTGAGTTCATTTGCATTGCAGATTCCATTCATAACTTCCTTCGGCATAATATTTAAGTCACGATAAAATATTTCACTCTTTTATAACTACTATAAACTATATCAATTACTTTCCTGTCTGGGTTACATCTGAGAAATATTTTTTCGTGCTTTATCCTTCCAATTTCTTTCCATAGTAATAATTTAGTAATAATTTTTCGCTGGACTTTTCTCAAGAGCTCTTATTTAAGTTATGACAGTTAATTTTAAAAATTCTTAACACATTCTTTCAAAACCGGCTTTCTCAAAAACTAGTACTTATGCTTCCTCCAAAATTCTAAAAGAACACGTAGACAACTCATTCCAACGGTTACTTTTAGCCAGAAGATGGCCGAATGACTAGGGCGTTAGCACCAGAGTCCTTGGGTTCGAGTTCTGCTCTTGGCATGGACGATTATAGCCGTTCGGAATCGGCTTTAAGTTGTCCATCGTGTAGCGAAAAAATTTCAGGTAGTCTCTTCTAACGAAACTACCGCGGGTTATTAACGTAGGATTTCTTATCGTTGCTTACCTCTTTTGCATGTATATATGTATGTATATGTTATGTATATATATATATGTATGTATGTATGTATGTATGTATGTCAAAATTTTGACGCATTTTGGTACTTTTCTGTATAACTGTTTACTGCTTGCCCAAGCAATACAGACTGGGTTTGGCACTCTGCCAAAATTATAACTCGCGACGCAAGACATCTGAAATTTTGCTCTCCGGAGGACAGTTATGGAGGAACGTTATCCTACGTTAAAAATGACCGTAGTGTTCCATACCAAACAACAACAGCAACAGAGATACTTCGATTGTCGTGCCTTGAACCAACATCCTTAAGTACTTATTAAATTGGTATAAGCAATTTACGTTGATCTTGTGACGATGTAAACACCATACTCTGTTTTCTTTATCCACTCCAATGGAGAAAATCTGCACATCAAAACTTCATATAACTTTTTAAATTAAAGTTTATCTATCTTAGTACACAGCAAGCGTTCTAAAAGCGTTGCTTTTAATAAGGCTAATTCAATTCTTCATCATCTCATTTGAATTTCATAATTTTTTGGATCTCCGTACCACGATAATAGGAAGATCTGCTTAATTACCAAACTATTACCCTTCACCTGATGAAGACTGTGAAAAGCATTTTTAAAGCGTATTGACTAAGCTGGTATTTCCAACTGAAATGCGGAATATTTTCAGTCTTTCGCACAAGGATGTATCAGTGTTTTGTCATAGAACATTATGGGTATTGTTTTGAGAGGGGAAATCTTAGAAATTAATCTTTCTCACCACGTCAAGGTCGTTTAGTTGATAGAATATCAATTCGAGATCTAGAATAACGAGTCCTTACTCTTAGCATGCAATCGCTGCAGCCTTATCACAAGAATTAATGTGAATATTGTTTATTATTATGTTAGCATCGTGTGTGATACATTGTTATTGGTTGGTACTGACATTGTACCTGGTTAGGTGCCAAGTTGGTGCATTGATTAGTTTTCGGTACTAGGGGAGTACCATGTTGCTTTATTAGTACTGAGTTGGTACTCGGTTATGTAGCTTTAAGTTATTTGATTGGGCTTGGTGTTGTAACAGTTTCGAATTCTCTGTATTTTTTTTGGGGGGAGGAAATAAAGCTGGACTATCCTGTCTGTCGAAGATTGCAGGAACGTGACCGCCAGCAGGGAAGCTTAGTGTCTACTTACCTTCGTTTAAATTGGTTTCCTGCTTGGCAGCCTGTCGCTCCTTCGGGCCCGACTGGCGTGTATTGAGCGTCATGCGGGGACTTGGAGGTGTGGTTGATGTCGCATGTTTGAGTCATCGGTAAGAGTCGCACTTCTAACGGCGCACATAGGGGTATTTTCCCACTCTAGCTGGTCAAAAGTCAGTTTTTCAAATCGCAAACGAGGCTGAGAAAACGTAGCTAATAGTGAAGGAGAATAGTGGGGGAATTTACTTACGGCCATACTTGAACCCCAGTTTGATTCAATTACAGTAAGACCAGTTTGAATTTGATACTGAATTGATTATCTCCAATTTCCAATATTAACTTTCACTTAGTAACAGCATATTTTAGTGTTATTTTTCTGTGTTACAAACAATTACTGACACTAAATAATTATGGATTATGAAAGGCCAAGTATATGCGTTTGTATTTAACATGAATTTGTTTACATTTGTTGATTTAAATATAAAATCAGGTGGTATGAAAGATTCCGTATATTTGTGTAAATTTTTGCTGGCAATTTCACTATTCTATAAGGTATTTGTTATATTTCCCGAAGAGTCCCGATGATTTATTCTACCTTACTCGAATGTTCAAGTGATGTAGTAAATAACTTTGAAAAGTGTCGACGCTAATAACCGCTAATTTTGAAGATATTTCTCTCTGATGCAAATCTACGAATATAAATTCATAAATAATAATCTTTTCAAAAAAATCCTGTAATACAAACTTAATTAAACTATTTTTATTATAAACTATATTTATAAACTATATTTATACTCAAAATCTCCAATTTATGAAAATATTTACTCTGTGATATTACAAAATTTAGTTTTTGAGTCAATTTATATCACATAAACTACATTTTTTGCCAAATAAAATACAATTGCAACAGAGTTAACTGCTAACGATTTTTTACAATTAATGCTAATCTTAAGTGTTAAAAGGCTTTACACCAATCCTGTTTATTTACAAAATTTATTTCCAAAGAAAAACTACTTTAAAAAGTGTAATAACGTGATAAACTAAATTAATATGAGCTTTTCACCAAGTATTAGACAACAAATATTTTTGGCCAGCTACATCCGACAAATATCCCACTGTGCGGTGGGATGACAATCAGTTAGTATTATCATAAGGTTTAAGGAAATAAGTTGTGGGGAGATAAATTTAACCTTTATGGTGCCTCCTCCAATATTACGAGATTGATTTTACGATCTAGGGTAGAAGATTTAACTCTTATTTCGAATGAAAATATAATTTTCGCTGACCTCGAGTCATTATTAAATTTTTCTTTGTAATCGCGATTTTGCTTTGCTCTTACTACAAAAACTTGGGTTTGGTAGTTCATAAATAAAGGGACCTACTATATAAATTCATAGAAAAGTAATAAGCCTGCGATGGAACTAATTTCAACTGGGAACTCTACGGATCTGATGACATATCTACGAACACACATATATCCTATAATTTATGTCTCACTGATGTAAAATGGTTGGAGAGCACACAGTTAAGGCTGCTATGTATTAACCCTATTGGATTAGCCCACCTCAGTGTTAACCTATAGAGAAAGTTTGTTTACTATTACATAGATATGTAAATGTTAATAATCAAATAAAAATGGTATTTTCAGGTAGCCTGAACTTTTCTGCCCCTTGCAACAGGATTCATTTGAGAAATTTCATCCTCCAAAGGAATTTATGAGCGTTTGAAACACATTATACCAGATTTTTCCCCGGATAATTAAAGTTTTAAAATATTATTTGCAATTTTTAAAAAAATGAAAAATGACCCAAGTTGAAATTTTTTTTTCTATTACGAGGTGCAATTTTAAAAAAAATCCTTCAATCCAAGTCGGCAATCCTTGGATAATTTTTCTCCATAGGTTAACATTGAGATGAGCGAATCCAATAGGGTTAGTACACAGCAGCCTTAAACAAATAGGGGAAGCTCTAACCGAATCCGAGTACAGCTATAATAGTACAGCCACTTTGGTCGCAAATTTAGAAATATCAAACCAGAGATTCTCCTAGGATTCTACGACAATGGAAAAGAGGTAAAATAATGTGTTAAAAAAGAATAGATAATGAAAATGTCGTTCAACTAAAGTGGGTTTTACATATGTATATTAATCCATCGGCGACCAAAATCAAATTAACTCTTCTATAAAACTTATTTCCTAGCCCATTATCATTTCAGTAGATCTTAGCAACATCGAATGTATTCTAGCTGGAAATATTTCTTGTCTTTTTCCCCCAACAAAGCGCAGAAAATGGAAAAAAAAAACGCAATATATAATTCTGTTACTTCTATTCATCACATCTTCATTCCATATCCTGGTGTTTATACAATGAGTGTCGTCAATCACTTCGTTCCTTTTTAGGGAATGCATTAATTTTTATTACGGCTTTATTGCTGTTAATAAATGAAATCAAGCGTAAAGAAAAATGACTTGACTGCTTTCATTGTGCCTTGATCGCGTGAGCATAATCTTTGTTATTCCGTTCTCTCGTTGGCTTCAAAATAATTCTTCTAAAAAAATGTTTCAAGACATTTACGCAAAAATAGCTAAATGATTAATTGAAAAGAATAAATATATATTCTTGATTTCCTTGACAGTTACTCTAATGGGATCAATAATGAAAGAGAAGTGGTGATTATGAAAATAGATGCATATGAAAACCGCATTTTAACCATTATGTTTGAGCAATAAATGTTCTACAAATGAATGTTATTTATGTCATGTTGCTTATGTAATATTACGTTATGTTGTTTCATCTAAGGATAAAGGGAGGCCATAACTAAAAAGGTTGTACCAATTGTTTGCTGTGTATTTAGAAGTTTGTAACCTTCATTCAACTCCACAGATATTTTTTTTATTCATATGGATGCATTTTTTAAAGTTTTTTCTTTGCATATATTTTCTTTTTATGACTCTAGGAATAATTAATTTGAAAGACAATTCTATTTTTCTCTATAAAATTTCTCTAAAATATACCTTATGTATAAAGCAGAAACGGGAAATTGGTCGTGTGTGTATGTGTATGTGAGTCATAAAAACTCAAGAGCCGTGATCCTTACCTTAAGGAAATTTACACGGTTTAATGTGCTTGGAAAATCTGGATGAATGTGACTATTTCCATTCCGCTGAAACGTTCCATTTCCGAATTATGTCCCGAACAAGTTTGCGCGGTATCAACGGATATTTTTGTTCAAAGCCATTGTAACATTTCATTGTTGTCAATTAAATTATAACATGTGCGTAAAAATAAATAGACATGAATTAAAACGTGATTTATTCATATATTGGCGCATGCAAGAATAAATCTGATATATTATTGTCATATACGTGGCAACGCCGGAATATTTCTTTTTAAAAATGAAAATATAAAGATGGAAAGTCATTCATTTTCAATGAATGTGTTCTCAATCCTTTTCATGCATTGAAACTATCCCAAGCTACCTGTTCAAACTCAAATATACTGAAGGACACGTTCACTTACCTAGAAACACGTGCGTTTAGCCTTGACGCGAGGATTTATATAACTGAAGTGACATTGAAACATAGCGGACGATTTAGTTTTGAGAAAGAATTACAATCATGAAATACGTGTTATTCTAATTAAGAAAGTCTGAAAGTAGCATTGAAACCTAGCAGACGATTTAGCTTTGAGAAAGAAATCCGAGCATGAAATATGTGTTTATACTTTTTCTATAATAATTATCAGATTTGCTGTGTTTTAATATTGAATGTATTCTCAATCCATTCAAGCATTATTGATTCTTTTTCTATAATAATAAATCCATTCAAACATTATTGACTAGCTGTAAATTAATAATTTAAAATCCCCAAAAAAAGAGAGCAACTTTTAATTCTGCAGAAGCAAGGGCAAAATGTCAAAGATTGTTGAGAAATGCGCAATGTGATGAAAAAAATTAGAAGAGACCGAAGCCAACAGAATTCGAAATACAGTTAGACAAACAAAAGAATCTGAAGAAAAACATTCCCAAGCTCGCGAAGCCAACATAATTCAAAATGCAGTTAGACGCACACAAGAATTTGAAAAAAAACATGCTAATCATAGAAAAAAAATAATAACAGAAACTGAATCCCGAGCGAAGCCGGGTAATAAATCTAGTTTACTATAAAATTCCTAATTTGAATTCGTGTATGCTCTGTTTTCACGCTTGTTAATTGCTAATAAAGTACAGATTCTTAACTGAAAGAACTGTTTATTCAGTACCTTGTGTAACTTGTATAAAAAATCAATTTAAATAAACTGATGATCAAAGTTTAAAACTTTAAAATAAATGTCATTTAGAATTCACCGATTTCTTTTATTTACTTTTTACACAAAATTTACAAAGCTACTTAAATATTTATGTTTAATTCTAAATTTTAAGAAACCCTTTTCAGACACTTTTATTTTTTAAATTTTGTAAACAAAAAAAAAACGTAAACTCTTCAAACTTACCTTCCTTACCCAAATTCTTAAAAATGTATTTTTGAAAGGGGTTTTTTCACGTTTAAGATATTCATAACTATAACATGAACTCTCTGGACGATAGTCAAAAGACTGTTGACTTATTAGTCTTAGTACTCAAACTGCAGCCCATCAATCTTTTGTGTGCTGCCCGAAACATTTACGCTCATTATCAGGCAGGTGCTTTTGTAAACATAATTTTGGAAATGAATGCCAGAAAAATACAAAACTGCCCAAAAATGTGCCACCTGCTGCTCACGTTGTTCACATTAGCGTAACTTTGTGAATCATCCAATTCCAAAATAAAGTATGCGAAGAACGTATGCAGAAATCGGCTTACTGATTCTATGCTGTATTGAGAGTAGCACGTATCTAGTATTGACCTGAGCTGTCTAAAATATTTAAAAGTTTGTCTCGATGAAAACAAAATCACACTTATTTTTAAAAAACCTTGATACATTTTAAAAAATTATACAAAAAAAAGTATACAAGTTAAGAACTGGAAATTCACAGATGTGTTACGGTATATATTGCAGTTTTTTTTTCTGTGTCAAAAAAGTTGAACAGGTGGCGCTACTTGCTCCGTGAAAGAGAAAGTTGTAAAATGACTACTCCATCAGCGAAAGCAAAATGTATTGGCTGGTATTTCAAAATGAAATCTGTTACGCAAGTGCAAACAAATTTGGAAAAGATCCTCCAAGTCGTAGCAACATCTTAGCTTGGTATAAAAATTTTCTGGAAATGGGGGGGGGGGGTCCCTTGACATTCGGTTGTAGTGTTGAAGAACTCAAGAGACGCATAACTGCTGCAATTTCATGTACTGCGGAATCCATTTTGGAACGCACATAGGATGAGATTGATTACCAACTACATGTTCTCCGTGCCACAAAAGTTGCACACATTGAAATTCATTGACTATACTAAAAAAACTCGAATACATGAGGTAACAAATATGTGAATTTCTAGTTCCTACCTTGTGTACTTTTTTGTATAAATTTTTGAAATGTGTCAAGGTTTTTTGAGAGACCCTGCATATTTAGGTATTGAGTTTTATTTATTACATTTTTATATTATGAGGTATTGTGTACTACGTTGCGGTCCGCGTAACGTAACAAACATAAGCGTGGCCCGAGAGAAAAAAAGGGTTGAGTCTAAAGGGTTCAATCCCCGCAGTTTGCGATGTTGTCTCCATCTGGGGCTTTAAGATGTAGATCAGGCTCTGCTCTGTAAAAATGAAATGCTGTTTTCGGCATTTTACAAAAATGGCAGTATAACTAAAAGGCTAAGAGAATAAATTTAAGATATAAAATGTGAGATACCCGAAACAGGCAAACCCACTACCCAGAAATATTACAATCAAAAACAGGTAGCTTATTTAACCTGAAGCAGCAATTCATTTTTACAGTGTGAATAGCTTTCTATTTGCAATTGTTTTAGGGATCTAATAAGTACTACATCTAACAACATGATGGAGCATCATTTCATAAAATATTATGCATTACTACTAGTCGTGTAATAACACATTTTAAACGGGCAAAAATACAATCGTAAACATGATGAATTGGAAATTGCTGGAGCATCACAAACAAGACTTTGAAAGATTTACATGAGAGTAATATTTTTTTTTAAATAAAAGCAAAATAAAATTAGATTTTCAGTGCAATATTATATCTGAACCATTTGTTTCTAGTTACCATAGAAATTTAGAATTAGCACTTTAAAAAAGGGAAGATTAAAAAACCTTATGTATTTCAAATTTTAGGGACTGCGATAAGAATAAAAACTCATTCTATTTTCCCTCTAAACAGCAATTTAAAATTTGTTTCAACGAGTGATGCGTTATTTTTTTCAAAATTTCCTTAAATTTACATGTTTATTAAAGAAAATGCCCTAAATTCCCCTCTTAAAACTCAAATTGTATTCATAAGTCTTCTAGGTGCGTATATATCTAACACATAACAGTTTTCTCTTTTTCGATGTTAAGCGCTAATTCTGGAGGCGAAATTTAATGGGCGTGTGAAATTTTCGAAACCCAAACTATTTCAAAAAAAAATCTTCTTACATTATGCGCAACTCCTGGCTATTTCTTCGGCTCATATGTAAATTACTTTATTCAATATCGGGGGAAAATAAACGCAACACATGGAGGAAAGTTTAATAAAGTTACTCTAGCACCATATTTCAACACCTGAGCTCATACTATTTGGAATTTCATTTCCGAAATTCAATTACTCTGGCTATTTTCTTCACATCGTGGAATTTAATATCTAGATATTTGTTATTTTGGTAGATATTTCGCTCCACGGAATAAATAAAAAAGGGAAAATACATTTTGGTTGTTGAAAAATAATTTTTTTTCTTTGCTCAGTGACTGTCCAAGAATTATATTACTAATCGAGGAACACTCGGGTGATTCTAAAACATTTTTATTCAACTTGCATCGAGTAATCAGAGTTGTCAAGTAATTTCAAAGAGTGTATATTGCATCTGTTCTGTTCAAATACATAAGGACATTTGTGAAAAAAGCATAGAACAGCTTAACTAAGCATCAACATTATATGTAACTTTAAAGACTCCATTCTAGTCTATTCTATTATATTATCCAAACAACACCCATCCTTTAAGTAGTGCTGTAAATTTGTCTTTTTCATTGTCTATACCAGTGGTTCCCAACCAGTGGTCCGCGGACCACAGGTGGTTCGGCACCACATATAAAAAAAGGTTGCCAAATAAATGGGGATGTTGAAAGCAATGTTCATTGAACTAGATGGCGGAATATATGCGATGACTATCAGGTGTTGAATTAAAATTTCTTAAAAGTTTAACATAATTATTTTATTCTTAGAATACGATACGTTAGAATGTGTGTATGCTAATCCTGTATCCCTTTTGCTTGAGGGATATTCTATACCCTCCATATCCCCCGGAAGGTTCCTACCCCCCCCCCCTTCCCTCAAGTCGATGTGTGTGGAGCGGGGGCGCACATGGTTTAATTTCTGGCTTAGTGGTCCGGATTGGTAACCACTGGTCTGTACATACTATCTTGCTACCCATGTGGTGTAGTGGTTAATGTTGTGAGCTTCCACTCAGTGGGCTTGGGTTCAAACCCCGAATAGGGTTTGGTCATTATCGTGTTGTCCTCTCATAGGGAATAATGATGGATCACCTAAATGGTGCTCCCATAATAAAGAAGCCAGCAAGACTTAGCCGCGAATAACAAAGGCGAATCTTTCACGATAAGTGCCTCCGCATTAGAAAAAAAAATTATCTTCATAAATCCATTGCGTTTTCATACAGGGAGACAATTATTGAGCTATATGAAATAAAAAATCAAATTTTAAAGCACTACTGAGTTTGAAAAATTTTTTTCAAATTTCAAAAGTAACTATAGATAATCGGATTGAGTTTATGACATGTTCGATATGCTTGCCACCAGTGGCCATGATGTGGCGCACACAAAGAGCAAAATTCTGCAAAACTCGCTGAAGTGTCGAGACATCGATGCTTTCGATAACCTCCTGAATGGGTGTTTTGAGCTCAGCGGTTTTTTGCGTAAACTTTGCCTTCAATATTGCCCCCGCAAAAATGAGTCTCAAGGGTTGAGATCAGGAGAATATGGCGGCCAAGTGATTCCAATCCCAGTGGCCTCTGGGTACCCATGATTTCAACATTTTCAACGAAAAATGAACAATAACAGTACGAATGCGCATGCTCAAAAAATACCAACATGGTCTGCATTCAACCGCTAGGTTTTCATTGAATCTCGCCAATGGTTCAAAAGTTATCAAGTTTTTTTTTCGTACAGCTCAATAATTATCACACTGTATATAAAAATTACGGAGTTTGCAAGGACTTTTATGACACATATGCACTTCAGAGCAAATATCAAAACGCTTATGACTTAGCTATTTTTTTCAATCTAGGTAGTTTCTTAATAAATCGTTTACTTCCTGGTATCTGAACTATTAATTGACCCAATAATGACAGTTTCAAATATTTAAGTCTGTAATCTAACTAACGAAATCTCTTGATAAATGTGTTGGACCTCCAATTATTTTTACCAGCATGTAAAGAAAGACGATATATTTCCCTACTGGAATTGAATTGCATTTATAATACAAAGCAAATATCAAAATCAATTATATATATGACGTGTCCACATTTTTTCTCTTTGCACAAATATGTTATGGACGCTTTATGTCACCGTATCTATATAATTAATTGTGGTGAGTTAAAACTACTTAGGTCAGGGCTCTAATAACCATACACAGCAACTGTTATGGGGTCAGTATGTAAGCCTTTGTCAAATATGAAAAGGAGAACGGAAGGACTTTTTTTAATCTGTCTACTCTATCATGAAGTTAAAGCTGAAACAGTTCGTGTCTATTTAAGTTAAAATGTAATTTGCATATTTTAAAAAGCTACTATAGAGAAGGGTTGAAAACGTAGCAGAATGAAAGTGCAGGAAGACCCTACAGTTCCAGGGGGAAAGGGCAGAGTGATAACTTTAAACCCAATACTCATTTGTCTCTTAATCCTTCGTCTACCTTATGTGTGCGAAGCTTGAAGTGTGATACATTACCCATCTCAATACAAACATCAAATATGGCTTGTGTCGAAACTATTATTGTCACAGGGGATCGCCCTTGTATCTAAGAACGAGAACAAATAACATAAATCTCAAATCGAAATTGATGTTTTCCTAATCACTGATAACACCTATTTGATACAACTTATCAAATAAAAAGAATGTCAAGTTTCTAAACAAGACTACACTATCATGCACTTCTGCTGCAATGTGGATACTTTATTGACAATAAAATTTACGTGTGATCTAGTAATATGAAAGTATTATGTGTTTTCTTTTTTGTAAAGTAGAAAGTATATTTCTTTCGGCAGTTCCATAGACCGACGAGTGATCCACGTAAGCTTGCGAATTTATTGATGGGACCCTCGGTCTTTAAATATTGGAGACCCTTGCTCGAAATACTTGGCCAGCGCATCATGCGGTAAATATGCTAAAATAGTTCATCCAGAATTCCACGGAATTACTCAGCTTCCTTTGCATAGACAAAATTTGTTCCTCTTCGAACATCTCTCACAAAATATAATTAAATAATTCCCAACATAAATAACCCATACACAAATATAAAAGAAAACGTATATTCTGTGCCACATCCACCACGATTCACGTACTCATTAAAAATACCAGATCTCCAGCCTCATTAAGCCTAATAAGCTTTTATGTTATTTTTTTTTGGCTAATGTCCCTGGGGGATGACGACATTACACTCCAGTCCGGTGTACATATGAATACAAGGAAGATAGAAACAGACAAATGACACAATCACAGAAGAATTTTAATGACAAACGATGACACCGGTGATGGACGATGGTTTGCAGCTCCCCTTTCTAGACGGGGCTCCATTTGCAGGCGGACGACTGACCGGTTCCCCAGAATACAGCCAAGTCTTAAGCGGGAATCGAACCCGCCCCCCAGGCGTGGCAGGCTGATACCTTAACAACTTAGCCACTGGGCGACTTTATGTTATGAAAGTGGTATTTTTTCATTTTGGGGAGAATAAAATTGAAGGTATGACCCCGATGTTATATACTCTTTAAAGTTGTGTTTAAAGATAAAACCCGCAAAACTTTAGAATTCCATACATGAAATATTTATAAAAATTTATTGACTAACCGAAAACAGTTTTGTTGTAAATAAAAAGATTTTTTTTCATTTTTTGGAGTGCACAGGAAAATGGCTTAACGTATAGTTGGTTCAATATAGCAATGATATTGCTAGTTGAATGAGGAATATTACTGAAGGAACATATTTATTGAACTTGCCATTGCTTGGAATGCTGTTGAAAGCAACAACGGGAATAGCACAATTTTCGACACAAAATCGTTATATGTATAGTCTTATATACATATGCCGCATACATGATGTAGTAGTTAGCGTCGTGAACTTCAACTCTTTGGGTTTGGGTTGAAATCCCGAATAAGGCTTGGTCGTTACCGTGATATCCCCTAATATGGAGGAATGCTGACTCACCTATAAATGGTGTTCTCATAATGAAGTAGCTTAGAATACTTCGTGGTGAATAACAAAAGGTGAATGTCTCACGATAAGTGCCACCGCATTAGAAAAAATTTTTTTTCGTATATTAAGACTGTAAATATATATGTCTCTACATAAAATCGAACTTCAAAATTTCGGACCTGTTGTTTTTATATCTATGGTGTCCGGTTTGAAGGGCTTAAGTCAAAAACAGTGGTTTAAGTATACCAGGTTATTGTATTTTATACCAATCGCAGAACTATAATTTCGTCTTGAGTCTTTTGTACAAAGAAATGTACTTTTGTATATAAAATTCATAGACTTGGGCCTTTTATACAAGTCAAAAGATTTTTATTTTTTTATAAATACTAAAAAATATTTAAAAATCACTTCTTTTACTTAATCCCTTTATACCGGGCATCGTAGATAAGATATTGCATGAAATAGCAAATAAAAAGCTCAGTGCATTTAAAAAAAGCATTCAGAAACAAAGAAAATGAACTCACAGATCTAAAAATATGTACCTAAATCACTAAAGCGGTAACTTATCACATAGATAGGTATTTAAAAAATGCAGAATATTTCATAATTATGGTGATCAGTTTGGTTAGTAAAACTAAAAATTCAGTGCTCGTGGAAAAAAAGGTTGTCTGAGAACTCATAGATAGAACTCATACACTTCATACACATTTTTAATTCGGTCTTTTGTATACGTTCTCTATTTATTCTTAAAAACTAAAAGCCCTTTTTTTAGACTTTAATGAATAAAAATCCTGATTTTTTTTATTTAAGGGACGATTTGATTATTCTTTAATAGCGAACATTTATAAGTGCAAGTGAGAGAAAATTTTCTAGCTGACTTATTTAAAATTATTAGGTAAATTAAGTGGAATCTGAAAGATATTATAGAGTTTCTTTTTTTTTTATTTTCCGCGTATTAAGTATCCAATTTGCTTTTGCGTATGAAAGGTTCTGCGGGTTTTGTTCTGAATCACGAAAAGTTAATTTTACAAGCCATTGGATTTTAAAGATTAGAGGCTTATTTTACACTGGAATTATTCAAGTACATGCATTAAAGTCAAATATTTGTTTCTTTAGAAATTGTTTGTAAACAATTTTAGTCATTTTAGGGGACAAGGGAACTTCAACCTCGTATTTTTTAATTTCCAATTTTGTAACTGTATGTGCAGAGAGGAATAATTAATATTCTCTTTTCTACACATTGAAGACACTTAAAATTCACAAATAAGTATTTTGTGGCAGAATAAGACCCAATTTTCAAAACTTATTTTAAAAATTCTAGCATTTTTCAAGATGTTTCATGCGCATTCTATATCACTCAAAAAACTTAAATTTTTTTAAAATATAAATTTACCATATAAATATAACATAACTGTGCATTGGATTTTTTTTGTATGAATCAGAAGCCATGAATAATTATTTTTTAATTTTTTTTAATTCTGTCTGTTATTTTTTACGTTTTTGCATCTGTTTACTTCATTTAATGGTCTATAAATTTGGAAAATATTTGTAGTTTCAAAGAATAATGAACAGTTTTGTGACTACAATTAACAATACTGAGAAATTTTGAAGAAATCAAAATGAAATTAATGCGCAGGGAGCATTTTCAAAAATTCTGGCCTTTTTGAAAAAAAAACATTTTAAGAATAATGCGGAGTATTTTGACAAACACTTCATTAAACAATTTAGAGAAATTTGGAAAAAATCAAAAGGAAATGAATGCCCATGGAGCATTTTGGAAAATTCTGACCTTTTTGAAAAAAAAACTTTTTAAGAATAATGCGCAGCTTTGTGACAAACACTTCAATGAACTATTTTGAGAAATTTGGGGGAAAAATCAAAAGGAAATTAATGCACTTAGAGCATTTTGAAAAATTCTGGCTTTTTTGAAAAAAAAAACTTTTTGAATAATGCGCATTTTTGTGACAAACACTTCAATGAACAATTTTGAGAAATTTGGAAAAAAAATCAAAAGTAAATTAATGCACTTAGAGCATTTTGAAAAATTCTGGCTTTTTTGAAAAAAAAAATACTTTTTAGAATAATGCGCAGTTTTGTGACAAACACTTCAATGAACAATTTTGAGAAATTTGGAAAAAAAAATCAAAAGGAAATTAATGTGCATGGAGCATTTTGAAAAATTCTGGCATTTTTTTTAAAAAAACTTTAAAAAAAGGCCTAATTGTACCCAAAAATGCTTATTTGCCAATTCAAAGTGTCTTCAATGTACTAAAAAAATAATATTATTTATTCTCATTTTGTATGTAGAGGTAAAAATTAAAAATTTTATAAAAAGGAGATTGAAGTTCCTTTGTCCGCTTAACCATTAAACATGATGCTACACACATATGGTACAAAAAAATATGGACAATTTTAGTCGAGTTATAAACTATTTCTAAAAAATTTATCGAAACAGCACTTATAAGTTTCGAAACTCTGGTTTTGTTGCGGATTTTACTCGACCGATAATATCTCCCTTTAGATAATTTTTTTGTTACGCAATAAATATCTCGTGGTTCTTTTTTTATTGATTTTGCAGTCTCATTATATGCATGATTGGGTGAAACGGGAAAGTATATCTCTGGCAATAAATATCAATTTTGTGAAATCTCAGCAATAAATCTATTTTCTTTCAGAAATGTTTTACGCATTTTTCTCCTATCATAATAAGTTTATTGATATTCAGATGATTATCATAACGTATAGGACACCGTCCAATTTTTTACAGCGCTCCTTATAAAAGTGATACTTTTAAATTTTTATTTTAATTAAAAGCAATATTTATTTTAATATTAAAGAAAGACATTCAAAATGAAATTCCTGCGTAATTTTTCATCAAATTCTACACTAAATAATATTTCTTTTGTCAAAAATGTGTTTTTATATTAGTTAAAAATATATTCTGAGACATCTCTAAAAATATACTCAGATATTCGATAAAAAATGTTTATCCTGATATTTCAAAAAATAATATTAGAATTCTTAAAAGCAAATATTCATATGAACTATTTTATTTTCTGTAAAAATTTTCATTATGAATGCTTTTGAAAACAACACTTTTTTCCTGGTTTGAATAATTCAAATAGCATTCAGACTTTTATTTAACCAAGGCAAGTAAACGATCAAATTTTAAAATTTAATTTTATGTACCTCCTTTTTTTAAAGATTTCAACTTAAAAATTTATTTCCTCGCTCTTTGGAACGAAATAAAATTTGAATATTCAAAACTCGCTTAAATTCCTTTTTTTTACAATACATCGTAGACGAGGAAAAAAAACGTAAGATCATGAATTTTGAAACTTCTCATGAATTTTGTTAGTTAAAAATGCATAACAATGATATCAAATTTCAAGAATAGAATTTTACCTTTTGCCTTTACTCTTAGAAAACCTTTCTGAAATCTTCTCGTCTAAGCCTATAAGACTGTCTAATACTCTTAAGATATCACTTACATTAGCATATTCAAAGTACTGCTTTTGGTTCCATTTTTAGAGGTTCTTATTCTAATGAGATTAGAATTCAAAAAATAGGAACGAAATACGAAATTAATACGAAATTTTAAAGCAAATAAACAATGTTGGTGTTAGTGTATTTTCTAGGGAATTCGCTACATTGACGGAAGCCATCAAAATTGTATGCTTGATCGCAAAATGCAGTTCTAAATGTAATGGGATAAATCTTTCTTTCGAAATTAATTTATTATTTTTGTTTGAGAATAACGAGAGTCGAGAGTTTGAAATTTAGAATGCGAAACAATGTTATTTTAAGCTTTAAATAACTTTGTTTCTATCTAATAAATTTGCAAACTGGATGCTTAATTAAATTAGTACTTTACACGAAAGACTCTTTTAAAGCATTTCTCTTTGAGTGGGAATCCGATTCCTTTCGAGATGATTTTTTACAGTTCATGTCACACCTACGTTTCGAATATAGATGTATATACGTCTGCAGACTCATGCATATCGCTCACTCCTTTCAACGACGTCATATCTAAAAAACAAGATTTTTCAGGAGTGTGATTTGAAAGTTTAAAATTACATTGAAATGGATTGAAAATAAATTTTAATTCTTCTCTCTAGCGGCTAAATATTAAGCGGTGAGATATGACGATCTTGCAGGGATATACTACTCTTTCAGGGCATTCGGAAAGCAAGCATAACTAAAAATCGCCGATTTTTGAGATATGACGTTGTTGAAAGGATTGAGCGATACGTAAACGCATGTAAACAAGTACAGATCTCTTTGCATAAATCTCTTTGCAGATCTCTTTGCTTTTCAAAGCGATGTATTTATAAAATACTTTTTCGTAATATCCATAATATTCATACAAAGGTCTTTTTTCGTATTAAGGAGATGGTGGACTTTCAAATTACCAAAAATTAGAATTTATTTTGGGTGTGTTAATATTTTTAAAATATGTAAATATTGGAATAAAATGCATTTAAATTATGTAATGAAAAGTAAAATGAAAACTTGGTGGCTTTGGAAAAGTAAATATTAAAGGCAGATAAAAAAAAATATCTTTTAAATGGATTTTTCTCAGCATCAGTAATTTCCAGATTTGCAAGTCATTCAAATGCTCCTTGCGTCATAATTTTTTGACGATATTTTATAAAATTTATTATAAAGACTCCTCAAATACATCAAAATAAAGTTATGTATCCATTTCAAGTTTTGACATCATTCAGATTATCAAAGTTTAACATCAGTGTAGAAAAGTACAAAAATTTCACGAAAATTCAGAGTACAAGCATAAAAATATCTATATATATATAACCCGTAGGTATGCGGCACAAAAATCGGCGATATTTCTACACTCCGAATGGCAACGGCTGCCACTACCAGATGTAAACATTAGCGGCCATCCGCAAACTGCGTGTCAACATGGATTTGCGTACTGAAATCCGGAATGCTCGAAAGCGAGCTGCACGATCAACTGAAAATTGGGAACAGTCTCAAGGAAGAAAGCGAAGAAGAAATAATTCATTAAGAGAGAGGCGTGAAAGAGAGAGCATAAATGATCGCGAGTTTAGGCTTAACCGTCGGCGGCATAGCAACCAATAGCCAGTAATACTTAATTTTCTTCAGTTTTTTCAGTACTTGCTGAATTTTCACTCTTTTAGAAGAGAAGAAATTTTCCCAACAATTTATTATTTGATATGATTATGTGTAGATAACTGAATTGGAAACAGTAGTACATACACAGAGTTATGTAATCCACGCTATATTTTAGTACCTGCTGAATTTTTATTCCTTTTTTTTAAGTGAAAAAATTGTTCCCCAACAATTTCTTATTTGATGTAATTATAAAGTGTAGATATCTTAATTTTGAAAAATAGTACCTACAGAGAGGGATGAAATTTTTTAAATCATTGGTATTGGGATTCTCAGTCTTATTTTTTAACTCTGTTCTAAAGTAATGGAAATTCACATTTTTTAATCACGATATTTTAGAATCAGCCTTACAGTGAATTTAACAATGATTATAAATTTTTGGACTGAGTTCCCACTACTCCATAACAACGTATATTTACGATGACAGGTAATGGTAACATTTCTTACATATGTTACTTTCTGTTGAGTTGTTTTGCAAAAGAAAATATATAACTAAAAGCGACCATGCTGGTAGCACAGCGGCTAGTTTATCAAAAATTAACTATTCAACGAAAGCACAAAGTAATACATAACTTTGTTAAAAATGTATTTAAGCAATATAAATGCAAAATTAAGGGGGAAGTTAAAAACTGGATTTCAAGGAGCATTTTAAGAAACAACAAAAATTTCCATTTTTAAAATATAAAAAAATTACAATATTTATAAAATGTTATAAGGTGTTTGATATAGTTATATTTTAATGCATATGGATGCAAAATTTCATATCTCTGAGGTAAAAATTTCAAAAATCGCTTTGCAATGTCCACCATCCGCTTAAAGAGATTTTCTCAAAACTTGTGGTCTAATAACTACAGTCAATGATAACGCTGGATTTGGCTCCTAACGAGCCGGAAAATTCTTAGCTTAGCAGTTTTATAGGTGAGTGCAGTACAGTAAGCCCTTGAATAACACGGTTAATTGGTTCTGCGTTATTCAAAACCATGCAATTTGAGACTTATGCTTCATATAAAAATGAACATTCGGTTCCAGAAGTTTACTTTTAAGGAAAAAAAACAGTTGCGAAATTTTAAAAGAAACAGATTACCCATTTATTAAAGAAAAATACTATTCATTCAATCATACGAAAGATTTCTTTTTTAATTATATAGAGTCTAAAATGTGGTTATCAATCTATATATCACTAACAAATTATTAAACCAATTGAAATTCTATACGCATAACAAAATTGCATAAATCCTCATAATCAAATGTGTTCATAGAGAATTTCTCAAAATTATCAGTGTTTTTCGAAGGTTGTTGCATTTTATTTGAGTTTCCGTGTAATTCCAGTACCGTATTATTCAAGTGTTGTTGCAATTTATTACCGTGTTATTCGAGTTTCCGTGCAATTCAAGAGCGAGAGGAAAACACAGCTACTTAAAATCCAAAATGAAAATTAAGAAAAGTACTCTAGTTTTGAACTAATCCTTTATCATTCATTTATAGGCCAGGCAACATAGGGTTTGTAGACTAATTAATTCTCGGAAAGCTGAAAACGGTTTTAATCTCTTCATTTGCATGTTAAAAGAGTTTATTGAAGTTTGCACCAATTTTCTGCTTGTGCTCTATGAGGGGTGTCCCAAAAACCTCGAAATTTTCAGCCATTTTTCAGTTTTTCACTAATAACTCCTAAACGATGCATTTCTAGTAAAATGTTACAAATTTATAAATTGAAGTACACAAACGTTTACTTCGAATGAGCGCCATATATTGAAATTTCGTGAAGTTTTTAGGAAGATATGCGAGTTCAAAGAACGACAATTTTTTCTCCTTTTTCAAAAAAAATCGTGTTTTGGATTTTTAAACCTTATTTTCGCAATGTAAAATGTGTTATATGAAATAAATAATACAATTGGATATCATACAAATCTTGTGCCGACCGTATATGCGAACACCGGTACAACAATTTTCAACAAAACGTCTTTTCCTTTTTATTCCTGCTGGCGAACCAAGAACCAGTTTTGGTGAATCGAGGGATTTGAAATGATAATCGCACATTATGACGCAAATATTTATGTAATTAAAACGTAAAAAATTTACTTAAAGTACAAAAAACTTTGATGTAAGTTTTGATGCGTAGGTCATTGACAAAATAAAAATTAAAAATAATAAAAATACAAGATTAATTGAATTTGCTACATTTGGAAGTAGAAGCTGACTGGAGCAATTGGTCCGATTGAAGGTTCACGACATCCATAATGTCTTCGAATTCGTCATTATTGTTAGGGTAGCATATCCTCGCTGTCGTTCATGTTTGATTCGTCATCAATTTCACGTGGTGAAATGGTGCAGGATGCTCCTCTGCAATTTTAGCATATTGGGGAACATTTCATCCCTTGCTTCCTGCAACCACAAGTATTTCGGCACCCTTTCGAACATTTGCAGGCAGTATTATTAATCAGTTCCTGCTGGGCTTGTTCGACTGTTGATGGTAATGGGAGTAGCCCATGCTTAGTAACCATCCATCCCCACTAAACTGGGTCCATCACATGACCATTCCACAAATTAATTTGTAGGAAAGCCCTCATTGGGTTCATTCCAGCAGCTTCTTCAGATGGAGGAAGAGTAGCCAAATTGAAAGTATTCTGTACTAAGGATTTGGTTAACAGTTTAAAGGGTGTTTCATTCAGAGAAGAAGATTGAAGAAACAATCCGGCATACAAAGCAGCAATTACTTTTTCGCCGGCAGCACCGACTTCATCTGCAGTCGCATCACGGTTTTTAAATATCTCCACAGTTTTTTGTACCTCCACATCTTTGTCGAGCAGCTTTGCCAACTTCATCTTCCCCTGTCTGAAAAGGGGAGATGTTGAATCGCATCCGCTGAAAGCGTGAAGAAATAATATATTTTCTTTAACTTTGTTTGACATTTTGAAGTGTGTCGGGGAATAGAAGACGGTCTCGGACTTTCCTTTTCCAGGCTTCATCAAAAAAAACTGATCGCTATTAGGAGCTAATGCAGTAATAATTACTAGAAGATCTATGTCTTCTCCTACCACAATCACACATTCAGAGAGTGTAGAATTTTCTATAGCCATTCTGACAATGGTTGTGTCGGCATCTTCTACACCCTGTTTGACAGCGATGTTTTCATCAGCAAATTTTTTAATTAGCATTGTGATGAGTTTTTTGTTCCCTTCATTCGAGAGAAATTTATCTTTTGACATTGTCAGTAACATTGTATCATCGAATTCAACGTTTGCTGCAATATACTTGTTCCTTCTAAGGCGTTCTACAGATTTTGTTCTCTTCTCTGTAGGTCTTCTGGTAGCCATCAAATGCTATGACTGATAGCGCCCCGAAGTATTTTTTTACATACTCCACATATTTGTTGAGAACCGGTGAGAACTTTTCTCTCAACACCCACGGTACTCGGTGAAGTAGAAACCCGCCGTCAATCACATAGAGAGCACTTCGATGTTTGACGGGGTGTCCACTGGTTCAAACAAATCATAGTAAATAGATTTGCGTGATTTTCTCATCATTCCTTGTTCATCAAATAAAGATGGTGGGCAAGGTGCCAGTTCATATGTAAAGTAATTTCTGAGTTCGGATTCTGTTTTTTTATGAAAGGCGATTCTCCTGAAAATGGTGTATGGATCTATTGACACTACTTCGTTATGCAACTTCACACTGCTGGTGAAGCCTTGCATTGGTAACACTGTATTTTTCCTGTAGAACTTCACTTGACCAAAATTGCTCCCTATAATGCTTTCGAGTCTGGAATTCCCGATTTGGTCTGACAGATGGCAATTTTCGTTTTCATCCCCCAGAACTCCGGAAGACAGTGACATTACGTACTCCCCAACTTGAAAGGGATTGTGACAAAGGAACCAATCTACGAATTTATTAAAGTCACTATTATCTCTTGCTATTCTGGATAACCTTCCGTCTACACGTTGTTCAGTAGTGGAGAATGAAACACCACAAAAGCTCTCCACCTGCTGGGATACCTCCATAACTGTAGGCATAGTCGCAACCCATTTAGACAATGTGCTGTCCGTTATTCCTCTTCCGTGAATCAAACCTCTAGTGCTTTTCATAGCTCTCATCAAGATTTGTTCAATGGTCATATTGGACCACAGCCCTGACCAGAATTTATCAGATCATCAAAAAAAACGTTTCAGAAAAAACCGTTTGTCACAAACATTTCATAATCCTTGGGAGTCAGACGGGAACTTTGTTCCAACATATCCTGAAGGTATAAATGGCATGATTTTGAGTATAAAAAATGCCCACTGGCATGAAAGTTGGGTAGCATTTCCCTTATGCTTTGAAGAATCAAGCACCAATCACCGGATCTTTCAGCTTGGACAAATTTCTTGATTATCGTTACCATTTTGAAATACTGGACCCATAGCCTAGATGTTGCTCCTTTAGACACAAACATCTCAAGTTTGTTTGAAAATTTGTCAAGGATATTTTTTACTCCAGGAGCATAAATATTGGCAGAAACACTGTCACTCATTATTTCACTCATATGCTTGAAAAAAGCTGACTGTTCTTCCTCTGCTATATCCAGAATGGACAAGACAACATTGCTCATTGCAAGGTGAGCCAAAATGTGTTCCCGCAGAGCTCTGGAGTAGGCATGCTCCGTCATCATCTTGTTGGTTGATGAAGCTGCGTAAACCTCGCTAAACAATTCCTATAATCCACTGTCATTCATTATGAAACCTAGCCTCCAAAAATGAATTAGTAGATGAAAACCGCCGAGACTGACGATTACTGAACTGATTTCTGAATCAGGGCCAGATGAAGCTACAATATCTCGTGCCTTTATATAAAGGAATTGATCAAAATTTACGAAACAGTTGTCCTATCTAAGTGATTTGCATTTAATTGCAGCATAAAGCAGTGCTGAGTAAATTGTATCATTGTTGGACAAATTGTTGCACCGGTGTCCACATATACGGTCGGACACAAGATTTGATACTATATGATATCGAAATTCATTATTTATTTCATATAATACATTTTACATTGCAAAAATAAGGTTTAAAAATCCAAAACACGATTTTTTTTTAAAGGAGAAAAAATTGTCGTTCTTTGAACTCGCAAATCTTCCTAACAACTTCACGTAATTTCAATATATGGAATTGAAAGGCTCATTCGACGTAAACTTTTGTGTACTTCAATTTATAAATTTGTAACAT
The DNA here is from genome assembly GCA_907164885.2 of Dolomedes plantarius. Taxonomy (NCBI): domain Eukaryota; kingdom Metazoa; phylum Arthropoda; class Arachnida; order Araneae; family Dolomedidae; genus Dolomedes; species Dolomedes plantarius. The sequence goes on along the minus strand of OU015491.1, from coordinate 145,383,532 downwards.
TTTACAAATGTAACAAATTTAACGTAATGTCACTGTCTTCCGGAGTTCTGGGGGATGAAAACGAAAATTGCCATCTGTCAGACCAAATCGGGAATTCCAGACTCGAAAGCATTATAGGGAGCAATTTTGGTCAAGTGAAGTTCTATCTAATGCATCGTTTAGGAGTTATTAGTCGAAAACTGAAAAATGTCCGACAATTTCGAGGTTTTTGGGACACCCCTCATAGAGCACAAGCAGAAAATTGGTGCAAACTTCAATAAATTCTTTTTACATGCAAATGAAGATATTAAAACCATTACCAGCTTTTCGATAATTATTTAGCCTACACCCCCTTTTTTGGCCTATGTTGCCTGGCCTATTAAGTGATTTTGTTCTATGTTGTCTTTTTGCTTTTTTAGTATTTAAGTTTGTTTCTTACTTAAAGCCCAAGAATTCGTCACGGTTTTGTTTTTTCGTTTACTATAGTCTTAGTTTTAATATCCATCCCTATCTTTGATCTTTACTGATTATAGAATATTTTGTACTAATATATTGAAAACTATTATGAAATTAGTCATTTACACATTCATTTATCTGTTTTTCTTGATCAAATTTTCCTAAACAAGTTCTTTCAGCTAACATCTATAACTGTTACGGTTCATTTAGAACGTACGGTACTTGTAATATGTAATAGTTGGAAGTGATGTCTGTTGTTGTGCTACAATTAAGGAATTGTATTGGTCTTGTTCAACACTCCTCGCAGTGGTTATGTGTTTAAATTTGTTATTTAATGTAAGAAGTACTTGCTATTGTGTGCGCAGTTGCGCTTAAGTTAAAAATAATAATAATAATAACAATAATAAATTGTAAGGTGGCTGATATGTACTGTTGGCTGGCTGGTGAGTAGTTAAAATTTTAAATTATTATGTTTCAAGGTAAATGTTCTTGTATTCCATTTTCCCCTTAAAACTATGTAAATTCTTTGGTACTCTTCTTTCTCTCTGTTGCTAAGCAGTAATTCAATATGTACTTGTGTACCTTTTCTAGTCTCTCACATTCGTAGGGCCCTCGTTATAGGGGTGAAGCAGAGATCTCTGTAACAGATCTTTGGAATGTTGATGAATCCCCCAGCGCTGGCTTGACGTCCGCCTCTCCCGCGGAAGAAGAGTGTTTGTGAACGGCGAGGTCCACCGTGCAAAAAAAACAATTAAGTCATTGAATAAAATCTAACCAATAACCAAGAAATAATTCAAGGAAAAAATAATTTGGCATTTAACTTCCACAAATATGAAAAAAATATCAGCGTTTGAAATAATCATCTGGCCTCAGTGCTCGGCGCGAGGTGGCACTCTTTTACGTGTATCCCTTGATACAGCTCAGAAGAAGCGGGGGGTGAAGAAAAGTTTTGCTCCTGAGGGGTAATCGGGCTGGGAGAATCAGACTGGTCGTCCCGGAGCTCAATGGAACATCGTCACTCTTTTTGCCATCCTAGATGCCGGGCTTCACCACTTGGAATCCATGAAAAATGCTTGCTCCGAAAGATCCTGAGAGGCCTTAATCTACGAGCAATGCCCTTCCTTCTTTGAGCTCTCCTATGTTGCCCTTCCTTCCTTCTTCTCCCCCCTTTTTTTATATAGCTTAAAATCAACTTAGGTAATATGCATTTTTTTTATATTTATTATGAGCTCATGTATAGTGTTAAATAGCTACAGGTCACCAGCCACCCATTCTTATGTAATATGTGAGTGTAACCATTGTGATTAATGTATTTATAGGTATATATAGATATATAAGGAAATGGATAGTGTAGTTTTAATTTATGATAAGGATGGTCTTAAGGGTAATAATTATTGTAACGTTAAATCATGTAATGTCTGAATAAAATATTGTTAAGTTTAAAATATAATTGTCAAGCCTTTTTTTGGTCATTTGAATTTAAGTGTTATTTTTCATCTTCCCTCAGTTTAATTCTATTGCAGCAAGTTTTATTTCTGATTTTGGAGATGTTGTTTTTGGGGTTAATTTTAGGTTGTCTCCTTTGAGGGGAAGTCTTTTTCTGTAAACTTCTTTAATTTAATTTAATCTTGTTAACGGTCATAACATAACACTATGTTTATCATACGCATTTTTTCATAGACAATACTTTTCCCCGAGACAGCAGAATCCGTAGGTTTTATTTTGGCTTCTAAATGACAGACTGGGTGTTTCAGTGGGAGCGTTGACTCTAATGCTTAATCCACACCAACGGCGACGGAGACGAAAAACATGTATCTTCGTTGTTGCGCATGCGTATTACAAACAAATTTTCACTCCCCCGGTTCGTCTCCATCTCTTGTCTCTGCGGTTTCAAGTCTTGGAAAATGTTCAACTTTGTCTCTGCCGCCATGCTCGACAGTCAATCAGAATAGAAAGAAAAGATTATGCGCAAGCGCAAACAGGGCCCGATTTAGAAAATTCTTGACTATAGGCACAACTCGGGATGGGGGGCCCTTAACACTGATGCGGGCGTAAAATTTCCGAAATTGTCTTCCAAAAATTAAATCATGAATCATTGTGAATGTACTATTTTACCAAGAATTGGCTATTTGAAGCATTGAAGCCTAGAACATTATCAAATAACAAAAAGCAATACAACATATTAACTTCATCATTAAAACACCAATACAATACAACCAGAAAAACTTATTAATCCCTTATATACACTATAACATACATATGATGAACTATACATATAACTATACATATGATGAACCAATCAATCAATCAAATTTGAAAGGATATATAATAAAATTTACTATAAAAAGGGTAAAATTTAAAAGAAAACTGAATTGGGAATTTTTTTTCCCTTTAAAATTAAAATTTTGGGGGCCCCTAGGCCCGGGCCTACTGGGCCTAATGGAAAATCAGGACTTGTGTGCAAATAAATTACCTTTTCTCCCCGTCTCCTGTGTCATAAAAGCTGTCATAAAAGCTTGATTCAAAAGGTTTTTATGACAGCCACAGAGACAGGTGGCAAAACGTGTCTGTCTTTCGTGGCTTGGCCCTTTGTGAGGAGTAAGCATTAGAGTCGTTTAGACTTAATGGAGGTATATGCACATTTAGTTTTAAATACAACCAGAAAAGACCCACTGGATTTAAATAAACTCAGTAGGTAAAAATGGACTGGGTACTCTATATCGTGATTAATTAGCTCACGCGAGCGTATGCTGTGTTAATTGTGCGATCATTATTTGATTCAAAATTAATTTCTTCCAATTTTTCTGTATGTTGTCATGGAATGTTTATTTTTACAACCACACATTTCTTTTACAGCCTCCGAGGGGCCCCATGTTGCCCAAAATTGGTCGACAGATCTATACTGTCCGTCCCGTGCCAAGGCCCATACTAAACATAAACCGAACCGGGGATATAAATCCTCGGCTGAGTTTGCAGGAATTGCTACGCAGCTTCTCGTCTTCAGGTTCACCAAGCTTATGGAATAACGTCCTGGAAGCATAGTGTCATTGGGACATGACAGTAGTGTCACGGCCAGGGGTAGGAGAATTGAAATTTACGGGACGAAGTAAAATAATTGCTAAATATAAAAAGAAACATGGCAAATGACGGGCAATAAAAAGAAAAAGGGAGAGAGCCAACAATATAGCGAAACGAAATATATAGATTGTGCTTGTAGCAAGAAGTATAAGATAAAAGTTCAAGAGAGTAAGTTGCAACGAATAGAAGAAAAGAAGAAAGGGAAGACTAAATTTATGATGGCTATAAAACAGGCCACCCTGCTTGACGCCGAAGCATGGGAAAAAAGTTAAGTTAGAGGGAGAATTTTATAAATCCCGCCCTCGATGCGCATTGGTGAAAAGGGGATTGAGAGGAGGCAGCCACAGACGAATGGCGATGGCATGGTAATAATATGACCATTGGAAATTATAAGAGGTGGAGTCAGCATTAATAAGAGAAAATAATATGAAATAAGTAAGGAAGGCTCATATAACCTATGATGAGAGTTAGTTAGAAGTTTGAAACAAGTAGTAGTGCCAATCCGAGGAATATGTACGAAGAAACCCCGATGATATAAATAAAAGTCGTGACCCATGCAAAGGATCCCTAATATCTAGGAAGAGAGCACCCCAGTGGCCCGTGCCGAGGGTCTGCAATGAGTGAAGCATTCATATAACCGATGATGAGAGTGCCCCAGTGTCCCGTGTAGAGTGTCTGCCATGATTGACGGAGCCTTATACCAGACGAAGAAAGTGCCTTAGTCCCCGTGCCATGATAATACAACGAAATCCGTCATTACGAGTGCCAGCTGGCCATCATAGTGATCCAACAGTCATCTTTCGAGGTACCGACTTTTTGCGTTTCCTTTTTATATTACTGTCATTGCTTCTCAGTGTGTAGCCTTAATAACTATAGAGCGCGATGAGTATGTTATTTGAGTATAAAATGTTAAGGAGATGACCGATAATTCGTAAAAAACAATTTAATCAATATGATGTTATGCTTATATATATGAGTAAATATTGGTAGTAATGGAACATGGATATATGAGTGATTATGTTTATAAAATGTTATCATAATACGTGAATGAATTAAATATATGAGTCGTAGAGAATTAATTTAGTAGTAAAGAAGTTGTGAGTAATGTGTAAATGAAGGAGGAAATATTTAGTAACTTGTATCGTATTATTTATGTGTTAATAATCAATAAATAAATTTGTCAGTGAAAACCAGAGTTGTTTCCATCATTTGGGAATCACAATTAATCAATCTACTAACCACAATATTAAGCAATGAATTCAAAATCATAATTACCATTAATAGTAAAATTAATATCTAATAACCCCAACCAATTAATATAACTTTTCACCGCCACACAAAGTAATTGTGAATTACAGCCTCCTATCTAACAAATAATTTACTTCTGAAGACGGGGCACTATCAATGAACTCTGCTATCTTTTAAAGGTATATTTCTCTTTTTCTGATATCTTTTTCAACATTTTAACATAGAAACATACAGGATCACAGAATAAGTGTTATTGCAAATACTGTATAACGACAGCAAAAAAATAAATAAATGAATGACAAAAGGCAGACGTGAAAAGTAATTTCTTAAATGCTCATTAAATATTAAATAAATATGCTTTGCTCCTCACTTTGCATTTGTTTCATAAATTTCGGTCCTATACATTAAATACAGAACTCCCATACATTCTGTACGGGAGATGACGAACTGCAAGATATTCAGTCTTTAATTTTACAAATTTGTTCCAGCAAACAATGAAACGCTTGTGAATATATTAAAACTTCAACAAACAATAGATTTTATGCACATTACATATTCAGCTCCATAATTGAATAATTTGGACGAGAGAGTGAAGTATGGTAATTTTGTACATTCATATTATAAACCAACGTTGCTAGGACATCATAACAAACGTACTGCGAAAAATATGTGTTTTACATAATAAAACTTCACTGACGCGTTTAAATATTCAATTTTATATTCGAACAAAAGAAGTGTGAAAGTCATTCAATTACGCATATTAATGTTGCATTATATAGTTTTGTATCTTAGACACTCCGGAAAGTTAGAAATTAGTCCATCATTAAGAAATCTCCTCTGACTGAATGATGAACATCGAATTACTAAGTTCTGACCTTCGAAATGTGTTGAAAGGAAAATCTCAAAACTTCCATTTTTCGCAACCATTGAAATTTGGTTGTCCAGAAAGCTTAAATTATGTTTTAAATTCGGGCCGTGGCGGCCTTGTGCTATAGCGCGCTGGTTTTCGGTGCTGAGGGTGCTCGGATCGAATCCTGGAAAAGCGCCACTAATAAGCCTCCGTTTGTGTCGTCCCTTCATATGGGGCGATGCTGGTCCGCCTATATGGCGCCCCAATAATAAAATGGACAGCCAAACCGCGATGAATTATAGGCGAATGTCTTCGCGTCAAGTGCCTCCGCATTGAAAAAAAAATTTAAATTCATGTACATGTAACAAAAGAGGAGCTGTTTAATACTAGAACAGAGCATTTTGAATTTAATACCACGATGGAAATAATTATTTGGCTTGAATGTTTTAATTTAATATCTATGAAAAAAATTTAATAATCGAATTCATGTTTTTCATCGGGTTTGCCAAACTGAAAATTTTGTGAAAATGTTGCATTTTAATAATTTATTTTTTAAATGTTGCCTTACCAATTCGAAAGTCTCATTCTGTGTATTTACCTAAAAAGTTTCAATAAAAGTCAAAGATGACTATTCACTCCTGCGTTAGCGTAACACAAAGCCTTATCTTTAAGTTGAGCTAAAGGAGTTAATAAAATAACTTAAGTTTGCTTCTTTATGTAAAGGACAATGATTTGTCGTTCAATTCTTCGGCCAAATTAACGAAAATTTTATGTTTGTGCCTGTTTAAATAATATTTAGTAGAGTTACGAGTACATATTAAATTTTTATAAAGGATTTTAAATTTTAATATTTTTTCTCTCAAAAGAGCTGGCTTTTCTTTAAGTATATCCTTTGGCGAAATAGTTAATAACGGTTATAACAACACTTCCGGTTATTACATAATACTCTCTAGAAAAAATCTTGAACCCTTAATTTAAAATTTTCAAATACTCATTTTTAACGTCAACTTCAAACTAGAAAAATATGTTTTTAACACGTCTACTGTTCACAAGTCAAGGGTGACTTAATGAATATTCATTTTTACTCTCAAATACTTGATTATTGGATGTGTTTAAACATATATATATATATATATAGTCATTTTATGAATACTTAAAATTCTTTACATGCTGGAAATTTTATAATTATGTAAGCAGGAAAATAACATGAAAAATTACGGAACGATAAATTTTTTAAGCTGTATAAAAAAATTTCTGAAAAAAAAATATTTTGTTCTTTATTTGGGAAAGAACAAAGGGTTTTGCGCTCAGCAATCTTACGCGTTATTAAAAACAGATTATGCACCACATTTTTTTTTTTACGAAATCTCAGTTTAGATCAAGCAATGAAATAATCAATACTGTAGTTGAACGAAATTTTAGTAAATGCTTCACCGAGTTTCTTCTTTCCTAATAACATCTATTATACGTACTTTAATGCCGGAAGAATCTCATCTCATAAATGAAAACATGTGTAAGATTATTAACCAGTCATTTATTTCGTAATATTTTTTTTCTGTGTAGACCTTAATAAGAGATGTAACGCATACCAATGTTTCCAAGCAAAAAATTTGTTGTCTTATATTGTGACTAACGGTAAGGTGTCTTAAACTAGAGATCTGATGTTACACAAGACAATATAAATGTAGAGAGATATGCTTTCATTTGCGCGTTATAGATTATTGTAATTTTCACACAAAACCCGAGGACGAATTTGTATGATTCTTTGTAGTCATAACAAACGCTAACGTACATTGAAATTCTTTGCGACAAACAATGAGAATTCAACACCATTTTAGGGTTTATTGATGTTGGTTAGTGAAAGCTACAAGTTTAAAAAATTCAGTCTACTTAATCTGCATTTCTTTTGTTTTACCGGACAAAGGCCGAAAGTCTAGGGCGCTAGTCTTCGGTACCTGAGTCTGTGGGTTCAAGTCCCGCAAATGGCATGGATGTTTGTAGCCGTTCAGAATCGGCTTTAAGCAATAGGTCCAGGTCTAATTAGCCCCCGTGAAGCAAAAAAAATACCTTAGTGCTGCAAAAACCAAACCATCTTTTGTTTTAACAATTTTCTTTCTTTGATATCTTGTGCACCATTACATATTTCATTTTCCTTATCTTAAATGCTAGAAGATTGCTATTAGAGGTGGTCCCAAGGAAGCCTAGTGGTAGCGCGTCAGAGTTCGAACGAAAGGAGCTCAGTTTGAATCCCGACAAGCGCCACTGAATGCTTTCGTGTATAAGGACTTTAAGCCCTTATCCCGAAATTTTTTTACATGTGGTACGTCGGTGGGAGGAGGGCTCACCAGATGTCGTCGCTGGGGAGGATTGGTGAAAATTGTACTAGCACTTGGCTAAGTCGGACTCCGACCCTTGTGGTGCCATTGAAGTCCAGAGTTATGTCTTTCCGTAAGCCGGAAAGTCCTCAAGGTATGTGAACACGAAAAGGATACTAGCCCATCAGCGTTTCTCATGTTGGTGGTCGGTCAAAACAATGGTGGCACCTGGCTGTCGGAGTCCAACCCTCCGATCATTCAAAACCGGGGACCCATTGTTTGCCCGCATCTGTGGGCAACAGCCATCTGTGGACCTGGTTTAGAATGTTCCGACCGGCGAGCATGAATCATATAATCAATCTTCCGGTTATTACATAATGTTCTCTAGAAAAAATCTTTAAACCTTAATTTATATTTCCAAATATTTTTATCTTCAAACTAGAAAAACAAGTTTAACATGCCTACTGTTTACGAGTCACAGGTGACTTGATGAATATTCATTTTGATTCTCTAATGCTTGATTACTGGACGTGTTGAACATACATATAGTCATTTTTTAAATACTTAAAATTCTTTACATTCTGAAAATTTTAAAATTATTTAATCAGGAAAAAAACATGAAAAATTACTGAACAGTATTTTTAAGCTGTATAAAAAAGTTTCTGGAAATAAATCATTTGTTCCTTATACAACGCTACTGAGACTTTAGAGTGAATAAATAACACTGTGGGTATTTTTAATCGTTTAATATTTTCTTATTTTAAATAAAATCTTAGTAAGTTTGGGCATTTGAAACCTTGTCAAGAAAGTTATTCGAATTAAGGCTTTCTCACTTCTGTAGAGTATCTTAATGGCTAGAGCAACAATTTGCAAATAGGGAGATCCGTTGTTTGAATTTCGGCCCTGGTATAAAATATCCATAGTGGCAATAGCCGTCGGAAAAAAGGAATGTAGACCATCGTGCAAATAAAATGAAAAAAAAATTAGAATCATTGAAAATATAAATAATTGAAAAAATTTCTGTATTTAAAATTTTGTTTTGTTGGACTAAAAATACAGAGGACTGGATGAACAGAATCGTGCAAATTAAATTTAAATTGTCGACTGTCATCAACTGTCGTTTGATCATCAATGTGTCTTAAACCGCAAGGCTAGTGTGAATGTTAGATCAACATCAGCAAATCAGAAAACCCACAGCGCATGTCCTGACCCTCGCAGATAAACGCTGTAACCTGATGAATTAAAATAATTCTATATTATATGTATGTAAAACGAGAGTTAGGAAGAATCCTGCGCCATTAGGAGTGTAGGATATTTAAAAGTTTGAGGTATCTTTTTTTAACTTCTGACGAAATATTTGAGGGCCAATACAATGAATTATATCCTCTTCGTATTGTACAAAAAAAATATTATTTTTAGATGGCAAAGATAATCAGTTATGGGATCGGTAAAACTTTTCCATAATCCTGATTTCACAGTCGGGCGTAGCCTGCAGAAACCACTTAATCTTAAAAGCTCCTTCGTACTCCCTATACAATGGGTGTCAAACTCGCGGCCCGCGACGAACATTTTTGCTGCCCGGCCAATATATTGGCACACAATAATATATAATAAAATAACCGACGCAGAATTATAATAAGATAGGAAGAATTCCCTAAATGTTTTTAATGATACTCTTTTTTGCTATTATTAAACAAAATGCATATATTTAATTTGAATATACTGTAATTAGGTAAATAAACCTACGTTTCTATTAATATTGATTTTTTTTGCGGCCCACCTATAGTTAAACCTTGTTTGTTTGGCCCAAGGTAGGCTTTGAGTTTGACACCCCTGCCCTGGACGGTACGATCTTTAAAAAACACACCGCACTCCTTCCTCTCTGTGCCACAATCAGACACATGCTCGTGTTAATCCGCATAAGTCAGCAATTCTGTGGTGTAGTTTTAGAAAATAAATTGAGTTAGTCATCACTGCTGAGAATTGTAAACATGTTTCTATGTCAACACGAGCGAAATTTTAATATGTGAGTCCCCTAGTTTTATGATTTAATGTATTGTGATTCGTACAATAGCAGGGTTATGAAAAGAATACTCTTTTGCAAACAATTGAATTTCCTTTAATGCTACCTTATTGTTCGAAAATCTCGCATTATTTCCTATTTTTGAATTTAAATTTCATAACAGAAGGAGTTTAAACTTCTGAATAGTGAAATCTCTATTTTACTAACTACAACTGTTCTTACTTTTGTCAACTTTTATATGTTTGAGTTCAACAAAATTAATTTTTAAATCCTTTCATTTTGGCATAAGATGTTTTTGAAATTTTATACATGAAAAACTTGCGCTTTATAATCTCCACGGATTCAAATAATCCTTCATAAAATATTTTCAGCGTCTCTCACCCTTAAAACAAGATTAAACACTATATGAGATGCTATATGTAAGTTTTTTGCCAAAGAAAGGCTATCCCGTTTGATCTTCACTTAGATTTTGATTGAAATTTGCGTTGCATGGAAGTGGAGCTAACTCAACAGATCATATTTCTTCTGGGCTTAACTTATACAGGCCTTCAAACAGCAGTACTAAATGACAACGAGATACTCTCTGTTAATCTCGCAATAATCACAGTTTTTATCACCCAGAAATCTGTTCAATATTCCTTATCTAACTAACTCATGGCACAACAGACCGAATTGCTTTTCAGCACTGTGGATCAAGGACTGCCCATCTCCGCTTTCATGACCGTGGGCTTGGGGTGCTATACAGCATATGTCTCGGTCAGGTGGCCAACCTGACGCGGGACCCCCAGAGTTAGTTCCCAAGCATGCTTGGTCCTCATTTCATCGACCCACACAAGGGATGAAAGGCATATATATTCCTTATCATTTATACCATTGTTCCTTCATTCTGTTGATAGAAAGTATAAGGGTTTCATCCATGATATCATTTGAATTGTTTTATCATCACTGCCTGAAATATTTCCTCCTTAATCAGCTGAAGAAATTTTGCCACTGACTTTTAGTAATGTGCAGCCCAGATGGTATAGTAGTTTGTGACGTGAGCTTCCACGCCGTGGGCTGGGGTTCAAATCCCGAATAAGGGTTGGTCGTTATAGTGTTGTCCTTTCATAGTAAGCAAAGCTGGCTCTCCTAAATGGTGCTTCCTTAATGAAGTGCCCAGCAAGACTTCACGGTGAATATCAAAAGAGGAATGTCTCATGACAAGTGCCTTGTAGCGTACTGGAAAGATGAGGTTATTTTTCCAAAGAACCCACAAGCGCTTGGAACACAGCTGCGTGTTTTCAAGGAATGTGTTGTTCGGTTCCAAGCCACTAAAGCTGTCAGCCGATAATCTGCCGGCATCTGCCGCCCCTCCACCCCTTCCGAAAATCCAGACATTGAAGGGAGACGCTGTATAAAATCCGAGCGGGATAGACGTGTGTTGCTAGGCTCCTGTGTTGTTGGGCCGAGAATGGGCCCTGGAGCGTGTATTGGTGAATCTGCACGTAAATTTAAGTGATCATGTCGGAAGTGTTTAATATTTAATTTTTCTTGTTAATAAATTGTTAAGTTTGTTTTAAAAATTTGGCTTTCGTTTTTAATTAGAACTCTGTCTTTTTTTTGGTATGGATCAATAGTTGTGAAATGTCTTCAAAATGCCTCAGAGAGATAATGCCTTACTACTTGTCGTGACGCCACAGCCTCCACATTATTAATAAAAAAAAAGTTTCAATAATTTTTACATGTAATGTAGTTATAATCTACATACCTTTGAGAAAAAAAATTCCTCAAAAGCAAGTAAATACAATTCTTTTGGAATGCCCTAATTTAACACAGCAACACTGAATAGATGCAGGTGTAATTACACACTTTCAAAAGCAGTAAATATTGCATATTTCAAGTATGGTAGCTGTTAACAGGAAGCCATATAGCACAGCTTGTTGGTGAACTTTAGATAATATCTTCCTCCCACCAGAATAAAATTATATTCCCTTGAGAAGATCTGTACAAAGCTTGAAGCTTTCATGAACAGTAATCAGTATTTTATGAGATCTGAGTTTTCGCTGTAAACACTGTGCTGCATATCTCCATCATACCACAGTAATTCTGTTTCATAAAGAGCATTTTAAAATTTAAAAAAAATTAGTGCCATATTTATTTAAAATGAACCCATATCTTAAATGCACTATAGTTTTAGTATTAATTTTATCTCTATTCGCAATATTATATTATAAAAATTATAGTTAGGAATTCTTTGTTACACATTCTAACAGTTTTCTCAATATTTTACTCAAATAAGGTCGGCTCAAGAATACCTACTACTTTTCGTTATACACGCCCTTCCACAAGGTATGACCTTTGGTTTGGTATGAAGCGTTACGATCAACTTTTTGCTACACGAGGGCTAATTAGACCAGGACCTACAGTTTAAAGCTGATTCCGAACGGCTACAAACATCCCTGCCAACAGTGGGACTCGAATCTACAGGATCTGAACCGAATGCCAGCGCCCAAGGCCTCGTACACACGATACGGTTTCGGTTTTATGATCGTCTCGGTTTTGCCGTTCCGTTTACAGTAAACAATGTATTTTGTTTTGTACGTTCACACGTTGAGGTTAAAAACCGCAAACGAGGAAACAACCGAATCGGTAGCAGATGTCGTACTATTTTGTCTACCGAAACCGAATAGAAGGAACAGACGGCAGGCCGTTTCGGTTGCCATTGGTGTATAGATTTGAGAGGGGGAGTACACACGATTCGGTTATTTTGAAGGAAACGTACACCAGTGCTGATTTAGCTACTAAAGTGATTCTTTGAAGTGATTTTTAGTTGTTTTTTACAGTTTTTTGCAGTGTTTTTTTTAGCACAATGGAGAAAATCGACACAGAAATTTTAATTTCTTTGGCTGAAGAAAGACCGACCATTTGGGACAAAACATAAGAATGTTTTACTTTAAATGACGCTTTAAACGTCGTTTAAATCATGTTTATGTCTTAACTAGCTGAAAACCCGCGCTTCGCTACGGAGTACATTCAAATTAAATACAACGGTCAACGTATGCAATTTATGCCAAAAAATAAATATATATATTTATAATAAATGCGATGATCAATGTATACAATTGATGTAAAATATATATCTATCTATATATGTATATTTATAAAATATCGTAAGGGATATGCATTTTTTTTGGATAATATCCAATCGTCTGCTGCATTAGAAAGAGAAAAAAAAATTTTTTTTTTGTCTATTTAGTTGTTACGCACGTGACGATAAATTTATTGAAAGTACCAGAAAAAGAAATCACGTGATCAGCATTTAATAAATTAAATTCTAAAAATTAATCTTTAAAAATTCACCAAAAATCAGGAAATGGAGGTAAAAATTCGAAAAAAATTTCATTTTGAAGGAATTTTTATGATCTTTCTTGTGATGTAAATTTTCTAACCCTCAATGTATTATTTTAAATGCAAAAGTAAAAAAAGTTTAAAATACAGCTTAAAAATTTAATTTTAAAAAATCTAAGAAGAATTTTTGAAAAATCTCTCTTAGTGCACCCCTACACTATTAGAAGATTCGCCATGCAAAATTTCATCCCTTTAGGTCCAGCGGTTTGGTCTGTGCGTTGTATGTCAGTCAGTCAGTGAATGAATGAATGAATGAATGAGTCAGTTACGGAACTGTTTTATATATATAGATTAGAACAGGAGATATTATTATTATTGTTATTGTTATTATTATTATTATTATTATTTGCACCATTCTAATAGCAGCCAATCTTTGTTTAAACCTGTAAATACCTTTTCTGCATGATGGGTTTTTTCACCATTTCTCATCTTTATATTGTTAAAAGTCAAGAACCGTTAAAGGTAAATGGTTCAAACTTGGAACATGTCTTTTATTTTACTTTAATTTTGATTCAACAAATTTGAAAAATATATTTACTTTTGAAGATATGATTTTTTAAAAATAAGTTACATTATTTTTTTTAGAAATTCTCTAAATATTTTTAATTTTTTCAAAAATTAATATTTTAAAAAATGCTGAATCGAAATTAAAACATATATGTCTGTTTAATTAAATGAAAATAAATTGAAATTCGACAGATAATATTTCGAGTTATAACAATTTTAAATTTCCCCACATTTTTTTTATTTTAAATTTAAAAATTTTTTTTAAAACTTTATGAGAAGTTTTATGACGTGATTTTGTTTGCAAATTATATGGTTAACCATTACAAAAAATTCAAAGTTTTAACTCAATAAATGTATGTATCGTCATTCGGAAGTAGTTGAAAATTTTCAATTAATCTCTTCTTAATTCAATCATAAGCGTTTAAAAAGATTCCAGACAATATCTGTCCCTCAAAATAGGATGTACCCAATACGTTCTATAAATTTTTTTAATGTTGCTTCGACGACGACGATACCAGTACATTACAAGAAAGGTATTTGCGTTCATCCTGCAAAGTGAACTACACTGCAATGATTGCAAAGGACGGGAATAACGTATGCGGTGAAAGAAAAACCGAATCGTGTGAACACAGCTTTCGGTTAACACCGAAACGATTATAAAACCGAAACCGTACCGTGTGTACGAGGCCTAACCTTTCAGCCATCACCGAATGACCTTTGGAGATGTCAGTACAGGATTCTTCCCTTACTGACCTCATAAAATTTTTAAAAAATCACCCCCAGGAAGAGGAAAGCACGTGTCATCATATAACCTTCTGGGATTTCTTGATAGTTCAACAAAAATAATTTCCCTGTCAATACTATGGTTGGTAAAACCGTTCTAATTACAGAAAATTAACCTTCCTCGCATCGCAAAAAGCAGGTCATTCAATTGATCTCTTTACTTAATACTATTGTTACAGAAAAAAATATAATACTTATATCAGTCTAGAAAGCCATCAGTAATAGTCAATTTTGCTTTCCTGTGAATTTTATTTTATACTTGATATGAAATTATTGCACCGAAGTTAGTTTAAATTACCTATTCAAAATGGCATGGCAATCCATCTTCTCTGACTCAATTTATACTCATTCAAGGGCATCCATTCTTGTTGACTTAGAAATTCAGGAATATATTTATGAGTAGTTTCATAATGCTTCCTCGACTATTTTAACAATAAAAAATTTTGCAATACCGGGAAATTTGAATTTTGTTCTCTTAATCAGGAATGGGCATTTCATTTTTTAAAAAATCTAAACAAATCTCTCTCTCTCTCTCTCTCTCTCTCTCTCTCAACATAATTTTATTTCACAAGTAGACCTCATAAATTTTAACTCTCAAATAAATATAAATATATTTAGAATTAAAACTGTAATTCAGAAATTAGACTTGTGTTTATTTCAACAAAGTTTATTGCTTACCATAAGCAATAACAAAATTGTGTGTTGGCAGACTATGCAATATATCTGAATATGTCATAGAGTTCTCCATTAAGGTTTGAATCTCTGTACTGACCCATTTAATATTTGATTTAACTTCTTTTCTACACAATGGAGCAAAATAAAGTTTCTTCATAGATGTTTTCGATGTATGTTTGTATAAGTTTCTGACATTTTGCTGATTTTGAAAACATTCCCTTCTGTTTAATTGGATGAACTTCTAAGTTCATAATTCTTTTTTGTACTGTATTACACAAAAAAATCTGATTTGTCTGTAACAAAATAAATTTTAAAAAATCTTGAACTTAAGTACCAAATACATTTTGTAGTCACAGTAAGTTACCATTAAGTACACATATAGTTTTTTAAATACACAGATATTGTTTAGAAGTGTAAAAAGATCTGCAAGGTATGAAATACTCAAAGCGACTCCGAAGATAATAATAAAGAAAGACCGCATTTTTTAGAACAATTAAATTCAAACTTTGAGAAGATCACTGAAGATAAGAAAGGATGAACATCCTAGCTATTCATAAAACATGACGCTAGTTAAAGTTACATGGGTTTATATGACACATTTTGCAAGGTCTGTTACCTTGAAGCAGGAGAAAATTATTAATAAGCCAAACATTTATGTAACAAAGAAAGGAACTTCTATAAACACATTAAATTTCATAGCAACATTTTGATTTATTTTAATTTCTTTAATTTTTCTTAGGAGGTTTGGAATAAAAGAATTCAAGATACTGTTTTTTTTTCTCTGATTTCAACTTGTAGCAGCCTTATAGATTTTCTGAAAGCCTTCAGAGACTGTTATTTTTCCTACAACTGTTCTGACGAAGTGTTCAATTAAACATTAAATTTTTAAGTATTAATTCAATCTAATCGTGATTCTTCTTGTAATTGCAGTTTTATTCTTGATTGCACAATAAAATTATTTTCAACATTATAAAGAAAAGGATACATGACTTTTAAGCAGCAATTTTTTAATAAAAGATAACTTTCTACCCTTTTCATCCAGGTAAACCTTTGAAGAACTCCTTTTAAGATCCTAGAGCCTTAGATATCATTATAAAAACTTAAAAATTTAAAACTATAATATTTGAAAATAAGAACTCTTTAAAATAACTTTTAGGAACTTCTATGAAATTGATGTTTTTCTTCATCACATTCTCCTGGAAACATCTTTTAGAGGGAATGACATTCATTATTATGGATCATCTTTGTATCACACCCCAGGACTTTATGGATTAAAATTCAATGGATTTGGGAATTAAACAGCAAATGAATACAAAGATCGTATCTAAATCAAAATTCTTCTTTATGACTGATGAAGAGGAGTTCACAATATTTTCAACACCATGTAAAAAGCGACTAATATGATGAATGAAAGACACACAACCATCCAACGAAACGGACTCCATCTCGTAATATTATGAATCAAAGGTAATATTGACAATTTATTTTTGTTCACAACAATAGGATTATTTTTCTGTATAAATTGATTACGAAATCCTCTTTCAATGAAGGCTATTTCCTTCTTTTCATCGGTTAAAACTTTTTTTAGGAGGGTTGAAACTTAAGAAACCAATACCGATTATCTCACGTATTTAAAAAGAATAGGCTTCGATTTTTCTCACAAAAGGAGGGATTTTCTTTTGTGATCCTTGATCGATACGTACTCGCCCTGGCACTTTTACAATACTATTCAGGAATATCAAAAGGAGTTTATTTATCTTGATGTGGTGCCAAAACAATGCAATATTGGCTATAGATTGATATCACTTGATTACAAAACCCAATGTAGTAGTTAAGAATAGTCTCTACATATATGTATTTATAGATATATATATGCTCTAAAAGGTGTCCATGCAGTGTTATTGCATTTAATGTAGGCAGCTATCGCACTCGAATGTTCCAGGCATTTAAGCTCCTCTTTAAAAACTGACCATGGTAAGAGCAAAAGTTTTAATACAAAAGTTTTGATACAATTTTATATAGTTTGTAAGAGAGGCTTTTTTTTAATTAATTGATGCTACTTTTTTTTATTTTTATTTTTCTCGAAGTTATAGAAATGCTTTACAATTAGGGAAAATGACAAAATCTAATGCTCTTTTTTTTCTAACAAGTATTTAGGGATCCCCAAAAACACTAAATGACCATAATCCCCATCACTCCGCTTTTTTAAATAAAACAAAAATAAAGCTTGATATCTATATTGGACTTTTTTTAGTAAATTATAATGTGAATACGGGAGAATAAACTTCCTAAAGTCCCTAAACAAATTAGGAAGATTAGAATAATAACACATCTCAAGAAATTTTGACAACCCTCATCTAATAAAAAATAAATTAATAAGTAAATCTCATCCATTTCCCCTCTTTAGCAAATAGAGAGGTATATTATTGTAATAATAAGAACCTTACTTATTCGATAACATTTCGTTTCAAACAAAGTTTTCGGATCAAATACAAATAAGGCGAAAAAATTCTAAACACGGGATTGAAAATATCTATAGGCAAAGAACTAATCCATAATTATCAGCTCCAATCCACTTCTTAGTAAAAAAATATTGAGAAATGTTTCATTACATCTAAAAACAAATTGGGAATATTAGAATAATAACACATCTGAAGAAATTTTGACAACCCTCATCTAATAAAAAATAAATTAATAAGTAAAATATTTACACATTATAATAATGTTCTCAGTCTACACTTTATTCATTTTAAATCTTTGAAATTTTGCCCCGGACAAAAACATCGCCTGTAACTGAGATCTGAAAGACAATTAGCTTTTTCTCTTAACTTTTATGACGTAAACACTTGCATCCCTTTAACTTTTCTGCACAGCAACTTAAAACTTCCAGTGATCAGTTAACATAAACAATTTATCCTCACGCTAAAATGCGATCAAAAGTCGCAAATAGACTTGTAGTAAAAGGAGAAAGATTTCTTACTGTTCGTTAATAATTAGATAAATTTCAAGTTTTTTCAGAAGAGCAAGTTTATTTCTTCTGAAATAGCTAGTAAAATTAATTCTAAAAAATGGTGAAAAAATTCTCGCTTCAGAATGAGAAATGGTTCCACGATCCATCAATGCAATTCAAATTTTAAATTGTTCTTCAAGGTAACATTAACATTAACTAGAATAAAGTGATGATACTAGCTATACTGTAATGTCCCCTCTTTGCTAGTAAGAGAGGAAAAACAATTTTAAAATGTAAGGGTCTCACACTCCTTATTTTACTGATTTTATAACAAACGTATTTTCGTCCAAAATAACATCATAAATAAAAAGTGTAATCATGAAAATTCTATTTGATTTCAAATTCAGGTAGCAATTTCACAAATTCAATTTTTTTATATATGTTATACATAATACATTTGTATGTATGTACCAGTGGCGTCTCCAGGCCAGAGATTTGAGGGGAGCAACGTCGGCTCTTAGGGTTATATATACATACATATATATATATATATATATATATATATATATATATATATATATATATATATGTGTGTGTGTGTGTGTGTGTGTGTGTGTGTGTGTGTATATGTAAATATATATATATACAGTGTCTCCCAAAAGTGTGCGTGCACTTTTCACCTGATTTTTAATGAAATAGGGGTCTATCCATTAATTAAAATGAATATTTCAGAATGGGTATTTAATAATAAGATATATAATCTATTCTTAACAAAACTACATGAAATATTTTGAAACATAGTAAAACTTTATTTTTAAGAAACCAATAATCAAAAAATAACAATAACTTTATCTCACAAAAGTCATCGTACACTTGTAAAAAGTCTCTACAAATTAGTAAATATTCTAATTTTTCACTACATTTATATTTAGTAGGCTATCCTTTAGCATCCAAAACAGCTTTTAAACGTCTGTGAATAGATTTCACTAGTTCTTTTGAAATTTCTGCATCAATGTTCATCCATTCTTCCATCATAATTGCTTTTAGATCGCTTTTCGTGTGAATGTCGTGTTTTCGTACTCGAACCTCCAGTTCTCTCCAAATGTGTTCTATTGGTTTAAATCTGGCGATTGAGGTGGTGTTTTCAAAACTTGTGGACAATTATAGAGACACCACAGGCGAACGTTGAGAGCCGTGTGCTTAGGATCGTTATCTTGATAAAAAAAATAAAGTTGTTTCCAATACCCAAATTTTGGGCTGATAATTTTAAATTGTCTCTTAAAATATTTATATAAACAGCATGATTCATTATGCCATCAATAAATACCAAATTACCTAGTCCTGATGCTGCAAAGCACCCCTACACAAGGACACCTCCACCCCATGCTTAACTGTTGTTATTAAGTTCTTGGGATTAAGTTAATCATTTTTTCATATCTATACAATTTATACACTCATCGGAACCAAAAATGTTAAACTTGCTTTCATGGGCAAATAAGACATTATTCCAATACGTTTGGGGCTTATTTATCATTGATAGTGCGAAGGAAAGTTTAAGTTTTCTGTTTTTCTCACTCGCAAAAAATTTTCTACGGGCAGAACGCCCATATAATCCAGCTGCTCTGAAAACTCGTCGGACAGTTTCAGGTAAAATTGAAATAGAAAATGTTTCATTAAATTCTGCAGAAACTTTTACGACAGTCAAACTTCGATTTTTCCACAAATTTTCTAATTATAAATCTCTGATCATGTTTTGTTAACTTTTCCGGATGACCTTATCTTTCCTTGTTTTCTATCCAATTTTCTTCTTTAAAGCGTTTTATCACATATTGCACAGTAGAATGGGATAAATTAAGTAATTTAGCAATATTCCGAACTGATTTACCTCTACTATGATGAAAAATAATCAATTTTCGAATGCTGTTTGTTGTTTCTTTACGACTACGAGCCATTTTTAAATAATAAACAGAATATTACGGATTAGGCAAGCAAAAATTAAAGCTAAACGGTATTTTAAATGCCACCATAATTCAAAAATAAAAATAAGGCGCCAGACGATAATTTTAATTATGAATTTATCCAAAAATGTTTCAGTATACGTTGACTTTCGTGAGATAAAGTTTTTGTTACTTTTTGATTACTGGTTTCTTAAAAATGAAGTTTTACTATGTTTTCAAAATATTTCATGTAGTTTTGTTAAGAATAGATTATAGATCTTATTATTAAATACCCTTTCTGAAATATTCATTTTAATTAATGGATAGACCCCTATTTCATTGAAACTCGTAAGTGTACGAACACTTTTGGGAGCCACTGTATATACAAAAGAAATAAACATCCTCAAATTTTAAATTTAAGCTCATTTAGTATTAGGTCTACGATTATATAAATTTAGGCTATGGAAAAAAAGCCAGGTTTTTTGTTTTGTTTTTTTTGGGGGGGGGGAATTGCCCCGACTGCCACCCCCTTGGAGCCGCCCTGTGTACTAATACTATCTTTATATACTGTATGTACTAATACTATCTTTTTTTTTTAGGTCATAAAATTTCACACTCTGATGATAACCAGTTATGCCATAAGTTCTCTTCTACCTCTTGTTCAAGGTAATGGCATTCTTTTTTTTCTTATATCATTATTAAAAAGGTCAATCGAAAGTACTCACGTTAAAAAATTACATGCTTTTGGTTATTGTTTTATAAGAAAATGTGAACAGTATTAAATCTACATATATAAAAGGCAAATACCACTGACTGACTGAAGGAATGACTACTGTATTTCCGTAAGTCCTAGGATGCTGAAAATTTGTATGGTGGTTCCTCTTAGGCCTTTCCCCTTATGTGCTCACTAAGAAATCTTTTTAAAAAACCTTTTGCTGAATACCCGTAGCTGAATACCCATGCTCCGCAACGGAATACATTATTACCATCAATTACGTAACTTGGTTAATTTAATTTAAATTAACTTTAGCAGCAAATTGTTCATTCCTCAGAGGAGTTCACCACATACCGTATTTACGCGTGTATAGGCCGCACTTTTATTCCGTAAAATAGGTCGGTAAAATTGGGGTGCGGCTTATACACGGAATTTAAAAATTAAATATAGTAAACACACTTTAGTTTAGAACATTTTACTAACATAAAACATTAGTATCTTACAACCTATTACACCATATCATGTCCACGGCAATTCAATGTATTGTAAATATTGTTTGTATATATTATAACTTAGGACTATTTAATAAAACTCGTTTAAATTCCCAAGAGTTTGTCTTCGTGCGAAATAATTCCGAAGTGTACAAGTATATATATATAACGATCTTTTTTACACTGTAGTTTCAGCACCTTCAGCTAAGGCTGTACCTGATATTGTTAGGCGAACATTGAACTCTAAGGACTGTACGACTTTGCTACATTTCGCAAAACGATGCTACTTCGAGTCTACAAAGGAATTCAGAAAATAAATTTCCCCAAATGTTGTCTCGAAATTCAGGTGCTGCTTATATACGCACACGGCCTATACACGAGTAAATACGGTATTTTAACGACAATAATCGAGCATTTAATATGGGTTTTAGATTTTTTTAATTTTAAGGGATTTATGTCTCTATTTTAACACCCTTAAAGGTTGAATTTTAAAAATTATTAAAAACAAAAGGAGTGTAGAAAAGTCTTAGTCCTTTCTTTTAAAAGGAAGGACTTTGAGGATCTTAAGAGAAAATGTGTTAGGGAGTCCTTTCTTTTAAAAATAAAAGAACGTAAAAAAAAGGAAAAAAGGAAAAAAGAGGGAAAGAAAATGGTATGCTTATTATTTCCTTACATCTCGATTGTCCTTTAGATAACATTCCCAAGCTCTAAAATTTTAGCAATAAAATCTTCGTGAAAATTCCATAGAATACATACTAATTTGACTAATGTTAAATAATAACTTTTTTCAGGGCTGCCGTTATGTGGAACAAAGAAAGCAGTAAGAAAAAGTTACTTTATTTAAAATTTGTTAGTTTTATATTTCAACTCTTAACATGTTTGGTGTCCTCCTTCTCCGATTTTTCTCTGATCTAAATGTTATGAATTTAACACACTTGGGTAAATAAAAAAAATGTTTTATTCACATGACTCATGAACAAACACAATGCTCAAACCTATTCACAAAACTAATGGACAATATTAACATTAACTTTCTCTACCTCAGTCATCTGATTCTGACTGAGAGCAAACAAAAACTCAGTGCGTCATCGGGGGGTCACACTCCCACGGAATTTTCTCTCTAAGGGCCTGTTCACATAGGAGTCCGGTAGCGGAAGCGTTAAAGTATTGAAATATATTTAATCAATGACAAACCTCCAAACGATTAGCAACGAAATTTTTAACGCCTATGATTGCTTTATTTCCGTCTCAGCGAAATCTTTCCTTTTACTCTTCCGCTACCGGACTCCTGTGTGAACAGTGTGGCAGGGATCTGTTGTAATTAGTGGTAGTACTTGGATAAAACTAAGAGTGATTACTCAAGTGTACTTTAATCAATCAATTTATTAAGTATCATCACAATATACACATATATAAGCATTTCATTATTAATCATACCTTATGCAAATATCATATTTAATCAATACTACTATGTGATATATATCTATATGAGTAATTATCAATCATAAATTAACCTGACCACCTATCACTACCTCGAGCATTACACAAGACGCATTGGCAGAAAAGCAAACATAAAACTCTCTCCCTACCTTGGATGACTTCGCCGGCATAACAATGGGGGCCTCTCCTTTCAACAATAGGGGTTCTCCGTTGGGGACCCAATAGGTAGATCTACGCCTGCTTCTGATTGGTTGGCCTGGCTCGCCGGACATCTCTTGCTTCTTGTAGCGGGCAGCTTAAGATGTGGGTGCGGCTTAAGCTCTAGGACTTGTTCCGTCGGCACGAACTCGTTGAAGATGGACGCTGGTCATTCTTTACTGGGTATGAGGGCCATTGCTGCTTCGTTGGACTAGGCTAATCGGAGAGTTTTACTGTTGTTCGCGCTTTCCTCATTTGGTCATCTCCGGCCTTGGGGAGGCGGTGGCCTCCGACTGCTCTTGGCCGTCCGTCCAAATCTGCTGGCGAACAATTTGATGCGGTACTCGGACCTAATCTGGGTTTCACGGGGCTAATGCTTACGAGATTCTAATCATCTGCCTGGATCCGTCCTCTGGGCTTCTTAACATCCTCAGCTACTGTAACGAGGAATTCGTTCCAGAAATAATTAATTTGGTTGGGCTCATAACGCAAGTTAAATTAATGTAAAATCTCTAATTCTAAATAGTTGTCCCTTAAAATAAAATAGCGTAATTTCTATACCGTTCCCTCGACGTGTGTGTTCTTGAGAATTTAGCCGTTGCCCCATTTCTCTTAAACCGTAAAACTTCAACCATAATTTGCTTAGCCAAGTGTTAGTCTCAGGATTCCCTTGTTAAGTTCCACTAAAATGCACTTTTTATGGCTGGTAATTGCAGGGTGTGTCATGTGAACATCCAACTAGCTTTTGTCCACGCATGCCGTGTAAGTTTGCTCACTAAATTGGCCCATAAAATCAGTTTTAATTGAGAAATATAGGTGTGTGTTCCCTGCTACTTCTTTGTCCGAGAGGAGGTTTTCCCACTAGTGAAATTGACGTCAGCTTGGCGTGAAGGCACTCTCCGAAGTCTTCTTTCTCCCCTCGTTCGACCAATCATGCAGAGGCGCGAATTTCGTTGTATCAGGGCTAAGCCATTCACGGTCCTCCATTTCGGCGGCGCGCTTCGTACTCTCCTCTTGGTGAGGTTTCGGCAGGGCAGGGTTTCTTTTGTTGGCCATTAAGCGCTCGCGGTGTTGCTACGTTAATATTACATGCATCGTGCACGTGGTCTGTAGTTTTTTGGATTTGGCGCTTTTCTCGCTATGGCAACCTATGCTCTAATTTTTGCTCTGTCCAGATTTGAAAGAAAAAGTACAGACTTGAGATTTTTTTTAGAACTATTGGTTGTTTTATTGAGCTCTTCCCAGGACGAGCCATTTTGGCTGTTTTCCTGCGGGAGATGCGAAAGTTTTTTATTAGAGTCTTGGCACATTTTTTTATGATATATTGATTTAGTATACATTGTAGGAATTGTTCAGCTCAAGACGAGCTATGTGATATTCTGTGGGAAGAATTCTCTATTTTGAGTTCTATTTTGAAGAATGAAGAGTTCTCTATTGTAGAATCAGGTCACCATAACCTTTGACGGTGGAACAAGGCCATTGTCTGAAAAGTTCACGTGGATAGTCTGCACTGCCGAAATATTAATGAGGACCACTACGGAGTTGTAGATATCACCTTCACAGCGACAGGTTGTGCCCGACTGAACCAAAGTCCGCTCCCAGAAGTGCGGATGTTAATCGCTGGTAGACATCTCCTCACGTCTTAGTAGGCCGGTGAACATATTCAGGAAAAATAGTGGTTGTTTCAGAAACCCAGGTCAGCAACAATCATCAGACTGAGAGGTAATTAAATGAAACGAGTCCACGAGACTTCGAGTTAAACACAATATTCTTTATTATAAGAAGCATCTCCTGATTAACGTTTAACAAGCACTCGCTAAAAAGCATTTCACGTAGCTCGTCTTGAGCTGAACAATTCCTACAATGTATACTAAATCACCATATAAAAAAATGTGCCAAGACTCTAATAAAAAACCATAGCATCTCCCGCAGAAAAAGAGCCAAAATGGCTTGTCCTGGGGAGAGCTCAATAAAACAACCAATAGTTCTAAAAAAATCTCAAGTCTGTACTTTTTCTTTCAAATCTGGACAGAGCAAAAATTAGAGCATAGGTTGCCATAGCGAGAAAAGCGCCAAATTCAAAAAACTACAGACCACGTGCACGGCGTATGTAATATTAACGTAGCAACACCGCGAGCGCTTAATGGCCAACAAAAGAAACCCGGCCCTGCCGAAACCTCGCCAAGGGGGGAGTACGAAGCGCACCGCCGAAATGGAGGACCGTGAATGGCTTAGCCCTGATACAACGAAATTCACGCCTCTGTATGATTGGTCGAACGAGGGGAGAAAGAAGACTTCGGAGAGTGCCTTCACGCCAAGCTGACGCCAATTTCACTCGTGAGAAAACCTCCTCTCGGACAAAGAAGTAGCAGAGAACATACACCTATATTTCTAACTTAAAACTGATTTTATGGGCCAATTTAGTGAGCAAACTTACACGGCATGCGTGGACAAAAGCTAGTTGGATGTTCACATGACACACCCTGCAATTACCAGCCATAAAAAGTGCATTTTAGTGGAACTTAACAAGGGAATCCTGAGACAAACACCTGGCTAAGCAAATTATGGTTGAAGTTTTACGGTTTAAGAGAAATGGGGCAACGGCTAAATTCTCAAGAACACACACGTCGAGGGAACGGTATAGAAATTACGCTATTTTATTTTAAGGGACAACTATTTAGAATTAGAGATTTTACATTAATTCAACGTGCGTTATGAGCCCAACCAAATTAATTATTTCTGGAACGAATTCCTCGTTACAGCTACCTATCATAACGTTAGCTTTCAATATCAGCTTTCGACTATCTCCGTCTCTTCGACACAACTGCTTCTATTCTCTCTTTATTCTAACTCTGGGGCTTACATATCTGCCAGGATAAATCAAATGCGTCCCTTTCAGCCTGTGATTCGGTCTACGTCTTTTTGACTTCTCATCCCAATCTCATCTCTGAACTTTTTCTCTTACTTCATTAAGACCTTCTCGCTCTTGGCTATCATTGGTGACCCTTTCTAACCAATGAGCCCCCTGAACTTTTATCATTGGGTACCCCATATATTTTATCCTTTCCTTTACTCCGAAACTGAGGGGGCCTCAGCCCTGTTTCTGACGCCCTCATTTCCCACGCTGGAACTTCTCACGGTGCATGGGCACCCCGCTGTTTCCACTAACGATCTCCTCCTATCTTCTTGGCCCCTTATCTATTTATTTTCCTTGCACTCGTATATCTCCATCTCTACTTTCACTTGGCAAGTTCATTAACTGCAGCTGGTCAAGATTCGTTGCCTGTTTTCCTTACTGTACTCATGTTACTTGTTTACACTATTCCCTCTTAATAATGTTTCTTTCTGCACCTGTGACTTGGCTCTCCCTCTTTTCTAAGAAACATGTCGTCCCTAACTACGACAAACAGGCCTTAACTCCACAGCACAGACTGACCACCGTGGGTTTTCCCCTCACAGGACCCCCATGGCGTCGTCCCCTTCTGTCGTAAAGAGCACCAGGCACGGCATTTGGAAACATAAGTTTAAATTAAAGCATTAATTATAAGTTATTAAGTACTTGTGGAAAACGCATTCCAGGAACACTCAGCTCCTTAATATTCATAATAAAAATTAAAATAGTGACAACTAGTTTCGAACTAATTAATAGATCTGCACTAAATAATATTTTATTGTGGATATTAATTAGCTGTACATATAAAATGTTTATTATCATCAAAATTCTTTAAGCTGTGAATATTATTATTCTATATCACAACCCTTACAGCAATATTCCGTTACGGTTGAGGATTTTTTTTTCTGTTTCACAGTAATTCACTGTAAACCATCATACTGGGAGCAGAGGCTCAGTTGGCAAGGTCAGCGAGGTAGTGATCTGAAAGTCACTGGTTCGATGCTCATCCCTGACAAATCCACTTCCATGTACACTAATGTCGGCTGGTGTATGCAAAGTCTGTCGGGGCTGCAATGTCCTCCAAGTTCTCAAAATTACCTCTGGAGGTGCGGGGTCAAGTGTTCTGGTCTCGTCACTTGACTCGGTTCAAAATTACGGGACTGGTCCTTTGGCCAAGTCGTAGAAATATAAATCAATTATGTCAGCATTATTTATTATTCTTCAATGTAATATCTTAAAATGTTAAGAATTTTTTTGTTTTTCTAATACAAAATCTTATACAAATCTTATATTTATCATCATGCATGTCTGTGTGCATGCATAAGTAAATAGAAGATATACATATTACTTCATAAACTTATATGTAATGTCTGGTAAACTTTGAAAATAAATAGATTTTTACAAGACCCTTCAACAAGCTGATTAAACTCCATATAAGAATAAGATAATGAATAATGAATTCTCCAAGAACAAAGCTAGTGATTCTAGTTGCACCCTCAAGAATTTTCTTGTGCTAGGGGGGGGGGATGAAAAAATTTTCCCAACGTCATAATAAGCACTGAACGTTTCAGAATACTCACCGTTTTAAAATATGGTTTATGAGGAATTGAAAAAGTGCGTCCATAGAGAAATAATTATACATTTAATTTTGTTAATGAAAACAGACACTCAAATTCTAAGGGTCCGATTAAGGAAGTAATATATGTACCACAAAAACTTCTTGCGTGCGCCACTTTGATGAATTGAGGTTCTATTAGCTTGCCTTATCATCACTGGTCATGGTGATATCCCAAATTTTATGAATGTGTTCCAAATACCTTTTTATACCCACCTGGAGTTTAGTAACGTATGCGAACTACAGGGTGAAGCAGAATGGACTTCCACATTTCAAAGGATAATAAAAAACGAATGAAACAACTTAAAGAATAAAAAGCTTTATAATTTTGGAAAGAACTAACAATCTAGTTTTTTTTTTCCCGCTACGTTTTGAAAATAATATCACTTAGGTAGCGCTCGTTATTTGCGATACACTGCAGATACTGTTCTCAAAAGTTTTCCATCACTCTGTAGGTCATTTCTGGGGAAATGGCAGCAACTTCCTCTCGAATAGACGACTTAAAGACTCGTTTCACATTTTCAGGTGTTCTAGTGTTCCGAGTATGAGTTTCCTTTTTAATGCAGGCACTCTTTCTCTGACGTTTGAAACCCATCGTAGGATTTATTTTTTTCGATCAATAACGGCATCAGTTTCATAGAGCCCGAAACGGGTCCAAAACGTTTTCTGTGTCACAATTACAGAAACGTTGTTTTTAAAGAACGCCTCGATAACGGAACCGTAATGTTCACTGGACCAACTCATGGTGTCTACCGACAACTAGAAAATCCTCCGGAATTGTTGCCACCTCCCACGCAATGCCTACCCCCTAACCCCCCCCCCCTCGACACATACTCCCTTACCAGTAACCATCAACAATGTGGGAGTCCATTATGTCGCACCCTGTGCTAGCTGACATTACTTTTTGAAATTCGACATACCCTTCTTTTCTTACCTTATAACGACTGCATGTACCTAATTTTCTTAATCTAATTTTCTTCTAATAACCTAGTTAACAAGTTCTCAGGAAAAGTTTCGATGGATACTCCCGTCCCCCATCTATATGCCAGTAAAGCTTAAATGCATTAGTTATGATTGTAAATCAACTCATTAGCGATAATTCGGGATTCTGCTCTTGGGGATTTTAAGAGATAAAAGGAGAGAGATTAAATGGTTAAGTATAGAGCAAATATACAGCAACTTGTAGATATTATAGACTTAAAAGTTATCTGCAATTAATTTGATTAGTTAATGTCAGCAATGTTTGGGGAAAAAAATTCAGGTAGTCTCTTCTAACGAAACTACCGCGGGTTATTAACGTAGAATTACTTATCGTTGCATACCTATTTTGTATGTATATATGTATATATGTATGTATGTGTTATGTATGTATTTATCTCTCTCTCTCTCTCTCTCTCTCTCTCTCTCTCTATATATATATATATATATATATATATATATATATATATATATATATATATATATATATATATATATATATATATATATATATATATTTATCCCAATTTTGACTCATTTTGGTACTTTTCTGTTTAACTGTTTACTGCTTGCCCAAGCGATGCAGGCTGGGTTTGGCGCGCTGCCAAAATTATAACTCGTGACGACGGACGGTTTTAGTGTCTGAAATTTTGCTTTCCAGAGGACCGTTAGGGAGGAACGTCATCCTTTGTTAAAAGTGTTATATAGTGTGATATCCAGACCAAAAATATTTTCCAGTACTGCATTTAGACTAACACATTCAGTTTCGGGACTTAATAGTTAAATTTTAATTTGAAATGGCATTAGATGATAGGCATCAAATAACTTTCATTAAAATAGATGCGTTCTTAATTTAAAGTCAAAATAATAGTCAAAAAGTTTTTTTCGCAGTCATTAATTGATGTAACATATATGCGTGAATTTTCATTTTTTCTTGAAGCGCGGATGAGCAGAAAAGTCAGTATTTCACGAAGATTTATCAGAAAAGCTTGTTTTTATATGTAGATAAATACGTATTCGTCTGTAATAAATAAATCACAGATTAGTCGAGAAAGTATTTTTTTTCCTTCATTAAAGGTCGTACCAGATCTCTGTAACTGACAAAGAAGTGAAAATGTATGGGGGAGATCAAAATGCTTTTTTTCAAGTATACCTATTTTCTAATATCAAATACACATTAAAAAGCCATGCACTCTATTTATGATGTCATATCGCACCTCTGCTATTAGAGTGTTACATCTAATAAAAACCATATTTTCAGGAAGAGCTAAAGAAGATATATGGCGAAATTTCATTTCTTGTTTTATGAATGCCTATGATAATTTTGGGAAAATTTGTTCGAATCCCTTCAGAAGACAAAACTATATACTATTAAAGTTTTTTCAATTTTAAAACAGGATTTTGAACTTTAATAACAAGATATAAACCCTCTTCTAGTAACCTCATTTTGTGACATGGACTGAAAAGCTTGAGGAAATACTGTCATATCTCTATGCTAATGCACAATCTATCTAAACTTTTCACAATACAAAGAAAAATCCTTAATAACATGAACAGCAGGTTAGAAGAAAATACAAATTTATTTTCCAAATAAAAACATTATTTTCCAAATAAAATTTAATGAACATTTTTATTACAGGAACATTTTAATACAACAACATTAGGCACTGACAAAAATCTTATTTTCATTCCTCGCGCATGAGCAAGTTCCCTCTCCAAGTTGTGCAAGAGGGTAATAAGTGCCATCTAGGAGATTGTGTTGGTACTAGGCTTATAACATTAGTCGAGAATGAGAAGCACTTCTTATAGAGCATTGTGGTGCAATTATCTCAAAATCGAAAATTTCGGAGATGTAACACTCTTCTAGAAGTGGCGCGATATAATCCATCATGTTTAGATATATGTTTAAATATCAGTTCATTAGTTTCAATAGATCATTGAATATTTTAACTGGTCGTTGGGAGTTTAGTGTTTCCTTGAATCATCATAATTAAAGATTTATTGGATTGTTTAAAAAATCTCATCTTATATGAACATGCATTACATGACTAAAGTCAGTATCACAATTAAATAATGATTTCTAAACTATTGAGCTTTTTTTTCTTTCTAGAGAATTAATAACATTTATCTTAGATGTCAAATTATGAAATGGGATAAGGTTGTCCCTTACAGGCTCGCAAATGACTTAAGTAAGTAAGGTATCTCATATTTATTTACTATATTTATGTGTCATGAGTATAATAAGTACTCAGCATTTTTTATTTCATGGATTTAAAAAAAACTTTTAAATTT
Organism: Dolomedes plantarius; assembly: GCA_907164885.2. Lineage (NCBI taxonomy): Eukaryota > Metazoa > Arthropoda > Arachnida > Araneae > Dolomedidae > Dolomedes > Dolomedes plantarius. The sequence goes on along the minus strand of OU015491.1, from coordinate 145,352,722 downwards.
ATTCAAAATCAGATATTTAAAACTGATGATAACAGCACGGTTTTCTGTTTTTAAAATTATATTCATTTACTTCTACTGAAATTAATTGTTGCGCTTCTTAAATCGGTTATTTCTCCTTGACAAATGTTAATAGTAAGAAGTTTTGTGGGGAAATTTATACAAAATGAATAAGATGTTGTTAATAGGTATTTTCCATAAAACAAAAGTATTTTTCTCTTTAACTTAATAAGATACTAATAGAGTATATTATAAAACAAATATTTTAAATACATTTGAAAACTAAATGATGTTGAAATCTTGCACCTATGTATATAACGCATACATTTATCTGTTTTTTTTCTTAAAATTTTTAACAAACACATAACACTGGTTCAAAACTCTGACAAGTATGGACTCATTTAATTGCCAGTTGTGGATCTACAGTGATGAAACCAATAAAATTCAAAACATTTAAAAGAGCTTTATCAAAGAAAACATGTGTAGAATAAAATAAAAACTATTTCAATTGAGTCCTTTATCCGTTCGAGCCGAAGCCAGAAGATACTTTTTTCTACGGGCCATGGTTAGTTTTTGTTCTCAATCTTCTAGCTAAATTTCTTCCGTTTATGATCTTGAGCTAATCCACATGCTGATTTTAGCTCTGCCTCCGTGGGTGACGCCATGTATTTCAAGTAATCCCCCCCCCCTTTTTTTCTTCTTATAAGAGGACAAGGGACCTTCAACCTCCTTTTTAAAATTGTTCAATGTGTTACTCTTACATACAAATTGAGAACAATTAATATTATTTTCTACTACGTTGAAGGCACTTAGAATTCACAAATAATCATTTTGTGGAAGAATATGAGCTGTTTTTCTAAACATTCATCAAAAATATTAGATCTTTTTTATATTCTCAAATTTACATTTACTTTGCGCATTACTTTTCTTCTGATTTCTTCCAAATTTCTCAGGATTGTTAATGAAAGTGTTTCTCACAAACCTGTTCATCATTCTTTGAAACCGTAAATATTTTTTCAAATTTATAGATCATGAAATAAAGCAAAAACATGCAGAAGCATAAAAGAAAACAAAAGGCAGAATAAAAATTAATTATTCATGGCTTTAGACTAATACAAATAAAAATGAGTGCACAGTTATATTCATATACGTACGGCAAACTTATATTAAAATGTGTAAGGTTTTTAAATGATTTGGAATGCACATGGAGCATTTTGAAAAATGCAAGAAAATTTTGAATATTTTTTGAAAACCAGGCATTAGTCTGACAAAAAATCCTTACTTAGAATTCTAAGAGTCTTCAATGTAGTAAAAAAGAATACAAATCATTATCATTTTGTATACAGGGTTAAAAATTTAAATTTGAAAAATTCGAGGTTGGAGGTCCCTTGTCCCCTTTAACAGACTGACTTTGCAGTGAGCCCTAGTTTTCAATATTTGTGTTTGCATTCTTTTATGTGTAGCCACAACTCGCAATTGAATTTTCCTGGATACAAAAACAGATGCTGCTTCTCAACAAGTAGATGACAATCACCTTATCGAATGAACATACATATATGGAGCATTTTGAAAAATGCAAGAAAATTTTGAAAAAAAACATTCCAGATAAAAAACCTTACAGTTTAAAAAAACCTATTCCAGATGTTCAACATTCTGGAAATATTTGCAGATGACTTTTAGGAATTTTCCTAAATTTGCTTTCTAGTCCCACGGATTGAATTTTCAATTTCCCAAAATCTTTTACCGAGCTTTCAATTATTTCTCAAGATGAAGGGATGGTCATTCATGAAAAAAAAATTACCACAGATCAAAAGAAATTTTTCAAGACCTAGAAATTCTACTCTCCGGTCCGAAGATAAATTGCAGTTAGTTTCTCACAGAGATTTTTCGGTACGCCAGTCACAGATATCAGTTATAACTATTCGCAACATATTCGCACTTAAATAGCACAACGCACTTTATGGAGCGCATCAACAAACACTCAGAATGCTGAGTTAACCTTTCAGCGGGCGCGCCTGTGTATAAAGTGCAACATTTTCATAATTTTGAATGGTTTGTTTTTACATGTCAGGTTTTGGATGTTCTAAGCAGTTTCTATTTATAGCTACACCCTTTCTAATGCAGGTCTGATTTTCTGACCTTTGTATTCCTTTCCATTCGTTTTTAATCGTGATTCCAACAGATGATACTTCTATTTGTTGCACTCTGTGCACGGCGCACCTGGTCATGCAAGAAAATATTCCTTACTTTATTTTTGGTTATTTCGCTAAAATAATTCTAAGCATTTACAAAGTTGGTTTTCTATGATTATAAATTTAAAAAGGCTAATCAAATAAATATCCTGATGAAGTTTTAAATACTAAATAATTATTAATAATTTTGTTCCCGATGTTAAAAGTAATTTTACTTTTCGTAGCATAGGAATACTATATTCCTATGCTACGAAAAAAATACGGGAGTCATACTTTTGTCGACAATGCATGATGATTCAACAGTGGATGACGATTCTAGTAAACCAGGGATTATACTGGATTACAATACGACAAAAGCAGGAGTTTATGTACTGGATCAAATGTAAAGCTATTACACGGTATCTCGCATATCCCGAAGATCGACCCTCTCGTTTTTTAGGTTTTTGATCATAATACGAATCAATTCGCAAGTTGTCCTTAGATCCAATATACCGGACAGTTTTGAAAGAAGGCGATTGTATCTGCATTCTTTGAAGCAGATTACTTCTCGAAAGCCACTTGAAGAAATGTTCTATCTCTTCCTCCAGACATAACTGGATTCTTACTAAAATATAAAGTGAAAACTTCCCAAGAAGCAGAACCAGAGGTGTCGGCAAAAAAAGAGGAAAGTTTAATACATATTCGTACGGCTAAATAATGTAACTACCACGATAAAGTGTCATAAATGTAAGTTTTTCATGCAAGGCGCATTGCAAAATCCGTACTATATGTTTGCGATGTGAAGAAATTGAAGAAAACTGAAGAGAATTGAACAAATTATTTATGTTTTAAAAATAAATTTTAATTTTTTACGAAAATTTCTTATTCAATTTTGGCCTTTAATTATAAATAATCTCAATATTATTAACATTTTATATCTTGTCATAAAACGCAGAATTATTATTTTCAATTTGAAAAAAAAGTTAATTACAAAAGAAATAATTAAGGTTTAAAGAGACGTTGCACTTTATGCAACGCGTGCCTGGTGGTGTTACAAAAATTGGCGCGCCCGCTGAAGGGTTAATAATCTTACTGGGTTCGTTCAGCTCAATGTGAACCTATGGAGAAAATTTTCCCACTGACTATCGACATTTATTTTAACTGTACTCCGTAACAAAGAGACAAATTTATTACTTGGGGATTATTTTTTTCATTCTTTAAAAGAAACGCAAATAATACTTATAAATTTAAATTATTCGGGGGGGGGCGTTGTATACTGTTTGAAACGAAAATAATTTCCTATGGTGGACGAAATATCTGAAGTTAAGAAGCTAGAAGAGAAAAAAAATTCTTTCTCTACTTACGGAGGGCATATTAAAAACGAGAAAAATCTTCAAATCCGAGTCGACAATCAGTTGCAAAATTTTCTCCATAGCTTATTATTGAATTAAGAAAATACAATATGGCTACGAGCAACCTTAAGGCAAATGCCTGGTTTTCTACAATTTTTTTTTAATTTCTAATGACAGGGCAAGGAAAAAGGAAACACACACAATTACACATAAGTAACATGAAAGTAAATGACCACAGTCATTGCCTTAGACTGTCTCTGGCACGCCAATATCGGGTGGTTTCAGAGTCACAACCAAGAAGTGCTCTACAGAAAAAGCAGTTGAGCTCTGTTCATGGGTTCCATAAGATCACAAAGTGGACAGAAAGGCTGGGAAAATACACCAATCCGATGGAGATGCTCACCCTGACAGTCATAGCCTGTCAATAGCCGAAACGAGGCTAGGTTTTCTACCATATGTTCCTACATTTGCCCTATTAACCAGCTTTTTAGTACTTGCAAAACTAGCTGATTATAGTGGCCTTATTTATTCCTTCCATATTTACTTTCTTTATTTTTTTTTTTTTTTTGGGGGGGGGGGTTGATAAATATATATCTACACTTCATCCATTTAGTTATCCCTTAACCATGTTCGCAGATATTTTTTTAAATTTTGAAAACTCATTTTTCCATATGTAATACACCGCATATATCGAGGTAAAAAATATTTTTTACTTAATTCCATGTAATCGGTATAAGAGAGAGCATGAGTTTTTTTTTCCTCTTAATCTGCACTGAATCCATATTAGCTTTACTCGGATCACAGTTGCTTGACAAGAATTTACATGCATAATTTGTTCGGCGATTCCGAAAATAAAAAAATTCATTCTTAAAATTACAAGCTAAATTTTTGGCGCAAAACGCAAAGTTAAGTCAAATGAAGAAAGAAAAAAATTTCGCGTAAATTGTCGAGTTTCATAAATGGATCTACTAATTGTGAGAAATATCTCAAGTAAATTATTTTTTTATGCGGTTTTACAAATTAATCTATAATGTGTCTAAAAATCTTCGTTGACAGCAGTCCTTAGAGTGGTAAGATTTACATCAAATTTGATTTTTGTTTTTTTTCTTTGTATTTCTTACACAATAACACAAAGTAGAATGTTACATGTAGAGTAAATCTTGATAAGTTTATAAGAGAAGTGCTGGTAGAGAGAGAAAATTTTCGACAGCAATTTGAAAATGTGCTGTTCCAAAATTTTCCATGCTAAGGCAACAATAGCAAAATAAAGTAGAATTTACAGTATAAAGTCCTAGTTATCTAGGACTTTCAACCCAGATTAAAAGTCTTGTGTCTGAACACGTATTTGGGCTAGCAAAAAATCATCAAAATAATTTGTTAAATTCTACACACGTGACATTGTGGACTCAGAATTAAAGTCCGGAGAAGTCTTTTTGTTAATTTAAAAGGATTTTTTCCCTGAAGTCGTCTTATTCGCTTATTAGCAACTTTTAAATAAAGTTACAGGCAACTGATCAATTATTTATTTAATCCGACAGTTAAAAAATTAGGGAATCCGACTGTAAAAAAAAATCTCCTCATTAATACGTCAAATATATTTTAATATATATATATATATATATATATATATATATATATATATATATATATATATATATATATATATATGTCTTGGGAAGTTCAACCACGGTTTTGTAAACCCAGCACACTCCCCTCATATCCTCCTGCAAAGCATTTTGTTTCAAATGCTTTGCAGGAAACCTCAATGCAGTCAAATTCTTGTTTACCTCAATGCAGGGATGCCCAAACCTTTTTTACATCTGCAGCACCCTTGGAAATGAGATTAGAAACTTGGGGTACCCTTGTTAGAATTTTAGTTTTTTCAATTTTTTTAAATTTTGAATCAAAGCGAAATTTCTGAGTTTGTAGTGAAAAGAGTGTCAAGTCCAAAACCGTAGTTTTGAGAAAAGCGGGATTGAAAAAAAAACGGCTTTTGTAAAGTCAGTTTTCTAAGTGTAATTTTTAATTATTTTTTAAAGTAAATTTTTCTAATTTCATTTTTGTTGAGTAATGAGTGTTAAGTCCTTGATTGGGACACAACCCCTTTAACACTAACATGTTTGTGTTTTGTTTCACATATGCCAAATTTTCACTGATGAATAAAAATATTTAGGAGTTGAATGGGACTTAGTTTTCTGTGCCCTGAAGTAGCCCTTGATTTTTCAAACATGGCTAGTTTGATAACTCATTTTCGCCGATTTTGGACAGCTACTCTTTGCACAGCAAACATAGATTTATATCAAAACATATCAAATTTAAGTTCAAATAAATATTTTCTCCATTGCCGATTTTATTTATTTACTGAAAAGTGTAAGCAATAAATACCAAAGTAGAATATATTAATACTTTTTCAAAAGTACCATGGGATTCAGTATACTAGTATTATTAAACTAGAGCAGTGGTTCTCAAATTGTGGTATGCGAAAACACTTGAGATGGTACGCAGAATGGTTCATTAATAATAAGTTCAATGAGCTAATTAAAGATAAGTCGTATTGAACCTAACATAGAAGCTCTAATAAGAAATAAGTATAATCAATAGCAAGTTTCTCATCAATCCTCCTGATAAAGACATTTTAGTGTTAGGAAATTGTATTTGCCTTTTCTTAACAACAATTACGTACAAACGGCTTTTTTCTAATTTTATGGATTTATTTTCTGTATTTTGTTGCATTTATACTTATATACATTTTGTAAAGTTACTCATATGCGCATAGAATTTATTTTACCCCCCCCCCTCATAAAGTTATAACATAACCAGTGGTACGCCACGACCCTACAAAGTTCTCAGGTGGTACTCAAGTATAGAAAGGTTGGGAATCACTACACTAGAAGACTACAATGGACATCACAAAGAATAGCTTTGCTTGCTACTGGTTCTTAAAGTGAAAATGTTTGATATCAACTTAATATTTACTTTAAGTGGGCCGTACTATTTTTTTTTTTTTTTACCCCAATCTCGCTGTACACCGGTCGGGAATCATTGCCGTAATGCATTGTTTCACTACTGGTATTTCCATTAACTCAATTTCTTTTTTCTTCTTTTTTTCAGCTGATAAATTAAAAGTTGCAATAGAAGACGCGGTTAAAACTTGGAACAACACATTCAAGGACTGTATTGAGTTTAAAAAACGGAAATCGGAAGAAGACTTTCTGACATTTCATGGTGGACTGGCGTAAGCATAGACTTGAACCAAAAACATTTAATCTGACAAGTGTGTTTAAAGCTTTTGGAAGTAAAAATTTCTAAACATGTTGAGTATGGATGAAGAAAGAATTCATACCCCATCGGAAATCTCCAGTAGAGTTCTCTCAGACTCTAAATTCCTTTAAATCGTCTTTGAGTATCCGTTCTGGGTCTTGAGTGACGTAAACATTTGTGCCTACCTTGAAACACCCCGAAAAGATTTTAGAGAGGGTCAATCTATCACATAAAGAAAACTTAATTAAAAAACATAAATGATAGATTATGAAATGTTTTATAATTTATCACATAAGGAAAAATATTTCATAAAGCATTTAATAATCGAATGATAATGTATTGGGAGCTGAGGTAATTAAAATATTCGTCCTAAAAATTTATTTTTCTTAGATACCTAGACACGGGGAAAAAATCAAAGCATCAAATTAGAATCAATCAAGAAGTCACTATTTAAATTTATAATTTATATATATAAAACAGTTCCGTAACTGACTGACAGATAACGCACAGACCAAACCGCTGGACCTAAAGGGCTGAAATTTTTCATGGCGATTCTTCTTATAGTGTAGGAGTGCACTAAGAAAGATTTTTGAAAAATTCTACTTAGAATTTTTTAAATTAAATTTTTAAGCTCTTTTGTAACATTTTTTAAAGTTTGCCTTTAAAATAATTTGAGGGTTATAAAATTTATATCATGAGAAAGATCATAAAAAGTACTTTAAAATGAAATGTTTTTCGAATCTTTACCTCCCTTTACTGATTTTTAGTGAATTTTTAAAGATTAATTTTTTAGAATTTAATTTATTAAATGCTGATCATATGGTTTCTTTCCTTTTTGTGATACTTTGAATTAATTTTGCGTTACGTGCATAACAACGAAATAAATCGACAAAAAAATATTAAAATACAGTAAAATATAAAATTTAAACTCTAGACTAATTGATGTGGAAGTTTTTTAAGAATTTAATTCAAACTAGTAGGATTTTTGGGTATTAAATATACAAATTAATTGCATACATTGACCGTTGTATTTGAATATTTTCTTCTACATTACTTTGTCTATAAAAATATAAGTTACGATTTTTTTATAAATATATTTTTTTGATTTTTTTTTTGCATTAATTGTATGTATTGACCGTTGTATTTATTTTAAATATATATTTTATTTTGTTTGTTTGTTTTGGCATTAATTTCATACATTGATCGTTGTATTTGATTTGAATGTACTCCGTGGCGAAACACGGATATTCAGCTAGTTTAATATAAAAACGTATTACGTCCTTTTACTGAAATTAATGAAATTTTTATCCGCAAGTTCCATTTATTATTGTTTGACTACATTTCAAATATTTCAGAAATCTCATTTTAAACTGGTGATTACTAATATTCAAACGTGATACAAAGATGGGTTTATTTGATTCTCTAGCATTGACTTAATGGTGAAAAAACATTTGATGTATGCCTCACCAAGCAAACTACGAGCAGTCTGGAGCATTGCCATGATCGCATCCGCTCATAGGGCTGGAAGATCCAATCGCGTGCGCTTGCTTCCGTGTCCGGAAGCCATGGTGAAGCTGTCTTTGGTATTATCATAGGTATCTCGAAATAGAGAAAATATTTCTGTAGGAGTTAAATGTCGATTGTTTTTCTTTCTCTTTCTTTTTATGTAATGTCTTTTATAGTGCAGGCTGTATCAAAAAGATTTTACCCAGGCGTTAAAGTCTGGGAGAACTGCATTTTTCTAGTTCCATTAATCATTCAATACAAATTTGATTAAACCGTATAAATAATAACTTCATTTAACCCTCTAATCATTTGAGACTTTTTTTTTACTATTTCATCTGTAAAAATCGCTTCTGATGAATTAGTCCTTTAGTTTGGTATTCAAAAGCTCCAAAAATTCTGCCATCTGTGGCACGTTTGAACACTAACTTAAGGATGCAATAATCTACAACAAACGCTTTTCGAGTTGAAAGCGTTTGTTGTAGATTATCTATGACGTTCCTAGGATCATCATTTTCGAATCCTCATGCAACTCTCAAGAATAAATTCAAGATTTAATCTTGTAGGTATCCAAAAGTTAAATTACTTCGATTAAACATCAGTCGTTTGCATCATTCCTTAAAAACATTTAGAGACTGGTAGAGCAAATGAAGTAGGTCTACGAGGTGTGTTCAATATTTTTTTTTAATTAATGGACGTTCTCATTCTTATGAAGATTTTGTTAGTACGAGTATATATTTTAGCTTTGAAACTCTTCATGTTTTCCCTTTTAGGTGTTATTCTTCCGTGGGAAGGAAACCTGGGGAACAAATCATAATGCTTGATAGCTTGTACTGTTCCACATTTGGTAAAATTGCTCATGAAATGATGCATGTCATTGGTTTCCAGCATGAACACATGAGATCAGATAGAGACAAGTATATCAAAGTTAACTACGAAAATATACCTCCAGGTTAGTCTTAATATCTGCATTTGCATTATATTTTCAAAATTTGTATCGGTTACAACATGCAAAGTTGTTTTAAAAGTATTAAAAGGCTATCTTATGTTCAGGAAGGAATTTTTTTAAACAAAAAGAGAGGGACCAATACCATTTTTACTATGTTAAGCATATTGGGATAATTCGATTCATTTATTCGTTCGCTTGCAAAATTGATATTCTGTTTTCCCACTATTTTCACAACTAATTCATGTCTAAAACAGAAAATAAATGTTGACTTTTCTTTCATTGAATATTCCCAAGTGCGAGGGAAAACTTAAATCTTTTATCGCTCCATATAAATTAACAAACCGTCTCTCTTGAAAACAAAAACTACACTATGCTAGCATACAAAATATCTTGCTTTATACCGATGTGTCTATAAGGTCATAACTTGCCTCTCGAGAAGCTTCGAGAGAAAATTTCACTCACCCACTGAAACATGAAGATATGAATATTCCCAAGCTGTTTAACTAATTAAATTGAGATTGGACAGCACTCATAAGACTTTTTCTGTGTAGCATCTGCACTGTTCATACATGCACTTGTAAAAACGTAAAAAAACACTATAAACAGTGATTAATTTTTAATAGTGACAGTTAAAATAAAGTAACGACTCTAAAATAAAGAAATAAGTAAGGTGGGAACCTATGATTGAATAAGAAGTACGTAAAAAAAATGACTATATGAATTCCATCTATCATCCTATACCAATTGCTCACACTTATCTCTAACTGTAAATAAATAGAACATATATATAAAATAAAATGCATTCTACATCATCATGTTTCAGCTGATTGGAGATATTGACCTACATCTAAAAAGTGATCTTCCTTTTAGCACAACAAATTGTGATTATTGACATCTGGATTTCGACTTTCGTTGTTTGATGCTGAAATGGGTAGGTGTGTTCAGCTGATTTTTCAAGTTTTCGTAACATTTAATATAATTGTGATGTAATTCGGAATAAAAAGTATCTCTACGGATGATTAAATTGCTCCTCCACTAGTACATCCTATTGAAGAATACCCTGCTCGAATCGAAATCCTCATCTTTCCCTCCTTCTAAAAAGAAGCACGTAACTGTCACCGTTCGAAAGTGAGTTGGAACTGAAGAATAATTCTTCGAGACAATTTTTTTTTTCAAACAACTTTTAAATTTCAGAGACAAAGGCAAGTAGAAAAATAGATAAGCAGAACAAAGGCAGAAAAAAAAATAGACTTGCAAACATCTTTTGCAAATCTGTTATTTTTCGGTGATGTAAAAATACTACAATGCAAACAGAACCTCTGAAAACCTCTAATAGAAAGCTCAAGGTTTAATGTGACCGTTTTAACAACTTTATCTGCACCTTTGCAATTGAAAATCCCAAAATACACTGGAAATCAATAAAAAAAAAATTCTAAACATATAAAATTCTATTCTTAGATTTACAATGCATGAATTTCTGTTAAATGATAAAACTGTATGTGCTTGCCTGATCACGACCTACTTTTTACCACGTTTTTATTAACTCGCTTAAGATTTGTCCAGTACAAATCTTGCAATCGATTTTTAACTAACTTCCCGACTAGCTAGACATTTGACACTTTTAGAATAGCTCAGAACACGATGACAATGCCTTATTTTAATACGTTTAGCCATCTTTAAGCAGCATTGAATTCATTATCAGTTAATTTTGTTTTGTATGGAAAGTTAGTTCGGGGAAAAATCCGCAAGGTGGCGCTTCGATTAAATTCAATGCTTGCAATTTTGCGTAACGGCGTTTGACGATTTTGAAAACAGAATACATGTGAATTTAGTTTCTTTACAAAAATATTGTACGAAAAATTAAAAATATATATATATAAGTTAGCAGTTTAAAAAATCTGTGGATAGTGGAAACGACTAAAAAGTGACTAAAATTAAATAAAAGAAAGTGAGAAAGAATAATTAAGTGAAGGTTTGTGCAACAACCTTCACTTAATTATTCTGTTGAGTTTATATGACTCAACCGAAAATTTTAAAACGTGGTATATAAAAAGTTCTTTTTATCTTGTAATTATCCTTTTTAGCGATTCTTCTCCAATGGCATGTCTCCTTTAAAATTATCTAGAAAATGTCAGATTTGTTTTTACACTGTGTTTAGTTCATATGCATCAGAAATTCATGTGTGATCATAAACCTGCGCATTTTATTTTTTAGACTGGCACAATGAATTCAGAACTGTAACAGAAAATTTTCATTTCGGGGAACTTGGTCCGTATGACTACCATTCCGTGATGCATTACAGAGTTCTTAGTCCCGACAACCGTCGTGCGGCATACGAGGTGCTGGAGAAAGGCATCGATGAAGACAGAATCGGAAATCAGCTTAATCTTACGGATATAGACAAAATGAAGGTGCGAAAGCTGTATTGTCCGGATTCAAAGCAGGCTGCAAACTTACCTCAGGCAAACTGACCTCAGCAGTTAATTTCAAATAAAGCATTTTTATCAATTATACACTTGAAATGTTCATTCTCTTTGATTAGCTTAGACCTTGTTCACATTCAGTCCGCTAGGGTAAAATTCAAGCCTGTTTGCGATTCATGATTTAATTAGGATGGCTGGCTTTTTTTGGGATCTAATGTAAAATGGCAAACGTCAAACTTGGGACGACCTCATGTTTATATATATATATATATATATATATATATATATACACTGCTGGCCACCCAAATTGCAACACCAAGAAAGACAAGAGATATCACAACAAAATTTATTTTGTAGATAACATGTTGACCAAGTATCAAATGATTAAATTTATAGACTTCTGTGAAGTGTGGTTCCTGCCAAAATCAGTAGCCAGAGTAGCCGCCATTGTTGGAGATCACCGCTGCCACACGCCTCGGCATTGATTCAAAGAGACTTTGGATGAGTTCTTGGGGTACAGCAGGCCAAGCAGCTTCCACACGTTGCCAAAGTTGATCTGCTGTGGCAGCTGGGGAGGGAATGTGGCTCAATCGTAGAGCAACCATGGACCACGTGTTTTCTATCGGCGAAAGATCCGGAGAGCGAGGCTGCCAGGGAAGCAATTCAATCTGGCGATTGACGAAGAACCGTTGGAAAATGCGTGCCACGTGTGGTCGCGCATTATCCTGTTGAAATATGGCTGTGGGCAAGCCCTGGAGGTAAGGAAGGACAACTGGCTCCAACACCTCCGACATGTAGCGCTGGCTGTTTAAAGTACCGGCAATGCGTACTAGAGGTGTGCGAGAGTGATATCCAATACCGCCCCATACCATAATACCCGGTGCAGGACCAGTGTGGCGGTGCATAACGCAGCTGTTCAGCATCCTCTCTTCACGGTGTCTCCAGACTCGAATTCAACCATCGTGGTGCTGCAGACAGAAGTGTGACTCGTCAGTAAAGACAATTTCATTCCATCCTGCCTTCCACATCCTTCTGTCATCGTACCATTGGCGGCGGAGACGTCTGTGGTTCTGCGTCAAGGGTAGACAAAGCAATGGACGTCTTGCGGACAGAACACTCTGCTGTAAACGGCGTCGAATGGTATGCGCAGACACTGGATGATGCGTTACAGACTGCATGTGCTGTGCTATGGTTCGTGATGTGACTGAGCGATCCGTCACTGCCATGCGCACAATTTGCCTGTCATCACGTGAAGTGGTGCGCTGAGGTGGATGCGATCGAACACGCCGGTCCGTCGTACCCTCCTGCATCCTACGATCACATATCCGCATTACAGTTGTTTGGTTTCGTCCAACACGACTACCGATTTCCCTGAAAGATGATCTACAATCTCGGTAGGCCACTATCCTTCCTCTGTCGAACTCGGATACTTGATGAAAAGATGATCGCTGTTTTCGACGAGGCATAATTGATCGTTTTTTTGAAAAAAACCACAAGAAAAACACAATTGCCGAACTTGAAATCTCCGAACTTGAATCTCCAAGCCTTAAATAGCGCTTTGAAGTGGCGCCACAGGCGCGCGTGATGTGCGTCTGCGCTGAAATTCTAATCATTTGCATATCTCACCTCCGCTAATGCATGTTGTAAATTTCATGTTATTTGCATATTTCCTTCAGGGTGTTGCATTTACAGTGGCCAGCAGTGTATATATATGTATGTATGTATGTGTGTGTGTGATGTCCCGAATGGACATCACCTGAAAATACTGCAATCGAGGCCGGAAAATAAGAAAATCAGCTTCAGGAACAAAGGGATTTATTTATGAATAAAGTTGCACATCTTATTCACTTCTAGTCAGTCCAGCGTCTACCTCGTAAAGCGCGAAAATAGAATTAGGTCAGAGAGGTTGCCAGAATTGGCGGAAGAAGTTGGTATGTGGAAAGGTGAAGCATCTCGCCAAGGCGCCAGAAAGGTGTTACCAGATGCGAGAGAAAGATCATAACGGGCGATTATAGGTTGTTAATAATATTATCACATATATATATATATATATATATATATATATATTAATGAATGAGACCGTTGTCAAGTACCTTTTTAAGACTCTTTACCGGGGCAACGAAGGTGGGCAAGTTGCTAATTTTTACTTAGGAAATAAATTTCGACAGAAAGGTCTATGGCATCTCTTACTGTCTCTATATATTCTCCTAAAAGACTGCTGAATTATAAGGGTTCTCAAACTCTTTCGGACTCATGGATTTCATTTGTCTTAGTCATCACGCCAAAAGCTAGAGAAATATCTTAATACGAAAATGCTAATCAAGCAATTATATTTAAAGATTAGTTTTGTTTTGTTTTTTCAGTTTCATATAAATTTAGGGCACCTCTTATTTTAAAACTCTGAACATACTTGTTTTGATTTTTGAATCGATTACTAACCAGTTTAGTTGAATATTTAACAAGTATACTTCATTTGGAGGTGAAGTTAGCTGTAGGTACAAATTTAAGAGAAGGGCTTATCAATGCATTTGTCTCAGTTCTCATTGGGAATGACATTCATTTGTAACTTCAGGTTACAGGTAATGTAACATATATGATATCCCACCTCGCATCGTTATAAATTTTCTGTGTTCATACACTGAAGTTCCAGAAAAACTGGGATACCTGTCTTATTCCTGATAGTCCCACTTCTGGATCGTAGGACTACAAAAAAGAGACATGGACCACGAAAACAAGACATGGACCACGATATTTCTGAGGAAGTCTGTACACAATGAACACCATATGCCCCTGAAAAACGGTCCTCAATTCTGTAATATTCCTAAATGGTGGATCTGTGCGTTGAACGGAACATCGCCTGGCATCCCAGAATGTTCAATAAAGTTGAGATCTGTTGGGCAAGGGAGCCATTTTATGTTCGAAAAGTCGTATGAGTGTTCCTCAAACCATAATTTGGTGACTGTGGATGTGTGTGGTGGCGCATTCTCTTGTCGGAGGACACCCAAATCCATGAGAGTTATTGCAAGACATGAATGGTTGTAACGCATCTGAAAAGATGTTATGCGCAGCGTTTACCGGTCAAAAATGTTGTAGGCGTAAGAGGAGTCCGAATTCGGGCCACAACTCATACCATCGCTGAGGGACCACCAGCTTAAACAGTTCTTTGTTGACAGGCTGGATTCATTGATTTATATCGGGTGCTTCACAAGCGGACCTACCCATTTTCCGAATCAACTGGAAAAGAAACTCATTCGACCAGGCTACTTGTTTACAGCCTTCCAGTTATCAGTGGTGATGTTACTGAGCCCCCACGAGGGGCAGACCTCTATGCCGTCAGAAAACCAATGACACTCGAGTCAGGCGTCGGAAATTAAAGCCTATATCGGGCAGTGAACGTAGTGAAGTATTCACACTGGTTTTAGCAGAGGCCTCACCATTGATTTGCAACGTTATCTGCGATAATGCTGCACTGCTTTCTCTTGAAATGATTTTCGACAGTTGGTGCCCATCACGATCATCCAGGGTCTTCCAACAATCACACTGTTAAGTTTGATGTTATATCGGAATTCGAGTCAAAGTACATCCTTTATACGGTAGATCGTAATTATATGGTAATCACTTTTTTACTGCACTCATCAACGTCTGACAGAAAGTAGCTAATTCAGATAGTGATTTCACATGATCCACGTTTTGCGGTCGTTTCATCCCACAAATACATTTTAAAGGCCCCCGTTTTAATGTTGTGAATACCGAAGTTGTATGCCCACAGTCTCCGTTTTTAAAACTGGATACCACTGGTCAATTTAGGGGTAGGGAGTGCCTACTGTAAGTCGAATGCGATAGCGAAGATCCCTTCATCGGCATCATTTTTCAAAGATTTAATGAGATTTTGGGGAGCTTTAGCTCTCATGAGAGGCAACTTCTTTCTTTTTCGAGGTTTTTAATTTCGTCGGCAGAGCCGCAATTATTACTTCCGATAGGGACTTTTTGCACGACTATAGTGGCTTGACACAGTTAGCAAAGACAAAATGTGTTGTTTCACTTTAGTCATTCTGTCTTCTTCTACTTTACGACCCGATTCTTTTATACCCCTCTGGTCAAGAACAACAGTTCCAGTCGAACCAGTTTTTTCAATAGCAGTACGAACACGTTTTTTCCGATATCCCATGCATATCGTAAAATGCGGTACGGCACACTATGTGCTTCATATTATTTATTACTACATAGTAGTCGAAATGCCGCAAAGTCCGACTCGGCCTTCCCATTACAATAAAACCTTTTCAAGTCCTTACTTATCACCATTTTTGATATATACGAATTGTGTAAGTCGTAACTACCCAGTTTCCAGAAACCCTCAAAATTGTCTTTCATATTATCTCGGCCCACTTTCGAAAAACATTGGCAGCTACATGGTTCACCAATTTGACGAGCTGGTACCACAGCAATCGTGTGCCTTGAGCCGTATTCTTTGCCATCGCTTTTTTTTCTTTGCCTCCACCATTTTTCCTCGTCTTCCCGTTTTTCCCTCGCTTTCTTTGGTATCCCGCATGGCCTAATTTAGAAAATCTTGACTATAGGCACAACTCGGGATGAGGCCCCCTAACACTGATGTGGGAGTAAAATTTCCGAAATTGACACACAAAAAAAATAATCATGAATCATTGTGAAAGTACCATTTTACAAAGAATTGGCTATTTGAAGCATAGAAGCCTAGAACATCAAATAACAAAATAGCAAATAACAAAAAGCAATACAACATATTAACTTCATCATTAAAACACCAATACAATGCAACCAGAAAAACTTATTAATCCCTTATACACACTATAACATACATATGATGAACCAATCTGTCAATCAAATTTGAAAAGATATATAAAAAAATTGCTATTAAAAGGTAAAATTTAAAAAAAAAAATTGAATTGGGAATTTTTTTTATTTTTTTCCTTTTAAAATTAAAATTTTGAGGGTGCTCCTAGGCCCGGGCCTACTGGGCCTAATGGAAAATCCGATCCAGGTATCCCGAAAATTTATCCATAGCTTCACATAATGAGATCGCGATAACAACCAAATGCAGCTTGCGCAATCAGGCCCTGATTTTCCATTAGGCCCAGTAGGCCCGGGCCTAGGGTCCCCCGAATGTTGGGAGCTCCCAAAATTTTTATTTTAAAAGAAAAAATTCCCAATTCAATTTTTTTTAATTTTACCTTTTTTAATAGCAATTTTTTTTATATATCCTTACATATTTGATTGATAGGTTCGACATATGTATAGTTATATGTATAGTTCATCATATGTATGTTAAAGTGTATATAAGGGATTAATAAGTTTTTCTGGTTGCATTGTATTGGTGTTTTAATGATGAAGTTAATATGTTGTATTGCTTTTTATTTGATAATGTTCTAGGCTTCTACGCTTCAAATAGCCAATTCTTGTTAAAATGGTACTTTCACAATGATTCACGATTATTTTTTTTGTGTGTCAATTTTGGAAAATTTACACCCACATCAGTGTTAGGGGGGGGGGGACCATCCCGAGTTGTGACTATAGTCAAGAATTTTCTGAATCAAGCCCTGTGCTCAATACATATAAAGGGCAAACAAAACAGATTGCATTATTCAAGCCACGTGAAAAGAGATGGAAAGGAATGAGCGGCATCCGAGTGGAAGAGAAAAGATGTTGAGTTCGTACTTCGTATCGGGAGCTCTATCGCTCTTAGAAGTTCGGAGCGCTACTTCCAGCCATACTTTTATAGAAAGGGCAAATTCGACAAAATGAGCTTATCTACCTATTCACTAATGACTGACAAACCTAGTTATGAAAAAAAAATTTGACCAATGTTGAGTTCGCCCTTTGTATCCGCAACGCCTCATATTAAACTACTTTAAAAATTATATCCTTTAAAGTGATTTTGAAAGGACCCCCACTACATTGGCGATTATCATATGGTCATTTTATGGTCATGGTCCTCGTCCAATTTTTCGGGAATGAAAAGGAAACGTTATGCCAATTTTCACACCTTAATTTTTTTTTTCAGTGTTAGAAGAGAGACAGTCTTTCTCATACGGAACTACCCTTGCTTTTTTTAACAAAGAGAGTAAAAACTATAATGCAGTACAAATTTAAAAATCATTTAATTATGTTAAAATTAAGACATTTAATTTAATGCGACACACTGCTGAAATGAAATAAATAAAAATGATGCATAGTACATACTCTAACGCTTTTTTTTTAAGAAAGCTATAATTCATTTTTGCTGTAAATTCTGTATAGAGTATTTGTTTTGGGAGGGAAGTTAACTGTATCTCGAATTCATAAAATCATGAAATGCAATGACTATGTACAATTTATTTATTATTTATACACGCAAATAACTAAATAACTTTGCCTCAAGGCAAATATCGCAAACTAGGTAGTTACAGACCATACTGCAATGTAATCAGACTGCGAACACCCGTGGTCGGCTTGTTACTACAAAAATAGAAATCAAAGAGAAATCAAAAGAGAAATCAAAAGATCAAGTAATCGCCAGTGAGTGTGTCAGACCAATATTAACGCTGAAATGAAGCAATAGTAGTCAAAGACATTATTTTCTAAATGATGTGTGGCATGACATTTCTTCGACTGCCGAAAACTCTCGTCATTTTAAGCAGAGGATACAGGAGATTCCTAAACACGTATTAAACTGTTGTAGACGAACTTGACTTCAATATAATTTTTGATAAAAAAAGGGTAAAAGCTATGCACAATTTTTACTTTTAAATTTTCGAATCAATTCCGTTATATTTCCGTAACATTGTTAATATTTAAAAATATATATTCAGAGCTAAAATCCTAATTATTTGGGAAAATTTTAATAATTATTGCTGAAATTCTAATGTTAGAAATGATGAAAAATATATTTCAATGTCTGGGAGAAGTCCCATATCCTGTACCGGAAAATTTGGCGATTTTTGGGAGGGGGCGATAAATATTTCAATATGGTGTATTTTCTCATTCGTTTCTGTTCCGATGTTTTTGACTGTGTTTTGATGGGGGTTGCTTATTCGTGTTTGTTGAGGTGTTTTTTTCCCTGTGTCTCCGTACGTAGAGATCACGTGGTATATCTAAAGATCAATCAATTTAATTTTAATCACTTGGTAATTTCCAACGTTATCAATTCTATAGTTTTATTTTTGAACGGACATTTTGACCGCGTATGGAGGGATTGCAGGTAAGTCTCTTTGCTTCTGCCAATTTCTGTTTTTTTTTTGCTATGCAGCCCTCACATTTTATTTTTTTTCCATTTTTAAAAGTGATTTTGAAAGTTTATCACACTAATGTGATTGTTTAAAAATGGGTAAATGGTTTTAACGGATATTTTCACTATAACATATTTTATGTATTGCATTTTTTGGTGATATCCTTTTAAAAAAAATGGCAGATGCAATTGAGACTACCCAAAATCCCTTCCATAATTGTTTCTTCAAAACGTAGCTTTCTGGTAAGTTATAAAATTTTATTTGTTTTGTTTTTGAGGTATCCAACTAACAAAACGTCAATTTTGACGAACATTCCGAAAGTGTTTTTATTCCTTTTCTTACAGATTGTAAATTTCTCTTTCTAAATCTACATTTATTTTTTTGTACGAACATTAAAAATGAAATGAGAGTGATTTAAATATTAGCAGCAGCTATATATTTCAATGCAAGTTGAAAACTTTAATTGTGTTTTGTGAAGAACTCATTTTTAATTAAAAATGTAAACTACTATTGAGATAACTCAAAATCTAACCATATGTCTGAAATTTTTCACGCATGTTTTTCAAAATATAAAGAATGTAATGAACTACAGATTTGGTTCCAGGTATTTTATTTGTTTATTTATAACTATTTATGTAACCGTAATCTATAGTGGTTAATTAGTGGTAATACTTGGAACAACAGATAGAAATTACTCAAATGTACCATAACAAATCAATTTATTAAACATAAATTCACAATATGCACATTAGGGTGTTTCATTTTTCCAAAAATGTGATTTTCATATGACTTTGCTTACGCCCCGAGTCTCAGTGATGTAAAAGATATATATGCCAAATTTCAAGAAGATTGGATAACATTTAGAGGTTGCACACTTTGATCTGTTTTGTAAAGGTAGGCAAAAAATACGATGTTTCAGTGTTAGTTACTTTTACTGGGAAAACTAGAAATAAAAAACTTAAATTAATATTAAAACTAGACAGCAATATTAATAGATAGTATGATAGGCAAATCATATGTTATATTAATCAACTTTATCCTAACTTTAACTATTACTAACCGTATCTCCAGCTACCGTTTACCGAGCTCGGGTGATCCATAGAAGTATATGGCAAAGAAAATCAGAGTCATTCTTTGAAAATCAGAGTCATTCTTTGAAAATCCTCCTCATTTGGTTTTGCATTGGGATAGTAAACTGTCGTCCTAAGTTCACAATGGGAGTGTAAAAACATTCGAAGAAAGAGTTGCAGTTCTAGTGACTGGCAAAGATTTTGAGCATTTGCTAGGCGTACCTGTTGCCCTGAAATGCACTGGTGAGATTTGGGCTACATGACAATATCATCGGTGTATATTTTGATACTACAGCATCTAATACAGGACTGATCGAAGGGGTGTGTACCGGAATTGAAAGGGAATTCGGACGAACATTGTTGTGGTTGGCTTGCTTTGTCACACCCATGAACTAATATTGAAAGGAGTGTTTGAGGAGTGTTATGGTAAACCATCGAGTGGTCTTGACATTCATATTTTTTGGAAGTTTCAGTCTGTGGGCTTCACTTGATAAGAATTCATATACGACAATGCTGGATGAAGAAAGTCCCGTTCAAGGCTTTCTAGAAGAACAATGAGTGAAAATGGTTAACTACATCCAAAATTTCCTAAAAGACGGAAGTCATCCAAGAGAAGACTACAAAGAGTTATTACAACTCTCTGTCCTGTACCTAGGAGGATGGTCTAAAAACGACCTCAGTTTCAGGATTCCAGGGGCTCTGCATCAATCAATGTGGATGGCTAAGGCAATATATGCACTTAAAATTGTCCTCTTCTCTAGACAGTTGAATATTCCTCAACGAAAATTGTAAGGAATGAAACGGGTTGTACCTTTTATCAGCGTCATAAATGTTCGCTTTTGGCACGAGGCAATAATGCTAAGTAAGTTGATGGGCTCAAAAGAATGATTTGGATATGCTACAGCTTCTGAGCACTTACCCACATGCAGACGTCGAAACAAGTACTCTCACAGTTGCTAAGAGACATCTTTGGTATCTGTCAGAAATAAACGTAGGATTGGTTTTTTGGACGAACGTATTACGCAGGCTGACAAAAAAAAAATATGACTAAAAATTTAGAAACCAAACCTGTAAAGAAAAAGGAAATGAACGATTAAAGGGCAAAAACCTATTTTTTGAAGGAAAAGACCTGAGCCATTTCGTTACTAATAAAACAAAGACGTTCTTTGAATTGTTTGGGATCTACAACATGACAGAATACTGCAGTGATTCTCTAAGAAGCCGTGTGAACGCTCTTAAGGTGGTCAATGATACCGCAGAAAGAGGAATTGCTCTGATAAAAAAGGCTTAACGAATCGGTTAGGGACGAACAACAAAAACAATTCTTATTGAGGGTAGTCGAGCATCACAAAAAAGTCGTCACCAAGCGAACAAAAGAAGGGATTGCAGCATTCAAAGTTGATTAATATAACACATATTTTGCCTATCATACTACCTATTAATCTTAGTGTCTAATTTTAATATTATTTTAAGTTTGTTATTTCTAGTTTTCCCAATAAAAGTAATTAACATTGAAAAATCTATTTTTTGCTTACTTTTACAAAACTGATAAAAGTGTGCAATCTCTAAATATTATCCAAACTTCTTGAAATTTGGCATATATATTTTTTAAGTTACTGAGACTCGGGGCGTAAGCAAAGTCTGCAAAATTTTTACATTTTATTTTTAGCCTTACAAAATGAAACACCCTAATACACATATATATAAACACTTCATATTGATTCATATTTTATGCAAAGAACATTTAGATTAACACTACCCTGTGATATATATCTATCTGAAATCATCAAACAACATTAAGCTAATCCCATTTAAATAATTCGTTCCCTACTACGCGCTGGGCATTGGCAGAAAAGCACAAATAAAACTCTCCCTACCTTGTTTTGACGACTGCGCCTCCAGAACAATAGAAACTTCCTCTTAATAATAGATCCTCTTAATAATAGATCCTCCATCGGGGATTCACACAATAGCTCGGTGCCTCATCCTGATTGGCTGGAACTGGTCATCGGACATCACCGGCACTGAGTAGCAGGACCCTCTCGAGACGACTGCGGCGTAACTCAGGGGACGTTTCCCGTCGACCCAAATTCGTTGCGGTTGGACATTGGTCAGACTTCACTCGGTCGGTTCCTCTCCTGGAGTCGGTGCGGTATTCTTTCAGTTATAATGGCACTTCAGCTGGCATGCATTGCGTTTACTGGTACAGGGGCTTGCATCTACTCCTCCACAAGTCAATGGCACTTTAATGGCATTCACTGGTACAGGGGGCTTAATCTCCTCCATGCGCAATCAACTGTGGCCCTCTCAGCTCTTCTTAATGCTGCCTGCGCCTCTCGATTTCTCAAATCAATCTGCACCTTCTCTCATTTTTTCACTCTGAGCAAAACCTCCATCATTTTCTACTCATGCTTCCATTAGTGGTCATCTCCTAACCAATGAGCCGACCTGGGCCCATATCATCGGCTGCCCATATATTTTTGGAACGAAGTTCCTTTACGCGGCTTACAGTAGAGTCATCTGGCAGGAATCGTCACGTAAAGAAAAAGCGTTATGCCCCCTTCATAAGAGCTTACTCTCAAGAACTCTGTGGCTGACCGGTTATCACATCGGACTGCGGATCTCTGAAGTCCTGCGGAGCAACGGACTGCAGAGGTCCCCCTTTCAAATCCCCGCACAAGTGCTACCGGCAATACTGTATCAAATTTGATACATAAGTTATTTTTCCCCTTTATATTCAAAAGCAATATTTTGTATCCACTTGTGCACCTTGTATTAATTTTCAAACATCATAGCAAAGCTTTTAATCACTGTTAGTTACATTTTCGTAGTATAGACGGCAACAGGAATACAACTGCGATCTCAGTAAAAGATAGCCGTTAATTTCATACCAGACCTGCCTTAGTATTTGCTATATTTTCAGTATTTTAAAGTCAGTTTACATCTTTGAAAGTTTTATAAATATATTTTATAGGTAAGTAGATTTTATAGTTATTAATAAAATGCTTCTTTAATCTTTTATAAAAAAATTCAAGTATTATTTCAATTTTATGTATCAAAAATGATACATGGTGTTCTTACGCCATTTTTTTAAGGAAATGGCGGGAAGAAAGTATTTAACACAGAAAGAAATTGAGGATCGTATGAACAGATCGTGGAGTGATCATAGTGAAAATGGATCTAATTCAGAAAGCGATGGCAGCACAGGTGATCCTAATTATAAATCAAACAAAGTTTGTGGGGAAATTTTTTATGGTAGTAGTAATTCGGAAGATGAGATATCATTACTTCATAATAGCGATGTTCTTGATCTGCCTAATGGTGGGAACATATCAAAAACTAATAGAGATAATACAGGGAGAACAAAGCCTACAATCAACTGGAAGAAAACTAATTTACTTCTAAATGATGATCAAATTTTATTCGGAGGTGACGAGAATCTCGCTCCTGAAATTATGAATTTAACACACCTCTAACCTTTTTAAATTATCTTTTTACGGAAGATTTGATTGAGCATATAATTCAAGAAACAAATTTATTCAGTGTGCAAAAAAAACCCAGAAAGGTGTGTCAATGTAACGAATTTGGAAATTAAACAATACAATGGTATTTGTATAATGATGTCTATTGTACATATACCAACCACTAGGGCATATTGGTCACCTGCCATAGGCAATGATGTAATAAATGCATGTATGTCATTAAAACGCTTTGAAAAGATAAGAGAATTTCTACATTTCAATAACAACAATAAACAACCACCACATGATGACCCTCAGTATGATCGTTTATATAAACTTCGACCAGTTGTAAATGCTTTACTTGAAAGATTTCATACCGTCCCTATGGAATCGCGTTTTTCTGTTTAAACTTATTTATTGTTTGTTATTGTTTTAATTCACACGGGATTTATATTGTGTCATTAATTTATTTTGTTTGTGATTAAATAATAAAATTAATCCGATTAAAAATTATGCTAGGTAACATCTAAATCAAAATAATTAATTTTTATATTAAAATTTTTTATTTTAATAAAAATAATTAATTTATATATTAAAATTTTTAATTTTAATAAAATAGAGAGAGAGAGAGAGTTTGTTGAATAAAAGAGGGCTGCGCTTTTTGGCGTGACAATAATACACTAATATAATAAATAGAAATCTCCATATTAAATCACGTTTAGAGTTGAAAAAATACCGTAAGGATTCCTGACGGGGGTTCCCCCCACAGCAAAATTTCTTTATACTAATATTTTCTCCAATCTAAATTGAAGGGGCGAGTAAATGGCGTCACTTAGGTGGGTTGCATTAGACGCGGTTTCTGAGTTTCCGCGTTTGGAGGAAAACTCAGAAATCGCGCCAAGCGGCACACGATATGGAACTCTTCAACAATGTTTCATCTTTTTTAATATATATACACTCTTAGACAAAAAAACGACGCACCAAGAAGGAGTAATGCAAATTGAACACAAATTGATATGCATACGACGGAAAATGCAAAATTTTAAAGTTTGGCGGCCATTGAATGAACATGTGACTCTGCAGCGCATCTTAACTGCGCAACTGGCAAGATATTAAAGAGGAGAAATTTCGATTCCAGGTCATAAATTCTTTGAGAATTTCATTCCGTGTACACAGGTAGACAGTAACTATGCCTCGCATACAGGTGCACGAACAATATGCGTAGATGTCAGCATTTGAGATAGCATGTGTAATTGGGTTCAAAGAAGCCTGTTGCTCTAATCGGCGAATCGCTCGACATTTGGATAGGAGCGATGCCACTATTAGACGATGTTGGCAGGAATGGGTCAACCATGGCAGAACACTGCATGAAGAAAGAATCGGTCGGCCTAGAGAAACGACAGAACTTGAGGACCGAGCAATGGTCAGAGCGGCACTCACAGTCCCAGATTCATCATTATCATCAATCATACGTGCAACTGGTGCTTCAGTGACCGCAAGGACCTATCATAGGCGGCTCAGAGAAAGGGGGCTGAGCTCACGGATCCCCTTACGCCGACTACCATTGACCTCTGTACACCAACAAGCCCGTTTGCAGTGGTGTCGGGCACATTCAACCTGGAATGTCACTGACTGGAGTAGAATTGGCTTCAATGATGAGTCCCGCTTCCAACTGAGCCCTGATAATCAGCGAATAGGTGTCCGGACACGCCTCGGACAGCGGTGGATACCAACTTCACTGTATTCCGCCATACGGGCAGACAACCAGGAGTGATGGTCTGGGGTGTCATTTCATTTCATATCAGGACCCCTTTGGTTGTCATCCTCGGCACCCATACAGCACAGCGGCATGTCGGCGATATTCCATGCCCCGTTGTGTTGTCCTTCATATCACGCCATCCTGGGCTTACATTTCAGCAAGATAGTGCCCTCCCGCACACGGCGAGAGTTTCTACTGCTTGTTTTTGTGCTTGCCCAACGCTACCTTGGCCAGCAAGGTAGCCGGATCTCTCCCCCATTGAGCACGTTAGAAGCATTATGGGCAGGGCCCTCCAACCAACTCGGGATTTTGACGATCTAAAGCGCCAATTGGACAGAATTTGGCACGATATCCCGCTACAAATACCTGATCGCGGTGATTTAAGAAAGCTGTTGATAAAAATAGAGCAGAATATTAATAAATTGATAGTAGTGGATCAAGTTCATCCATCTCATTAGGATTAGTTTTAATGTTATTTGTAATTTTTACTTTAATATTATCCTTCGTTATCTTGTTTTTATGTGCGTAATGCGAATATCACTATGGTTGATTTTAATAAATAATTTTATACTTTTAAACTTCAATGTGTCTGATTTACAACATCTTTTTTTATTATGTTCTAGGACGTAGGTTGAAATATGGTTATATAAAAGGACGCAAATATGTCAGTGCATCTGTGTTTGCTCACATATAAAGGTGAATTACCAAGGAGGCGGGGAAGTGGCGCTGAGTAAGTTTTTCTCTGAAAAGGGGGCGGTAGGCTAAATAAGTTTGGGATCCCCTGGATTAGAGGAAGAGGAGTGGATCAAGACAGCACGTTTGCACTTATTGATGTTTTTGTGGCGCCATCTCTTGTTCAAAAATGCAACTAGTTTTCATTATAAATATAATATTGTTACGAATTTTAGGAGTCTATTGTAATTTTGCCAAATATGAGAGTTATCGCCAAATTTGGTGACTTATTTTGGTCGCCAAATTTGGCGATATGGCGCCAAATGGTCGCCAACCTTCTGGACTTTCGAGGAGGTTCTGAAAATTTCTAGCAGGCCGGCCGATAAAGGGCGCTTTGGAAATCTATAAATATACCTGAGATTGATATTTTAAGTCAGTGTTCTTTTCTGCTGAGACTTGAATGTATTGAAAGCGCGCAAGGCGAGTATTGTATTGAAGACTCTATTATCCTGACTTGTGTTTTTAGAGTTTTCTTCTGCATAAAATACAGTTGTTATGTGTTTTCTGTATAAAATTTGTGTAAGCTCCTGTAGAATTTACAGAATAATAAATTTTATTTTGTGTGCACTTTCTGAAGAGAATTTGTTCAATCCCATCGAACCCAGAAAACGGAACATTTTGGTGTCCGGAGTGGGGTAGGGATTGAATGCCTATTACAAGATCAATGGCTGATCAGACTGTTACCGCTCAAGATTTGGAAAATAAATTTCAACAGATGATTGCTGCTATGATGGCTATGCAAAACAACATTGCGACAGAGATAAAGAAGGAAGTATCTGCAGGTCAAGAAGAGATGAAATCCATTCAAGAAGAGATAAAGAAGGAAATGTCGATGGGGGTCAGTTAATTTATTAATGTAATTTTATATCGGAGTGGACTGTATGAGTTTCCATTACCAAAAGAAAATATTTAATGAACTTGTTTAAATGCAGTTAAATCAATCTTCTTGATTCTTTTAATACAAATAATATTGGAATGGCTTACCTTTTACCATCATCTGAATAATTGTTGAATAAATCAATACAAAATAAGACTTCAATGCATGTATCCATACGATAAATTTAATAAATGACTTCAGTTTTTACACATAACTTAATTTTTTGACATAAAGAATAAATATTCCGACTCAGAGTGAATATCATGAATCATTGACTTCAAAATGTCAAACCTTTACAAAAGAATAGGAATGGAATCGCATCCAACAGGCGAATAGCCATTTTTTTTGCATTGCTTAGCGTCGAATCAACAACAAAAATAAACAAACATTTTAGCTTCAAGAGAAAACTTGAATTTTTTACAAAAGATACTTGAATTTTTTATAAAAGATTAAAGAAGTATTTTATTAATAATTATAAAAGCTACGTACCTCTAAAATATATTTATAAAACTTTCAAAGATGTAAACTGCCTTTAAAATACTGAAAATATAGCAAATACTAAGGTAGGTATCTTATGAATTGAACGGCTATATTTTACTGAGATCGCAGTTGTATTCCTGCTGCCATCTATACATTGTGCAGTGAAGTTCACTGCACACTCTATCAAATTTGATACATAAGTTATTTTTCCCCTTTATATTCAAATGCAATATTTTTTATCCACTTGTGTACCTTGTATTAATTTTGAAACATCATAGCAAAGCTTTTAATCACTGTTAGTTACATTTTCGTAGTATATATGACAGCAGGAATACAACTGCGATCTCAGTAAAAGATAGCCGTTCAATTCATAAGAGACCTACCTGCCTTAGTATTTGCTATATTTCCAGTATTTTAAAGTCAGTTTACATCTTGGAAAGTTTTATAAATATATTTTAGAGGTACGTAGCTTTTATAATTATTAATAAAATACTTCTTTAATCTTTTATAAAAAATTCAAGTATGATTTCAATTTTATGTATCAAAAATGATACATGGTGTGCTTACGCCATTTTTTTAAGGAAATGGCGGGAATAAAGTTTTTAACACAGAATGAAATTGGGGAACTTATGAACAGATCGTGGAGTGATCATAGTGAAAATGGATCTAATTCAGAAAGCGATGGCAGCACAGGTGATCCTAATTATAAACCAAACAAAGTTTGTGATGAAATTTTTTATGGTAACAGTGATTCGGAAGGTGAGGTATCATTACTTGATAATAGCGATGTTCTTGATCTGCCTAGTGGTGTGAACATGCCAAAAACTAATAGAAATAATACAGGGTGAACAAAGCCTGTAATCAACTGGAAGAAAACTAATTTACTTCTGAATGATGATCAAATTTTATTCCGAGGTGACGAGAATCTCGCTCCTGAAATTATGAATTTAAACACACCTCTAAATTTTTTTAGTTATCTTTTTACAGAAGATTTGATGGAGCATATAGTTCAAGTAACAAATTTATTCAGTGTACAAAAAAATCCCAGAAAAGTGTGTCAATGTAACGAATTTAGAAATTAAACAATACATTGGCATTTGTATAATGATGTCTATTGTACATGTACCAAACACTAGGGCATATTGGTCACCTGCCATAGGCAATGATGTAATAAAAGAATGTATGTCATTAAAACGCTTTTAAAAGGTAAGAGAATTTCTACATTTAAATGACAACAGCAAACAACCACCACATGATGACCCTCAGCATGATCGTTTATATAAACTTCGACCACTTGTAAATGCTTTACTTGAAAGATTTTGTATCGTCCCTATGGAATCCCTATGGATTTCTGTTTAAACTTATTGTTTGCTATTGTTTTAATTCACGCGGGATTTATATTGTGTCATTAATTTATTTTTGTTGGTGATTAAATAATAAAATTTATCCGATTAAAAATTATGCTAGGTAACATCTAATTCAAAATAATTAATTTATATATTAAAATTTTTAATTTTAATAAAATATATATAGAGAGAGAGTTGGTTGAATAAAAGAGGGCTGCGCTTTTTGGCGTGACAAAAATACACTAATACAATCAATAGAAATCTACATTTTACATCTCGTTTAGAGTTGAAAAATAACGTAAGAAACTCCGTTCCTTACGTTACTCCGTTTAAGGAACTCCGTTCCTGACGGGGGTCCCCACACCGCACATTTTTTTTTCTCTAGGCATTTATCACATAAAAATCCAAGATTTGGGATTTTTTTCTCTTAAACAATATGTGTCTCATATCTCCGGTTTCTAATAATCTCTTCAAAACACAGAAATTCCTCCAAGCGCATGGAGTCTATTCCATTATATCTTAGATTCATAATTATCATGATGTTTCGCTAGTTGGCCGTTGCACTATGAGCCTCGAATCAGACTTGAATCCACGGACATACCGAAATAGGTAAAGCGTGTTCATTCGCTGAAAAATCTTCTGGCTACTTCAAATCTTCCTGCGGCAGGAATTAGCAAACAATAGGTCAACTGCATTAGGACATGATAAGCACTGCATAAAAACGATTTACGATCTGTTTCATATAAATGTTGGCTAAAATTCTAATGTTATAAAAGAGGAAAATTATTTTTTAATTTTTCGTCTTTCATAACATCAAAATTATTTCAAATTTTGCAAGAATGAAAATTCTTTGCAACTAACGGAAAATATTTTTCTCTTATGTTTTGAGAAACCAACCTTTTCATCTTGCAAATGAGGGAGGAGTTGGATTAACCAGATGGTGTAGCTCACACCACTCCTCTGCAATATTTGGGTAAGGGCCTGTTCACATAGGAGTCCGTTGTGTAGCGTTAAGGGAAAGATGAGATTGAGACGAAAATAAACCAATCATAGGCGTTAAAAATTTCGTTGCTAATCGTTTGGAGGTTTGTCATTGGTTAAATATATTTCAATACTTTAACGCTCCGCAACGGATTCCTATGTGAACAGGCCCTAACCCTCCACATTGTAGATGAGTTGAAAAGGATGACGTTGTCCTCTATGTTAGCTGATTATATCCTGCTTAGCGTTGCTACATTTTTGTTCCTTTAATACATTGTTTCCTAACCAGTGGTCCGGAGTGGTCCACTAGGTCAGGAGTGATTAAAAAAATATTTCATCGTTTCTAAACGACCGACAAATTTAAACAATTTCTTTTTTAACTCGGAGCAAAAAAATAATCGCAGCTTCACAGCCATTTTGTAGTACCACTGCAATTTTCCAGCTGGTAAAGGAAATGCAAGCAGAAAAATCTCTCTTTTTATATAAGCAGGCTTTTATGTTTGCTATTAAGTTTTCTTCTACGTAAAATTTGTTATTGTTACTAACTTTATATGCAACTTTTTATTAAAGTTGTTTATCACATATAATTTGTTTATTCAGGAAATGAAACCCTATTAAAAGATATACAGTAGAATTTTAAGTATTACAATTTTAAAACAGTAAATTGTTAAAAAATTATCCTTTTAAATATGGTTATTATGTGATTCATTGCATGAATTCTAATAAAGGCCTGCTCTCATAGCAGTCCGTTAGCGAAAGCGTTAAATTTTAACCAATCCTATAGCTGAGCGCTATGACATCATCCGTTCACCACGTATCATTATCCGTGAACACTCCGTTAACCTTTTACGCTTTCGCCGTTTCGCTTTCGCTAACGGACTGCCATGTGAAGAGGCCTTAAATCACTTGATACAATCGAATTACATAATTGCAGATAAATCAGATTCATTGGTTGTCGCAGATAATCATTATTTTTTTTCTAAATTTAGTTCACGTTTTATTGATATTTAAAATTCTAAAAATTGTAGTAATTCAGTTGTCGAAACTGATAATGTAACTCATTTAATGTACGACATTTAATGGAAGGCATTTAAGGTACTCACTCAGCGTTTAGAGTTTTGGGGACAAAAGTCAATCGATCAGTACTATCTTCAAGGTTCAAAGACGTCTATTTCGAGCTCATTTGATTTAATGCTGTTTCACTTTCCCGTCATATTTTGTTTCTTATACTGCTTTGAAATTGCCTGAGTGAAAATTTTCAAGAAAAAATTATAGGAATTACGATTGTATTCTCATTTATGTTTTTATATTCAGTGAAGAATCATATATTGCGAGCATAAATGAAAAGATTGAGATTTTTCACTTTAAAATTTGAATGAGTGAGACATGAAGAATCACAGGGAAAATTTTATCCTCTACGTAATCGAGATTAAATTAAAGAATAATGTAAAAATACACTAAAAGCTCTTTTAGAGCATTTCACGCATAAAATATAAAGTTTTAAAGCTTTTGTTTTGTTTTCCAGTTTAAATGATCTTGTTTACTGATAAAGAAATTATTAAATTTTATCAGTATGTTCCAGTTAAAGAATGTCTGCTGTTCACGTGCTCATAACCGTACCGGATTGAGCGAATTTCGTTAGCATTGTGTGTTCACATGTTGTCTGTAACGCTAATGTGAGTTCCTCACCTTTATTGATATTGTGATCCAAAATGCCTATATATTTTCAAAGGCCAGAAAATGCTCTTAAAAGAGCGAATGAATTTATTGATGTCGGGGAAAAGCAGTGGGCCCTTAATGCTCTATATGATGTTATTAAGAGCCGTAAGCATCGTACGTGGCAGAAGATTCATGAACCCATTATGTGCAAGTATTTGGAACTTTGTGTTGATCTGAAGAAAAGTCATATTGCGAAAGAAGGGTTATTTCAGTACAGGAATATTTGTCAACAAGTTAATATTAAATCTCTTGAAGATGTCGTGCGAGGTTATTTGCAACTTGCTGAAACTAAAACAGATGCTGCGCGGGAAGAATCCCAACAGGCAGTCGATATTGATGATCTAGATCAAATTCAAACTCCAGAGAATATATTACTAAGTGCTGTCAGTTCAGAAGACACTCAAGATAGAACCGACAGAGTTGTTTTAACGCCATGGGTTAAATTCTTATGGGAATCATACCGCCAATGTTTGGAATTATTAAGAAATAATTCACGTGTTGAAAGATTATACCATGATATTGCCCAACAAGCATTTAAATTCTGCTTAAAGTATAATCGAAAAACAGAGTTTAGAAAGTTATGCGATAATTTAAGAGCTCATCTAGGGCACATACACAAACATCAGAATCAGCAGACATCAGTGAATTTAAATAATCCTGAGAGTCATGCTATGCATTTGGAGACCCGTCTTGTCCAGTTGGATAGTGCAATTCAAATGGAATTGTGGCAAGAAGCTTATAAAGCTATTGAAGATATATACGGTTTGATGAACCTTTCTAAAAAAGCACCAAATCCCCGATTAATGGCCAATTATTATCAAAAATTATCGCTTGTGTTTTGGAAAAGTAGTAATTATCTTTTCCATGCAGCTGCCTTATTCCGATTGTTTTACTTAAGCCGAGAGCAAAAGAAGAACATTACATCTGATGAAGTTTCAAAATTGGCTGCTCGTGTTGTATTAGCAACTCTTGCTATCCCTATGACTCCAAATCGTGTTGAAATAGATAGATTAGTTGAAACAGATGAAAATGTTATTGATAGAAATCATCGTCTTTTGTCAACTCTTCTTGGTCTTCCTAATGTACCAACTAGAGCATCATTAATTAAAGATATGATAAGGTTTGGAATTATTCAGATTGTACCTCCTCAATTGCAGGATTTGTATCGTTGGCTTGAAACTGAATTCCATCCACTTAAATTGTGCTTTGGTGTACAACAGGCTTTTGCCTTTCTGAATAAGTGGGAAGAATTCCCTGATTTGTTACAGTACATTCCGTCAATTCAAATTATTACAGTAGTAAGATTAATCAGGGAGATATCACAGGTTTATCAGACCATAAAGTTTTCAAGAGTTTTGGAACTTGCACCCTTTATAGAATCATTTGATCTGGAGTATCTTGTTGTTGAAATTGCTAGAAGAAATGATTTACAAGTTAGAATTGATCATAAACAACAGTGCTTTCACTTTGGATCTGAGTTAAATATTTCTTTAAGAGAAGAAGTTATTGATGGTCCTTATTTACAAAGTATGCCTAGTGACCAGCTACGTAGACATCTGGTTATTATACATTCTGCCTTATCAAGTGCAGCTTGTATCATACAGCCAAATAAAACAAGAATTGAAACAAAAGATCTGCGTAAAGATATATTGAAGGCTTATACTTTAACTTCATCTAAAGATCATTTACGAATACTCAGTAGACAGCAGATTATAGAAGAAAGAAAAGAAATGCTTGAAAATTTGAATTATCAGAAAGAGGCTGAAGAAAGAAAATTATTAGAAGATAAACAGCAGAAGTTACGTGAGGCAGAAAAAGAAAGAATGGCTAGAGAAACAGAGGAGAGAAACAAGCAAAGGCTTTTGAAGGAACAAACTGAAATGAAAAGAAAAGTTGTTATGGAAAAAATTGAGCAACTGAAGAAAACTGAAATAGGTTCACGAATATTTGAAGGTATGGATGAAGGAGAATTGCAGAATTTAGATCCTGATGATTTATTAAATAAACAAGTTGAGCAGATTGATAGAGAAAAGAAGGAATTACAGATGAAACTTCGTAATCAGGAAAGAAAAATAGATCATATAGAAAGAGCCAAAAGGATTGTAGAAATTCCGTTATTGCAGGCACAGTATGAGGAATTAAAAAAACTAGATTTAGAGTTTTGGGAAGAGCATGAGACAGAAAGAATTAAAGCAATTAATGATGAAAGAGCATTAGCAGTGAAAGAGAGTCAACGTTTGGTAAGAATGAGAGAAGATAAAGACAAATTCCTTGATCGTTTGAAGGCAGCTCGTTCTTCTGTTTATGAAGAAAAAATGGCTGAGTTTACTAAGATGTTAGACGAAGAAAGGAATAAACGTTTTGCTGAAAGAAAGAGGAGAAGAAGGGAAGATAGAAGAGAAGCATGGTTGTTAGAACAGGAGGAAAAGAAGCAACGTCTGATAGAAGAACAGCAGAGACGGGAGCGGGAAGAATTAGAGGAAATTGAAGCACAAAAGTTAGCTAAGTTAGAGGAGATTGAATCTAAGAAACGTGCAAAAGAAAGAGAAATTGAAGAAAGATTGAGACAAGAACAGGAAAGTGCTTTAGAACGTAAGCGTGAAGAAGACCAAAAGCTCTCAAGAGAGAAAAGTAGAGAGCCTGATAGTTCTAAAAAGTCTGCCAGCTGGAGGGAGCGAGAACAAGAGAAGAAGCAAAGTTGGGCCCCTCAAGACAAATCTGATAAAGATCGTGAATTAGAACGGGATGATAAGTCCTCTGACTGGAGAAGGCAGGAAGAACCTAGAAAGTTTGAAGATAGGGAACGAAGTGATGGTTGGAGGAGAAGGGATAAAGGCAGTGAAGAAGATAGAAGCTGGAGAAAAGATGATACCCGTTCATCTAATCAACCTTCATCACAAAAATCTCTCTCTGGCTGGAGAGAACGAGAACAGGAGAGACCTAAGAGAGATGTAGAAAATCCAATCAGCCGTAGACGTGAAGACGATAGGGATACAAGTTTTAATTCCTCCAGGGAGCAAGGGAGGGATTTTAATTTCCCTTCTAAGACGACATCCGGTTGGAGAGATAGGGAACAAGAGAAACGTCCAGCTTCTGCTTGGACTACCCGAGAGAGAACTGATAGAGATCGTGAAACTGGTAATGAAGATAAGGCCCGAGACTGGAGAAGACGAGATGAACCTAGAAAATTAGATGATAGAGATGGCGCACGAAGTGATGCTTGGAAAAGGAGAGAAAATCCGGAACCAAGAAAATTAGATGACAGGGATATGTCACGAAATGATGGTTGGCGAAAAAGAGATGCTCCTGAACCTAGAAAATTTGATGATAGAGATCAACCTCGAAGTGATGCTTGGAAGACAAGAGAACCCAGGAAAGATGATGATAAAAGTAGTTGGAGAAGAGATGATAATCGATCTTCACAACTTTCCTCTGCTTTTAATAAATCTAAATATCCAAATCCAAAGAACTAAATTACTTCTATGTACACAGGTATTGGATAATATCAAATTATAATACTATGAACTAGTGTTTTCCTTAGGATTAAAGAAGACAAGGGTACTATACCAAAATAAAAGAGGTAATTTTTCTTTAAAAAAAATTTTTTTCTTTGACATTATTTGTACTCAAACTGAGCTCTCATTTTATGGTAGAGTTATTAAATTTTATTCCTTTGATAATTGAGTAAAACTAAATTTAAATAACAAAACTGATTTTAAAGACTACAATTAAATTTTTTTAAATATAGCTTAAATAGGTTTTATCTGGAAAATTTCCAGTTAAAGTAGAATTAGAAAAATGAGTCAGGGTAAAATTTTTCAGTTAGAAAGAAGTCAGAGTGCCCTCTTCAAAATGCCTAGGGAAAACACTATATATTTACTAGTAAAAGTGCATACATTATATGAATTTAATTTTATCAACAGCCTCAATTTAAAAAAAATTAAAATTAATGGGTTGTTTACTTCTGTTTATTTTTAGTTTTGTATATTAAGGTACTAAAAGAGTTCAATTTAAGTAATCGTACATGGCTATCTGCTTATGCATTGTTTTTATTTCTACAAGATGTAATAAACTGAAACAATTTTCCTTTAGAGAAATGGTCTAAAATCAAGGTGTTTTTAATTTTGTATTTACATTGACTCCATTTAAATTTTTTTTTATTTTCAAACAATAAGACTATTATATTTACATGCATTTTGATTAAAAAAATTTTTAAATTCTTAAAGAGCAAATATACAGTGTTATTTTCATACTAATCAAGAACTATGTTTATTATCATCTTCTGTTGTCAGTTGCCACAGCATCATTGAAGGTTGCAACAATTTTAAATCATACAACAATTTTTGTTTTATTGAAATTATAATAACTGGTTTTAGTTACTTAAAATATTTTTCTCTGTATCTAATAACTTGAAAAATAGTTTGTCAATGCAAGATATTTGCTTTATTTGAATAGATGTGGTTTAAGAAATTAATATTTAAATTCACTATTAAGTACATACTAATGAAGAACTCTCTTTATGCTTTTCTGAATTATTATTAGCTTCAGTCCGTTGCTCTACCAACGGAGTTATTATATATATATATATATATAAAATTATAAAATAAGTATATATAAATAATTGAAAGGATTAACTTCCTTCAAGTGACTTATTCTACTGTTTGGAAGTGTATTACTTTCTTGAAGTATAATAGATAATACATCAACAATTACATTTTTTCCCCAAAAATTTTATAATCATAGTTATTATTGTCAAATTTTCTTCTATTTAAATTATTTTAATGACTTCTAATGTTCTGGTAAATACTGAATGCAGTAAGTTTTGTTGTATTTTTATAATGCATATTTTTCTAATGCTTTTATAACTATTATATTCTGGTTTTGGATAATTATATACGGAGTTCTGAAAAACTTGTTATAAGCATTGAAAACATAATTTGGTTAATAAACTGTCAGAGCCTTATTGTTGTTTGTATCATTCAGATGTATATCAGTTTTCCTTGTATATCTCAATATTTACACTATGTATATGTTAGAATTCCTAATGCAACAATTTGGTATAGCCATATATAATTCTCAAGTATAATTATCTCATAACCACATATACTCTTATATGTAATTATGACTGTGTAATCATTTTTTTTTTTTTTTTTTTGAAAATTTGTTTTACTTTAAAACGTAGAGTGTTTGTTGTACACTGATAAGCTATGTAGTGACACAATGTATTTTGGTGTTTCTTAGAATTCTTAATTAAAACTGTCCACTTTTTTGTGTGTTTCAAAATATTCTGTCAAACATAACTCTCTCTTATACCTATCAGTGCCAAACTGATGATTTAGATTTCATTGGATATCTTGGATATGTTATCCATGTACTCTTATACCTGTCAGTGGCAAACTGATGGTTTAGATTTCATTGGATATCTTGGATATGTTATCCAAGCTGTTTACTTACTTGCGTTTAATATTTTCACCAGGTCACCTCCCTTCTCCCCCCTTATTTGTCTTTTAACAATTTTGTTTATATTCTAATACAACAAATCTTAGATTATAATTGATTTTCAAAGATCATTTTCTGTTCTAATTATATTTTAAATATTTACTTTCGTTATTTTAGCTACATACGTTTAACTTAATTTTAATGTCTTTATATGCTTATTTAAAATGTTCAAAGACTTTTTATAAGCATAGATTTTCTTTTCAATATGTTTAAAATTCCATGAAAAGTTTATCCAAATTTTGTTTTAATAAAAAAAAAAAATTTTATGAGTTTGCTAACATGTTGTTGCCAAATATTCCTTTTAAAAGGATGTTTAAAATAGTTTTTTACAAAATATTTTCTTAGTGAAAATGCAAGTAATTTGAGAGGTTTAGTAAGCTCATAAACCTTCTTTTTCAAATTACGTATTTTTAAAAATGTTTTCAAATAAGATTTAAGTCCAGCTTTTGAAAAAAATACTTGTTTTGCTAATTTTATTTATTAATAAACATTCATAACAATGGATAATTTTTTTTTTTTTTTTGTGAAGTGCACAAAATCAGGAAAACTTAAAATGAATTTGAAGTTCATTATTCTAAAATTCAAAACAGCATCACTGTAAAGTTATTAATGAGAAATTAAGCATCATATTCATATTATACATCTAATTAGTATTGGTGGCTCCTTTGACAATTTTATAACTGAGAAATATTTTCAAATAGTTTTTAAAATTTTTGCAGATTGAAAACATAATTTTATGTACAGTTTAGGAATGTTTGATGATTTATACATTATAGCTTTACAGCAATATTTTATTCAAATAATTTAAAGCTTTAGATCAGTGATTTTTAACATGGGGATGCATGTTCACCTGGGGAGGCAAGAGTGGTATTCAGGGGATGGTTTTCCAAAAATGTGTTGCATGTAATTTACTAATATTAGTCATGTGTTTTAGGCCTAACAGGTGCATAGGGTCTGAAGATCATCCGGGGGGGGGGGGGGGACTTAGAGATAAAAATGTTTAGAATCACTGCTTTAGATGATGCATTAAATTTGCTGCAAAATCAGTTGAGGTGTTAGATTTTGATATTACCGAGTATACTTTACATACTTTAATTTTTAAAAGTTGATCTTATTTTGGAATCCCTTTGACATGGGATCATTCATTTATGTTCTATTCTGAATTAAACCCTGTCAGATATTCTATGGTTAGATGTAAAAATGGTTTAGGGTGTTTGTATTAAAAAGGAGATGTTGAACCATTGTTATTTGCTGTGCTTTAAATTATCATTAACAATGAATTCACAAAGTTTGTTTACCATTTTTATTTTTTTTTATTACTTTATATATCCTTTGACATGTTGTCATTCACTAAATTAAAACCTTGCAGATATTTTACAGTTAAATGTAAAAATGTTTTACGGTGTTTATATTTCAAAAGAGATGTTTAACCATTGACGTTTGCTGTGGCTCTTTAAATTGTCATTAACAACGAGTACACAAAAAGTTTGGTCAGCATTTTTTTTTTTTTTTTTACTTTATATCTATACATAAATATATTTACCAGTTATACAGTGTCAGAAAATATTTATAAACCACACTCATTGTTCACCGTATAAAATTCTTTTGGTGGTATGTATGTACATTTATCATGCAATTGTATAACAAAATCTAAAATATGAGGCCTGTAATAGTATTTTAAAATGCTCATTTTATTTTAATTCTTTAATCTAGGCATTCATACTATAAAATTAGGCATTTGAAGCATTCAGTTAGATGTATATTTGTGCAGAAATAAAATTTATACTTAGCATATACAGGTTATACATACAGCTGTATCTCATGACAAGGCTGTTAAAATTTAGGTATTTGTAATATTAGTTAACGACTTTAAGTGGTATGATTTCATGAAATGTTTTGAAATATTGTACAGGGTTTTTTTTGGTGGGGGAGGGGGTTCTTTTGTGTGTGTGTATATAGAGGATAAAAAGCATAAGTTTGAGTAGAAAGTAAATGTTCTTCATGGTCACTTATTTTTTTTACTTAGCAATAGTAAATTATGGCTCTGGTTACATTTTATCTTGCCTCTTAAAAGGACCAGTCTGTTCTCCTTTGGGATTTATGGAATGCTTATTTTTATTATAGTGTGTGTTCATTTGCATAATTCAAATGTGGCTGTATTTTAGCAGTTTTTCTTTGGTCTCATGGTTTTTTTCAGTCTTCACATTTTATGTTTATATACTATATTTCAAAATAGCTCAGTAAATTATCTTACATTTATTTCTAAAAATGTTTCTTCTGGTCCATAAATGGAGACATGAATGCATTTCATATTTTCCTTTCAAATGTTTGATAGTATAAGAATAAAAAAAAATTTGATTATTTTAATTAAGAATTTATTGTAATTTTATCTGTTTCCAAATAATTTGTTGCAAAACTTGTGTAGTATTAAGAGTTGCACAAATTTTGGTAAAATAAAATATTCAGTCTCAAAGTGTACTAAATAGCATTCATAAATTTTATATTTTTAATGATATTCTTTTAGATCTACATGGGATTTTTTTTTTTTAGGCTCCACATTATATATATAATTGTAACTCTATTCTATTGTTTAGAGTAATGCTGTTCCCAAAAGGTAGACAATTGACATGTTAGAGCAAAATTGTTTTGATTTTAAATGAATAATTCAATTTTGCATGAAAAATCACTCAAAACATGTTTGAAATTATCAATTTTTAGTATTGTAGCATCAGTGTTGTTCTAAATGCTATAACTATTTTTTTTAAAAATATATTATAGTTTGAAAATTTTAAATGTTTCCCTAGCATCTCATCTGGACTCATAAAACCTACTGACATAGTGATGTCTCAAGTGGTGGCAAAGCAGTGATTAAGTCAAAAATGTTTAAAAAGTTTTTTTTTTTTTTTAAACATGGAGCTTGTTTTATATACTTCCAGAATTTTTGCTTCAGGAAGATAAAAAATATTAAGTAATTTAATCATTTCTCCCTCTTCCAAAGAATAAATTATAGCTGATTTTTTTCTCCTTTTTTTCTTAAAGGGGTCTTCAGGGGAGATATAAATTATTATGATGGTCACTAGAGAAATATATTTGTATGGTAAATCTCATTGACTCAAGTTCTAATAAAATAATTTGTTTTATCTCAAATTATAATAAAATGGCTTTCATAAATTTGAATATTTCAATGTTATTCTTTTAGATCTATGTAGGATATACATCAGGGGTGTCAAACTTGTGGCCCGTGACGAACATTTTTGCAGCCAGGCCAATATATTGGTACACAATAATATATAATAAAATAACCGACGCAGAATTATAATAAGATAGGAAAAATTCCCGAATTTTTTTTTTAATTATACTCTTTTTTTACTATTATTAAACAATGCGTATATTTATGTTGAATGTACTGTAATTAGGTAAATACATTATTTAAGCATAAATAATATCTAAAATATGTCAAAAGTTAAGTCACTGACTCTTTTACAGAGGAAAAATGTTGAAATAATTTTTAAAAAACCAAACAAAATGCTTTTAGAAAAGTTAATTAAATGTCAAGTGTCAGAACGTAAACATTAAATTTTCCTGTTCTTTTATATATGTTTATTATAATGTATTATTTAAAATAAACCTACGTTTCTATTAATATTGATTTTTTTGCGGCCCACCTATAGTTAAACCTTGTTTGTTTGGCCCAAGTTAGCCTTTGAGTTTGACACCCCTGCTCTACATAATGAATAACAGTAACTATGCTATTGTTCACTAAGTAATTTCTTAGTAATGCTGTACCCAAGCATAGATGATGGACTTTGACAGTGGGAAAAAAATCTAAAGGGTTTTGATTTTTAAATGAATGATTCAATTCCGCATAAGACATCACTCATAAGAGGTTTGAATTTATCAGATTTTAGTATTGTAACATCAGTGTTATTCTAAATACAGTCATTCTTTTTCTTTATTTATTATAGTTTGAACAATTTAAATGTTTACTCCCAGGCTTCTCTCATCTGGACTCATAAACATGTAAAATCATAAACTGACTTAATGATGTGTCAAGTAATAGCTAAGGAGTGGTGTTAGTCTCAATATCTGATTAGTAGAATAGTTCATTTAATTGCAGAAACCAAACATTTAAGAATTATTCATTGTCCTGTGCTGAATACAAATAACTATACTCGGTGTATGCTGTATAATTATTGAAAAAAAATATTTGTAAAAGTACATTTAACATTTTTAAGTACCATGAAATCTATTTATAAAGGAATTCCTTGAACTAGACATTAAACGAATAAAACTGCAAACCAGAGTCTACAGGCTCAAGTCTCCCTATTGGCATGGCTCTTTAGCAGTGTTTGGTATCTGCTTAACTCAATATGTCTGGGTCTGTTTAACCCTTTAGTCGTAAAAAATAACTGGCAGTCTGAGGAAATCTAAACTATTTTAAAACTTTAAGAATTTATTTTTTTTTACTTCAAACATGTTTTCTGTACTTACATAATTTATGTGAGGATAGTAAAATGATTGATTAATATCATATTATCAATTCTTCCTTTTCAAAACAAATTAAGTTGAATTTAAAAAATAAAATGGGGTC
The DNA here is from genome assembly GCA_907164885.2 of Dolomedes plantarius. Taxonomy (NCBI): domain Eukaryota; kingdom Metazoa; phylum Arthropoda; class Arachnida; order Araneae; family Dolomedidae; genus Dolomedes; species Dolomedes plantarius. The sequence goes on along the minus strand of OU015491.1, from coordinate 145,311,310 downwards.
AGCTTCAGTGGCAGTATTAAATATTCTTATAATGGTCACTAGAGAAATATTTCTGTCTAGTAAATCTTAACTTAAGAGTTGTGAAAATCCTGGTAGAATAAAGTGTTAAATCTCAAATTATACTAAACCGCATTCATAAATCTGAATTCTTTTAGATCGATATGGGATTTCTTAAGGTTCTACATAAAATTTGAAAAAATTATAAAATAAATAATAGTAATTCTTCTGTTGCTTACTGAGTGATTTCTTAGTAATGCTATACCTAAAAATAGACGATGTGGGAGTAAAATCTAAATGGTTTTGATTTTAAATGAATAATTCAATTCTACATAAAACATCACTTCTTAACATGTCTGAAATTATCAGATTTTAATATTGTAACATCAGTGTTATTCTAAATGCTTGCAGATTAGAGAGTAAGTTTTTATATTTTAATTATAATTTTATTTTCGGTGTGAAATAACTTGCATTCATAAATTTAATTATTTTAATTGTATTTTCTTAGATCTAGGTGGATTTTTTTAGGCTCTACATAATAAATAATAGTAATTCTATTCTATTGTTTACTGAATAATGCTGTACCCACAGATAAATGATTGATTTAGACACGTGAGAGCAAAATCTAAATTGTTTTCATTTTAATTTAATAATTCAATTCTACATAAAACATTACTTCTAAATATGTTTGAAACTAACAGATTTTAGTATGGTAACATCATTGTTATTATAAATGCTTGTAGATTAGAAAGTAAATTTTTATATTTTAATTGTAATCTTAATTTTGGGTGCAAAATAACTGGAGTTTATTTTTGCATTGTCAAAAATATTTTTTTTAATAAAGCTTCAGTTTTTTTAAGTGCTTCAGTTAAATATTTTTTTAAACTATCCTGACTACTATTATTTAATGACACGTAGTCTGTAAAACTTTCCTTTCTTAACTGAGGATGGTGGTTCGGTTGTTTGTATTGGGGATCTTATTCAGTTTTACTTAAGAACAAAAACAACAAAAAAAAAATATTTTATGCATTTTAACATAAACTGAGTGATTCAGTTTTAGGAGAACAAAAAAAAACTATCTTTCATGAACTTAAATAAAATTTTCAGTTCTTTTACATAAATTGGAGACTTAACAATTCAAAACGTGTGTTTTTATCATGAAAGCTTTCACTTTTTTTTTCTAAGTAGCTGAAAATTCAGAAAAGTGGAACCCATTGTGGCTACAAGATTCAGATAAGGGACCGATTGTAGTATTAGTGGCGTTTGTAGGAACATTCAGAAAAGTAACTTCATTTGCCACGTTCTGATTGGCTCACCGTGGTTGGTGAGGGGAACCTTGGAAATGATGCTAAATTTTGGTCCTTTTAGATTATATGTTTTTATAATCTTCTAAGTTTTGAATTCTGAGATTATCGTTTTTACCCCATAGGTTTTTTTTTTCTTTCCCCCTCTCTCTCTCTCTCAGCAAGACTTGTTAAAATAAAATGCTCCAATATAAGATAAAATAAAAAGCAAAATATAGTGATTAAACTCTCAAAAGTCGAAGACGAGCAACAGAGGACCGCAAGCAGCAAAGATTTTAAACCCTGGGATCAAACCTAGGATGGGAGAGAACTATCAAGCAATCCGTGCTTGAAAACAGGCCAAAAAAACGAAGCAAGAGGATGAATTTGTATTACACAGGTTAAAAAAGATCAAGCTTAACTACTGGTCGAGAGCAAAATGTGTCCCGTAACCTGATTGGTTGACGAAACAGGGTTAAGGAGCTTAGCAGAAGATATTAACAGGGAGGATAGTTTACAAATTGACCATGAGGATTCACAGAGGCATATTACACCAACGAGACAACACACTTCCTTTGTCAAAAAAAACGTACGAGGATGTGACTGCATATAATTAGGGAAAAAAAGGGAGGGGAAATTAAGTGGTCTAGAATGAATTTAAGGAAAACGGAATGACATAAGAAATTTTTTTTTTAATTATGGGAAAGAAGAGTTGGGAGTTATCCCAGTGTCAAGCACTAGAGTCGCTCTAAGTCTGCTATTAAATTCTCCATTGTTATAATCAGGAAGGTTGCCATTTTCTTCATTAGGGATGGAGTAAAGACTTATAAAATTTAGTGGTGAGATTAATTATAGCCAGGCGAATGGGTTCTATATTTAGATCTTTGTGGAGGGAGTAGTTAGTGTTATATATATTGGCTTTAGTGATTAGACGTAAGGTTTTATTTTGTGTGCATTGCAATTTCTGGACATGACTGTTAGCCACTGACCCCCATACAGGTACTGCATAAAGAAGTATAGGCCGAAGTACTGTTTTGTAAAGCAGAAGTTCATTTTCTATACTCACCACCTTCTGTTACAGGAGGTGGGCGATATCTTTTCTAGCTTTAAAAAATTTGCAGATATTATTTTTCTTCCAAGTAAGCTTTCTATCCATGAAGATACCTAAATATTTCACTTTCCTTTTAAAGGGGATAAGCTGACCATAAACATTAACTGGGGATGGGGGAATCATGTATGAAAAGAAGATAGCTTTTGTTTTACTGGGATTTAATTTAATACGCCATTTATCAAAACAGCGTTAAAAAATGTTAATGTGATGTTGGAGGTAAGTATGCATTTATCTGACATGGTTTTTAGCGAGAATGGCTGTGTCATCAGCATAGAGGGCAAAGTGTTCGGGGTGGTGGGGATATCATTTATAAATAAGTTAAATAAGACGGGTCTGAGTTTCGAACCTTGAGGAACTCCCGCATTAACAGAGCGTAGGGCTGAAGTGGTACCAGAATAGCTTACAGCAAAAGTTCTCTGAAAGATAGGATTGTACAAGTTTAATTAGGGCAGCTGGCATTTTAAATTTAATGAGTTTATAGATAAGGCCATAGTGCCAGACAGTATCAAAAGCTTTAAGAATATCAAAGAAGACAGCACCAGTCTGCATTCTGTTCTGTAGTCCATCATGGATGTACTCAGTAACACGAAGCATCTGAAGTGTGGTAGAATGTTTGGGTCTGAAACCAAATTGGGCATTAGAGAGAATATGCTATCGATAAAATTATGAATACGCCTACAAAAAATGTGTTCAACCGCTTTAGAAAGAGAAGATAATGGGCCTGTAGTTTTTCGGAAGGGAAGAATCCTCACCAGGTTTATGAATTGGGAAAATAATGGCCGATTTCCAGGTATGCGGGTAGTATTTAAATTTAAAGATGTTATTAATTAAATCAGTTAAATAGTTGGCATAATGAAGGGGGAGATTTTTAATGGCATTGGTGATACCGTTTTGACCAGGGGCTTTTCTATTAGGGAGGGCGTTAATTGCATTAAACACTTCGCTAACAGTGGTTTTTCGATCTCACTATTTTGATAACTGGACTGAAAGTTTTGGAGGATATCATAGCCTTTATCAATTGTAGTGGGGGTTGATTTGGGTTTCATAATTAGCTGCTAAGGCCTCAGTTTTGTCAGTCACTAGTTAAGATACCAGAACTGGAGTTAAAGGTTGAAAGGGGCTTATGGGGTTTCCTAATTCTTTTAAGATATTGCCAAATTTAGTTATCATTGGGAGATAGTGACTCAATAAATTCTTTCCATTTATTATTTTTTATTTTAATTTTAACCTGATTGTCGAGATTTTTATAATTACTAAGCATTCTGGGGTCCTGAGTTTGCTGCCAAATTTTCCTGAAATGGTTCCTATATTTAATTAGGTCAACAATATAATGGGGTAGTTTATGATAGAACTGTTAGGGAGAGTGGACCTTAGCAGATTCAAGCGCACTTTGGTCTTAGTGATAGAGGTAACAGTACCATCTATGTCATCAGGACTGTTAATATCATTAAAGGGTGGGGGGAGTTGTTATCAAATTTAGTGAAGGACTGCCAGTTAGTATGATAAGGAGAAATGATAGAAGGGAGCACAGTGTTGAAGTTAATGTCAAGTTTAACAGGTAAGTGGTCAGAGGATAAATCATTAATAGTATTAATCTCATATGGATAGTGAATGTTGTTTAAAAAGGCAAAGTAAATGATGGATTGGGAGCCTGAAACACCAAGCCTGGTGTGGTAAAGTGGGAAAGCAATATCAACAGAGTTATCAATGGAGTAGGAATTCATTTCAGTACCATATCTGGTAACTGAACGATCATTCTGGCAGTTCCAATGGGGGTGGTGAGCGTTAAAGTCCCCAAAAAGTATAACTTTATGGTCAAGATTAAAAAGTTCATTAGATACGGGTCTACCATCGATAATTCTGAAATAAGTGGAAACAAGGGTGAGAGTAGTACTAGAGTTTATCCAAATTTTAACAATTATGTTTTCAATGGTATGTAAGTTAATACTGGGGAGATGGTTATGTTTAATATTCCGTTTGACATAGATCGCCGTGCCACCGAAACGTAGGGGGCCTTTAGTATTAGGATCAAGGCGGGGAGTGACGTACAGACTGCAGTTTTGAATTTTAAGAGATCTGGGGATGGGACACTTCACCTGTACCAGAATAAGATCGACGGGGTTCTTAATAACAAACTCCCGAAGCTCATGAATACGTGTACGCAAGCCATCAGAATTCAAGCTCAGAACAGAAATTGCAGACGAAGTACAGGGGAACATTAAGGGGCAGAAGAGGTGGCAGTCTCTTGTGAGGCAGCAGAAAGTATGATAGTTATTGACGGTGAGTTAAGTTTATCAACTAAGTAATTAAAATCTGGTATATTCATTTCGTAACAGAGTTGTTTAATTTCTTTAAGAACATCCCTAATTTTTAGAAGTTTATTTAGTGTGCCGTCAAAGATTCCCATAAGCGTCACTCTAGAGGTTGGAGTTTCAGTAGCAGTATTAGCAGGAGTTACTATATTAGTGGTTTGTTCAGTCGTTATAGTGGGACGAGGGTAGTTATTGGGTTGAACAGCCAGGCTGTAAGAAATTGTTGAATTTACGGGTTTGCTAGCAAAGGTATTTCCTGACGTGGTTGGGACAATTAGTTGGGAAGTATAATTACCAGCTTTGGACGCTTCTTTTATGGTCTTAATTTGGTTGCGTCTAATTTTTACCTGTTCCGGGTGAGCACTGCAAAAACGATAGTTTGATGGGTGGTCACCATTACAATTAGCTAATTTTTCTGGGGTGTCACGTGGTTTAGTACAGGCTCCTGGTGAGTGTGCACCAGCACACTTCATACAGATAGGCTGTCGAAGGCAAACTTCACTACTATGGTGGAATTTTTGGCAGTTGAAGCATTTCTTGGTACCTTTGAATTTGTAGGCTTCAACCCTAACTACGAAACTTAAAAAGTGCCGGATTTCATATATATGCTCAAGAGTCTTATTTTGTTGGAGGTGCCATAAGAAAATCGGGAGAAGTTCCTTGGTGTGATTTAACACCAAGGAACCTCTCCCGATTTTTGAGTTGTGAAACTCTGTTCACGTCAAAACCAAATTCTACGATCTGTTTTTTGACTTCCTCTACTGGAATGTCAATGGGGATACCTTTGATTAGGACTGAAGAGGCTTTTCAGTCTTGGGTTTTTTTCCAAAAAATTCAGTTTTAGTTGCGATAAGGTACCTTTGGATATTTCTATATTGATCAATGGTGGTGGGAAAGATCTTAAGAAACTGTCCTGAGTCAGTTTTGGGCAAATCAAATTGGATTAGGTTGTTTATATTTTCGATAATTTTTTTCTGGTTTAGGCTCTATTTCTACTTGATGGTATCCTCCGTTATAATTTCATCATCAGAAATTTTCTCTGGGGGGGGGGATTTATTTCTGGTTTCGATGACATCCGATTTTGCCTGGTTTAATAAGTTTTCGCGAGCAACTCGCTTACCTTGTGGCTCATTACCTTCATTACTTCTATTTTTTACTAGATTTTTTAACTACCGGAGTAGTATTAAATTTACTCACAATAGTGATTAGGTTTTCTTAATTATCAAAGTTAGGACCAAGGGTGAAAGTAACATTGTACTTCCACATACCTGATAATCTGCTGAGTCATCGTCGAGGCCAGTTGAGCTGCAGATGTTCGCCAGTCTCATCCAAAGTTTGTATAATGAAGTCGATCGAATTCTTGAAGTCCTTAAATTCAGGCGACTTATCACCACAGATCTTGAGAAAGTTCAAGATGTTTGGCATTTCATCAATCTGAAGATGATGAGGGTCAAAGTTTTAGAAAGCAACAGCTGGATCTAAATAGCATTCCATAACAGCATTCGCCTCATACAGTGGCTCCCAAAAGTGTTCGTACACTTACGATTTTCAATGAAATAGGGGTCTATCCACTAATTAGAATGACTATTTCAGAATGGTTATTTAATAATAAGATCTATAATCTATTCTTAACAAAACTACATGAAATATTTTGAAAACATAGTAAAACTTTATTTTTAAGAAACCAGTAATCAAAAAGTAACAAAAACTTTACCTCACAAAAGTCATCGTACACTGAAATATTTTCGGATAAATTCATAATTAAAATTATTGTCTGGCGTTTTATTTTTATTTTTGAATTGTGGTGGCATTTAAAATATCGTTTGGCTTTAATTTTTGCTTGCCTACTCCGTAATATTCTATTTATTATTTGAAAATGGCTCGTAGTCGAAAAGAAACAACAAACAGCATTCGAAAATTGATTATTTTTCATCATAGTAGTGGGGTGATGGCGGAATGGCTAGGGCGCTGGCATTCGGTTCAGATCCTGTGGGTTCGAGTCCCACTGTTGGCACGGATGTTTGTAGCCGTTCGGAATCGGCTTTAGACTGTAGGTTCCGGTCTAATTTGCCCTCGTGTAGCAAAAACTTGACCGTAGCGCTCCAAACCCAACCATCATCATAGTAAATCAGTTCCGAATATTGCTAAATTACTTAATTTGTCCCATTCTACTGTGCAGTATGTGATAAAACGCTTTAAAGAAGAAAATCGGATCCAAAACAAGGTAAGATAAGGTCGTCCGGCAAAGTTAACAAAACGTGATCAGAGATTTATAATTGGAAATTTTTTGAAAAATCCACGTTTGAGTGCTGTAAAAGTTTCTGCAGAATTTAATGAAACATTTTCTACTTCAATTTCACCTGAAACTGTTCGAGAAGTTCTCAGAGCAGCTGGATTACTTGGGCGATCTGCCCGTAGAAAATTTTTTGCGAGTGAGAAAATCAGAAAGCTGAGACTTTTTTTCGCATTATCAATGATAAATAAGCCCCAAACGTATTGGAATAATGTCTTATTTGCCGATGAAAGCAAGTTTAACATTTTTGGTTTCGATGGGCGTATATTTGTATGGAGAAAAAAAAAATGAGGAACTTAATCCCAAGAACTTAGTAGGAACAGTTAAGCATGACAGTGGAGGTATCCTTGTGTGGGGGTGCATGCCAGCATCAGGACTAGGTAATTTGGTATTTATTGAAGGCATAATGAACCCTGCTGTTTATTTAAACATTTTAAGAGAGAATTTAAAATTATCAGCCCAAAATTTGGGTATTGGAAACAAATTTGTTTTTTTATCAAGATAACTATCCTAAGCACACGGCTGTCAACGTTCGACTCTGGTGTCTATAATTGTCCACAAGTTTTAAAAACACCACCTCAATCGCCAGATTTAAACGCAATAGAACATATTTGGAGAGAACTCGTGGTTCGAGTACGAAAACACGACATTCACACGAAAAGCGAACTAAAAACAATTATGATGGAAGAATCTATGAACATTGATGCAGACATTACAAAAGAACTAGTGCAATCTATTCCCAGACGTTTAAAAGCTGTTGTGGATGCTAAAAGATATCCTACTAAATATTAATTTAACGAAACATTAGAATAGTTACTGATATGTAAAGATTTTTTACAAGTGTACGATGACTTTTGTGAGATAAAGATTTTGTTACTTTTTGATTATTGGTTTCTTAAAAATAAAGTTTTACTGTGTTTTTAAAATATTTCATGTAGTTTTGTTAAGAATAGATTATAGATCTTATTATCAAATACCCATTCTGAAATATTCATTTTAATTAATGGATAGACCCCTATTTCATTGAAAATCGTAAGTGTACGAAAACTTTTGGGAGCCACTGTACGTCTTCTCTCTACCGAGGCAGAAGGGAGAATCTCGCAGGAGCGGCAGTACAAACGTCAGAGACGGAAGGGTCAGGAGAAGTGTTTTCTCCAACATTCATAATCGGTAGCATAGACGGGGATTTCATTATATTAAAAAACTTCAATCCACTGTTGTCAGAAAATGGCTTCAAATATGCAACTGAGCTCAAGCTTTGAGAAATGATTTTGAAAATATGAAGAGACGTATTGCAGACGATAAATATGTACAAGCTATAAATAGCAATCAATATGGTAAAAAGATTGATATAAGCATTCGACGGAATCTTTATAAAGTTACTTTGTTTGCTAAATTGTCAAATAAATTTTAATACTGTACAAGGTGGCTTAACTTAATCAGCAGTATGGGCAGCTGACGTCATACATGTGTTACTCGGTTACAGAACCAGAGCGGTAAGAGTACCTAGAATGTTTTCACTCTGAGGTCAGGGAGGGTACTATCCCCCCAGATACCACCCCTGGGGTGCTCGATCAAAATTGCGGTGGCACCTGGCTAAATCGGATTCCGACCCTTGTGATGCCGTTATAAACCGGAGCCGCAGCCCGCCAGCCTATATGGACCTGATCAGGAATGAATTCTGGCCAGGGGGGGGGGGGCATTAGAAACAACAACAGAATGTTTTCAGCAGGTTGGAAAATTCAGTGATGTGAGCGGCGTGTTATGCAAATTGAAAATTTCACTCAACCGGGGATCACTATGCTGTAAGTGACGTCATCCCTGAAAAGGAACATAATGAGTGTGGGATCTGAATATTCTTTTATCCAATTGCTTTCTTTAATTGAATATCAAATAAGGCTTCTTACCTTGTTCCCACGTGGTTCTTTTTTGCTGCTGGTTATTCTGTACATCAAGTTGCTATCTTATTCTTAATGAATATGAAAATTGAAGTCACACTAAAACAACACTACGAATGAATATTATTATATTTTCCTTGGTTAGATACGTTACATTACATTACGGACGATAAAAGATATACAATTTCTAGGCTAACTATTTACAAAAATTTAATATTAATTATCGGAAGTTTCTCATTTCTGACTGAGACGTCTATCATGCTTCGCGATCAAAACAGTTCTAATCGTCGTTACATAAAGTCCCAGATAAGCTGGGAAATTGTCTGGTGATGCTGCTGTTACGTCACCTGATCGCGTTCTTTCGAATTCGGCGACATATTCCCACCTTGAGTATGGAAGATGTCTGAAATACTCAATTTGGTAGCCGATTATGTCCCAGTCTATCAACGGGTTTCACCATCCGGCCGTACTTGGTCTTTTTAAGCTGCCGTAACTGAGACAGATATTTCCTGACAGATATTGTCGCAGGTTCAAGTCCTCAACTTGGTTTCTCTGGAGCTCTAAAGGACAAAGACGTTGGTAAGGACGCAAAAGTTCTCCTGTTTTGGTTTTCACTCTTGCAAGTCGGGATTGACCATCCTTCCCTGGGTATAATTTTAATTTTATCACCTTTGCTAATGGCCAATCAATACGTCTCAGCTGACCATCATCTATGAAGACTAGATCGCCTTCTTTGATCTCGACACTTGTTTTTCGAGTTTTTGTGCACTCTCTTAAATATCCCAGGTATTCACTGCGAAACCGGCGATGAAGATCATTTCCGATTTTCTGTCTGTATGCGTATCTTCTGTGCATTATTGTCTCATCGATACTGTTGAAGTCTGGCACTCCTGTGTCACGAATATCTTTCATGAACATCTCTGGAGTCAAAGCTATTAAATCTGATGAATCTTCTGATATATATGTTAAGGGTCTGGAGTTGATAATACTTTCTGTATCACAGATAATTGTGTACAATTCCTCTAGTTGCAAGCAGGCTTTTCCTATCACCCTTTTCAGTATTGACTTGAAGATTCCTATTAACCTCTCCCAAAATCCTCCATACCAGGGCGCTGATGGTGGGATAAGCTTCCAATGAATTTTCCTTGTGGTTGCGTAATCTTGAATGTTTTCCCAGTTAACTGTGTTCAATTCTTTTCTGCTGCCTATCATATTTGTGCCATTGTCGGAGTATATGGTGTGCAGCCTGCCTCTTCTGGCGATGAATCGCCTTAAAGCTTGCAACAGTCCATCAGTTGAAAGGGTTGTGGTAATCTCCAGGTGAACCGCTCGAAAAACTGCACATGTAAACAGTACTACCCAGCATTTTCTACCATCCCTTAGAAATAGTGGTCCACACAGATCGAACCCTGTAATATCGAAAACGTTGGCATCACGAACTCTATCCTCAGGCAGGGGAGAGCTCATTACCTCAATGGGTTTTGCAGAAAAATCTTTTACAGCGGGTACAGCTCCGTATAACTTTGCGAATCGTCTTCCTGCACTTTAAAATCTAGAATCTTTCTCTCAAGATTGACATTAAAGTCTGCACCCCAGCATGGCTTGATTTCTCGTGTTCTTTTCTGATCAGTTTGATGACAAGAGAATGATCAGATGGGAGGAGGATAGGATATCTGAATTCAGGCAAATCTTCTCTTCTCGAAATTTTTGATTCTATTCGGAGAATGCCCAAAGAATCAACAACAATTTTAAGGGTTTTTAATTTCTTATCTTCTGTCCCTTCAAAAGATTCTTTTTGCACCGTCTTAAAAAGTATCATTTCAGCTTTGTTCATTTCTTCTAACGTTAAATTGCCTAAGTTCTTGTTAACGTTACTTGGCTTAAAATTAAACGAAAATCTCAATATCCAGGCTGTGACGCGCACTAATTTGCTATATGAAGATATCTGGTCATAAATTTGTTTAATCGGACTCTCAATATTGGTCGCACCGATCACTGTCTTTTTCTTTTCCGAATTTGTTATATTAAAATCTGGAAATGCTTGGGATTTGGGCCATTCACCAGGAGGCTTCTTTAGCCAATCAGGACCTTTCCACCATTTAGATTTGGAGAGAGTTTCAGGACTGCATCCTAGAGGAGGAATCCTTGAATCCCGCTGAGGTAAGTCAGCGGGATTCAAGGGTCCAGCTATATGATTCCACATTCCAGGATCGCTCAAAGATCTTATTTCTTTCACCCTGTTATAAACGAAAGTGGCCCAGTTCTCATTTCGTTTGATCCAATAAATCGCGTTTCCTGAGTCTGACCAATAAAACGTTTGGATTTTTTCTAAGGACAAATCATTCTTGACACTGTGCGCTAATCTTGCCCCGATCAAACAAGCCAATAATTCAAATCTTGGGATCGAGGTTGTTTTAATTGGAGCAACTCTAGATCGAGCTTGTATCAATTGATATTATACCGATTGTTCGGTTTCACTTCTAAGGAATACAGAATACACGTCGCGTATGCAGAACAACTTGCATCACAGAAAACATGCAACGATGTGTTTTCATTTCTTTCAGGAAACTTTCGTGGAATTTCTATACCGTCTAAAAGTTTTAATCGGTATGCCCAATCTGCGAATTTCTTGGAGATCGTTTTAGGAAGCTCGGCATCCGACCAATTTTAAGTTTCCAGCATTCTTGTAACAGTATTTTTGGCATCAATGTTACTGGAGTTAAAAAACCTTGAGGGTCGTAGATCTGGTTTGCTGTAGACAAAATTAGCCGTTTATTTATTTGGCCATCGAAAATAACGTTAATATTTTTCAGGTCACAGCTCATTGCATCATTTCTAACGTTCCATTTAAGACCTAACAGAGAAACAACTTCTTCCTTATGTAACTCGTTGCTCTGAGTTTCTGGCATTAGTGAGAAAGGAGTTTCTAAAATGTCTTCTTCCCAGTCTTCAGATCTAAGTTTATTGTATACCCAGCCTCGGAGATCGAATTTTCCCGAGAATATAAGTTCCCTTGATTTGTGGACAAAGTCCTTTAATTCATCTAAAGAGTCTACGCTAGTAACACAATTGTTGACATACATCGACTTTCTTAATTTATTAGTCACTCTTTCCAAGTGTTTGGGTGAGTTTGTCATGAGATGTTCTCACGTGGCGGCCAATATAAAAGGACTTGAGCTGACCCCGAAAACTAGACGTCTATGTCTTAACACTTTCAATTTTTCAGGATTGCCCTCTTCCCACCAAAGGAATCGCAGATAGTCTCTATCTTGCAGGTTGATGTTAATTTGGAGAAAAACCCTGCGTATATCAGCTGTGAGCCCATATTTTCCAAGCCGAAAGCGATTTAAAATACTCGGAATCAATTCTATTATGTTGGGTCCCTTTTCCAAACAGTCGTTCAAGGAAAGGGAATTTTTGCCGTTCGCAGACGCGTCAAAAACAGGACGAATCTTTGTCGTCGAGGATTCTTTGACTACAGCCCGATGTGGTAAATAATAGCACTGAGAAAGTTCAATTTCAGTGTCTATTACTTCTTCAATGATATTCTCATTCAACCATTCTCGAAACACATTTTGGTAGGCTTCAAGATGTTCAGTTTCTTTCAGTTTTTTTACTGTCGTTTTTAATCTTACTTCAGCAACTGATTTGTTATTTAAAATAGAAGTTCGCTCCCGCACCCATGGCAAAGAGATTGTGTAGTGGCCATCAGATTCCCTCTCAACTGTGTTATTAAAATGTGTTTTAGCTTCTGCTTCCAGCTCGGCTTTTGTTTGTTTTTCGGAGGGCTCTTTAATACCTATTACATCTAACTCCCATAAGTCAGAAAGCTTTCTTTCTGTTGAAAGTAAAGATAATGCTGATATGGTTTCATTCCTAGTAGGTTCACTTTCAACGGGTGTCTTACCGATCAGCGACCATCCCAGTCTTGTTTCGATTGCGATAACACCACATTCTAACTCTATGATATTCCCAGTTAAGAGTTTTCCACATACGTCAGCCCCTATCAACAAATTGATTTCTTCATTCTCTAATTTATCGTTACAACTGAGGTCAGAAAAGTTTATTCCCATTTTTTCAGCCTCGCTAATCCACGGTCCATTTCTGATCTTAGGGACATCTGTACAAATTTTATCTTGATCATAGACATCAAAATTGCAACAATAATTTCCGGATAAGTTACTCAGGTGAATTTTGTATTTACAATGTTTTCGATCTTCTTCTAGCCCACCGAATAGGCTATGATGCAACTTTTCATGACCTGTCGCTACGTAATTCATCTTTTTAATTATATTTGTAGAGAGGTAACTGAATTGTGGTCCCGAATCGTACAGAGCTCTAATGAATATCTGTTCATTATTGTTTTTATTAATCAGACGAACCAATAAAGTCTGCAACACAACGTTTTGTCAACGAGTTTTATTTGATAAAGCATGATCAGTATTTGCAGAAATTCCTTTAAAAGAAACATCACCTTTTTCTGCTTGAGTTTCTTTTGTCGTCTCAGGGCACATGACAGCAAGATGTCCTCTAAAACATCTCTTACATTTAACACACGACTTGCAAGGTTTTACCCGGTGACCTAGCTTCAAACACGAAAAACAAATTCCCCTTTTAAGCAGGGACTCTTTTTTCTTTCATATTTTTATTGCTGAACAATTTGCAATCGTATAAAGGATGTTCATTCTTACAAAACAGGCATATGTCTTTATTTATTACTGTTTCATCTAATAGCAACGCTGCGGTTTGCTTTCCCCCCGAAAAAACCGCAGACTTGTTGACGCGAAATTGTCTATCTGTGTGAACTATCGCTTCAGTACTATTGGTCAATGACAACATGCGTTCTCTGCTAATCACTTCCGTTTTCAAAATCTGAAGTATTTCATCTACTTTCCATTCATCTGATCCGCGTTTTTTAGAGATCTCTAAAACTATATCAGAAAGCAACATTTTTATCAATATTGGAACTAACAGGCTCCCATAATTTTCCGAGTTTATTCCAAGTGTATTTAAACTTCTGATTTGTGTCTCGCACGAATCTAATAATTTTCTTAGAGCTTGTACATCTGAGGATCGTTTTACGGGATGCAGACTAAGAAGTTTCTTTAAGAGTGAATCGGTTACTAGTTGTTTCTTTCCGAACCTTTCCGCAAGGGTATCAACAACCGACTGATAGTTATTGTTTGTAATAGCAAAACCTTCTATTGATCGAGCTGCATCGCCTGTAAGATACGATTTTAGATAACTGAGTCTTTCTACATTATACAAATCTTGATTTTTATGAATGGCGGACTCGAACTGGTCCCAAAACCTTTGCCAATCACAAAATTCTCCACTGAACTTTTCAATAGTAAGCAGCGGTAATTTAATAAAAGGGGATTCCACTGCTCGTTTTTGAATAAATTTTGTCCCTTCAATATCATCATTTGCCGTAGGAATTGAATTTGATGGTTTACATTTTGCAACTGCTCTTTTTATTTTTCGTTTCGCTTTTAATATGTTAGTAGTATACTCGTTAACTACTAACTAACTCATCCAAGTTAACTCATCCAAGTTAACTCATCCAAGAGGTCTTCTAAGTGTTCTATGCTAACGTTTTCATCTAAAATAGATGTTTCTGTTTTCGTTATTAACTTCATAGCGAGCGATCTAAGTGTACTCCGTTTTTGTTTGGCTTTATCCATCTTTTACTTTTTAGTTAATGCTTTTTTAGATTCAAATCTTAAATAACTTCAACTATCATTTATTAAAGCCAATCTTGATAGCAATAAAAAAATATAACAGCAATCCTGTCGCGGACGCCAATTTTATGTGGGATCTGAATATTATTTTATCCAATTGTTTACTTTAATTGAATATCAAATAAGGCTTCTTACCTTGTTCCCACGTGGTTCTTTTTTGCTGCTGGTTATTCTGTACATCAAGTTGCTATCTTATTCTTAATGAATATGAAAACTGAAGTCACACTAAAACAACACTACGAATGAATATTATTATACACTGAAGTGCCACTGAATTAGGGATACCTACCTAGTAACGAGTTGGGTCTCCTCTGGCCTTGATAACGGCTGCCACACGACGAGGCATAGATTCAAGAAGTTTCTGGAAATGTTCCACGGGAATGGCTTGCCAAATATTGGCTAAAGCTGTCCATAATTCAGTAAGGTTCTTTGGTGCTGTGTGATGGCCTTTCACGCCTTGTTCCAAAACATCCCAAAGATGCTCAATAGGATTTAAGTCTGGGCTTCTAGGTGGCCAATTCATGACAGAGAAGCCAGAGGAATGCTCATCCAACCAGCCAGTAGCCAATCGGGACTTGTGAGAGGTACAGTTGTCTTGCTGGAAAACTCCATTACCGTGCGGATAACAGAACAGCATAAACGGATGGAGGTGATCACCCAGCAACTCTACGTACCAAATTGCATTGAGGGAGGTTGGTACACGCACCAAAGATTCCAAACTGTGCCACGAAAAAACACCCCAGACCATGATTGAGCCACCATGCCCATGTACAGTTCCAGCTAGGCATGCAGGATCCATGGCTTCATGAGCCTGACGCCATATTCTCAGCCTCCCGTCGGCGTTAAGTAGTCGGAATCGAGACTCATCACTCCATGCTACTCGTTTCCAGTCCTCTACACTCCAGTCTCTGTGCTCTCTTGCCCAGGCAAGACGTGCAGCCCGATGGCGAGTATAGAGCAATGGTACTCTCGTAGGTCGACGGCTCCCGAAACCCATACGGTGGAGAGAGCGTCGCACAGTCCGTTAACGGACTGTACGACTGGCACCGTCATTAAACTGGGTGGTAATTTGAGCTAATGTTTGGCTTCGCTGGCTACGTACAATACGCCTGAGCCGTCTCTCACCACGCACTGTCAAGGCTAATTGTCCTTTGCAGTTTGCCCGATCGGTAGTTTTTTTCCCACCATCCATGTATTCTTGGTATACTCTTGACACTGTCGATCTTGAAAATCCTAGCTGTCTGACGATTTCGGAAATTGAATGGCCCATGCGTCAAGCACCTACTATTTGTCCGCGATCGAAAGCGTCTAAATCAGGCAGTTTACCCATACTGGCAATTCCAACAACTAATTCATAACAACCACATTACGCGCTATATATGCAGTTACCACAGTGCCCTCACTTGCGCATACATGATGAGCAGCGCTACACAATTTGCATAGGCTTTGCTATCCCTAATTCAGTGGCACTTCAGTGTATTTTCCTTGGTTAGATACTTTACATTACATTACGGACGTTAAAAGATATACAATTTCTAGGCTAACTATTTACAAACATTGAATATTAATTATTGGAAGTTTCTCATCTCTGACTGAGACTTCTATCATGATTCGCGATCAAAACAGTTCTAATCGTCGTTACATAAAGTCCCGGATGAGCTGGGAAATTGTCTGGTGATGCTGCTGTTACGTCACCTGATCGCGTTCTTTCGAATTCGGTGACAACGAGTACATTTCGTTTGTTTGTAGCATGAAGCTATAAGCAGGAATGGCTCCGTGTTTAAAAAAAAAGTGTCTCATATATGGTCGCCACCACTAAGTGGCGGGCCCGAGGAAAGGCCTGCTGCTTTGAAACGGAAACCATGCGATTTATATGGATTTTTCAAGCGAAGACAAGTTATTTCTTTTAGTGCTTATTTAATATAAATTCATTTATCGACCTTAAGAGTTGTTGATTTTCATTTAAAATGCTTATTTGAACTACTTATTTTGTTAAACTTCACTAAAATTCTTAAAGGAAATTAGTAAATAATGATACATTATTTTATGAAGCTAGTTAGATCTATGTACATATAATAGCATACACTAGCTGCAGCTTCAGAGTACGTAATGTCCAAACATTTGACTCCCAAAAAGCACACATCAGGCCCGACCTGGCCGAAGCCCCACTGGGTAAATCCTGATGGTGCGGATAGACCCGCAGCAGGCGACCACTCCACGCACGACCCACACACAACCCACAAGACAAGCCGCACAGTCGGGCTCCAAGCAGAACAGACGGATGTGCCAGAAGAATAAAAACTTTTAATTTAGAAGACAAAAGCTCTGCCGGAGGACACTCGAACCCACCTACCTTCGGGACATAAGAAGAAGAAGAAGGTGGCGAAAGAAGAAAGGGTCCAAACGAAACGACAGCACAAAGTTAGTGACTGTGAGCGAATACGCGAAGACAAGTTACCTGAATTAATTATTAGCAATTACTGGCACTGACTAAAAATAATAATTAAAAGAAGACGGCATCGATACAAATCCCAGATAGGAGACGACCTGGCCTAAATTGGGAGTGGTCGATTTTGAGAGGGAACAGTCGCAACCCTGGGCGCAGAACCAGCAACTTGGTAAAAACCTCATCGTTGCTGTGCAACCCACCCTGCGGAACCTTCGTGAGCCGGCGTGTCCTGTATTCGCCAAAGGGCACCACCCCAATGACGAGGACCGTGACCTCTAGGGTTGGATCTCAAGGATGGCCCAGCTAACCTAGCAAGGCTGCAGTCCATAGGTCAGAATCCCCAAACATTTGACTCATGAAGAGTCATGCTTCATTATATAAACTTTTTCAGAATAATTGTGTATTAAAGAATAAATGAGTTCAGAATTTTTGAATGGTTGAATCAAGGAAATGAAATTAAAGAAAAAAAAAATTGTGCGGTCGAAGGAGTCCCCGTCAGGAACGAAGTTTCTTACGTTATTTTTTCAACTCTAAACGTGATTTTATATGTAGATTTCTGTTGATTAAATTAGTGTATTTTTGCCACGCAAAAAAGCGCAGCCCTCTTTTATTCAACCAACCAACCAACTAACTAACTCTCTCTCTCTCTAAATTGTATATTTTATTTTTATTTTTTATGATTTTTTCAAAGCAAAAATGTAAAGTAAGGATTAAAATCAATAAATTTCATTTTATATTTTAGGAAAAATAGTCATTTATTAAAAATTAAATATAAAATAGTGAATTATAAATTATATATAAAAATTCCAAAATAAATTATGTATAAAAATTCCAAATAAGAAAAAATTCTTTTTAAATTTTATCATTATATTGTATCATGGTAATTATTGGCTTATGGTAACTATAATAAGATGCACTAGGGATTAGCCCGTCAAAAATGATGTGTTAATTTTCATTTTTATCAATTAACATATGCAAAGTCAATATTATTTGTATACTTAATAGCTTCTCTATTAAGTATTCTTCTCTATTAAGTACTATGTACTTTCTTTTATTTAAACTAGGGGCTTCGCCCCTAGATTCGCTCCTCTGTTATGGCTAATAGCGAGATACATAGGGGTGATTCTCGGGCAATGTAAAAGCTTCCATCCATTTACTGCTCTCACCCTTAATGCGAAGGGCGTTTCAACACTGTTGAATTATCAGCTTTAAAATTCAATTAAAAATCGAAAAATTGAGATAGACTTGAAATGAGGTTTTTATGAATAAGAAAGCTTTCAGCTTCCAGATGATGTAACTATTTTCTTTGTAAGATAAAAACTCGAGGAGCACCGATATTATATCCAAATAGGGGACGATATTTCTTTAAAAACTGTTGTACGATCATTAAGAATATTTAATAGAGAAAAATAAGATAAAAAGAACAATATTTAAGAATATAGAAAAATAGATAACTGACATAAAGAATAGAGAAAAGAACAATTCACAAAACTTTGCTATTAGTTAAAACACATTTATTTTGTTAATGAAATTTATAATAATACTAGCTGAATACCCGCACTTCGCTATGGAGTACATTCAAATTAAATACAACGGTCAATGTATGCAATTAATGCAAAAAAATATATATATATAGAAAGCAGAACTGAACTCTTAACCATGAACTGTAAACTTCATAAAATGTTATTTGTAAACGCATATAATGTCTGGCGCAAGAGGGCGCCGCTAGCACGAACATTATCACGACCCCTCTACTCTGGGGAGAACATTAAGACTCCCGCTTTGGATTCCGTCGTAGACGGACTACTTTTTTTTCAATTCTAAATGTAAATAAACTTTAATTGTTCATTGTTATTTACGATGGTTGTTAGTTTATGATGTTTTACTCCAACATCAACTGTGGATGTTTTACTCCAACCCCGCGCCCCACAACATGGTGTCAGAAGTGCGATGGGGTATGAATTAAAAGTAATCGACGAACACACGACGTGAATCCCCATCAACGCATTACGACGAAACGGACTCCGAACTGAAGTAAGGTCCTTCTATTTTTATGAATTACGATAGTGACTGCTTTGTTTCTTCGAATTACGGCTAATTACCATAATTCTATTTATACGATTTACGAGCATTATTTTATGTTTACGAATAATTACGATTTTTGCTACGATTAACGATTCTAAATGGAAAAAATGAAATTAGCTGATATTCCCCGAATCAAAGCAAACTTGAAGTCTGCTTCTGTTAAATCTATAAAATGTTTGCATAATTTTGTTTATGAAACTGAAGGTGACCAATTAAACTGGAAACGGTTACGAGAATTTTCTGGCTTTGACTACCAGAAAAATGACGAACATTATGAAAAGAAATTAACTTTTTCTGTGAAACACGTTAGACTTGCGAATTTAATTACAATTTGCAATATTTTATGTATTGATTGAGACGGAAATGAAACTGTTCTCGCTACTCGAATTCTCGATAGCCTATTAGATATTAAAACGCTTAAAAATGATAATTTTGAATCTGACAACGATGATTCTGACGACGAACACGTGAATGAAGAAATTCGTAGCGAAGTTAGTGAATTAACCCGTTTAGAACCATCAGTAGATAAATTTTCTAAATTTACTATTTCCTATCATGATATCGAAGACAGTTTGAGAAAGTTTGACGGGAAAGATAATTATTCCATCGAAAAGTGGATAACTGATTTTGAAGAAACGGCGGGTATTTGCGCATGGAATGATCTTCAAAAATTAATATTCGCGAAACGATCATTAACTGGATTAGCGAAACTCTTTATTCAAGGTGAATCTGGCTTAACTTCGTGGGCTAAGCTTAAAATAACTCTTGATCAAGAATTTGCCTCGAAGTGCACAAGCGCCCAACTCCATGAAATGTTGACGAAACGTCGTTTAAACAACGAAGAATCTCTGCAAGAATATTTTCTGGTCATGAAAGAACTAGCAAGCAGAGGTAACATCGAAACAGAATCCCTAATTCAATATGTTATAGATGGTATTCCCGATAAACCGTCTAACAAAGTAATTCTTTACGGTGCGAAAGATTTAAAAGAGTTCAAGGAAAAATTAGGTATTTAAGAAAAAATACGAAATCATACTACGATTCCAACTGAACCAGAAACGACAAAAAAGAAAAAACATTTCACCCCTCTTTCAGATGTGTCTCCCCGCTTTCAGCGTTGTAAAAACTGCGGTGATAAAAATCATAGTGTTTGCCCATTTAAAGATCGCGGAAGAAAATGTTTCAATTGCAACCAGTTTACGATTGACCACGTTTCTGCTAACTGTCCGGTGAAAAATAATAAAACCCCGACTCAACCCGAGAATATCAATCACCGTGTTCCCGCAGAGAAAAATTCTCTTGTACATATAAGCGTCAAGTTGAACGATAATGAGCTTTCGGGTATTTTCGACAGTGGTTCCAGTTTGCATGTAATACGATCCGCTTGCTATAAAAAACTGTGTCTACCAGCTGTTTCTCCCCCCGCCATAAATCTAGTAGGACTAGGCTCTAAGAATGTGTTTACCAAGGGTTTTTTATGCATAGTGTAGAAATCAAAGGTCACTCCTTCGAATTGCTGTTTCACGTTGTCCCGAACGAAGCTGTAACTTTTGACCTTATTATTGGCACCCCTCTGTTAGATTTTGCTGACGTTATTTTGAAAAAAAATTCTTTAATCATTCAGAAGCCCTCCAACACGAACAACTTTTTATTGTTGATGGAAAATTTACCCAACTTTGTTTCTAACGAAATAGATTTAAACCACATTAAAGATAAGCAACGAAGAGACACTATTTTTAAACTTGTATCTAAATATACGCCAAACAAAACGGAAACCGTAGATATTTCGCGGTCATTGAATCATTGAAAAAATTTAGGAATTACTTGCTTGGTTCCAAATTTACAATTGTAACCGGCTGTGCCGCTTTCCTGATGACAATGGGCAAGAAAGAACTATCACTGAAAATTTCACGATGGTCACCATTCCTGAGAGAATTCGACTATGAAGTTATCCATCGGTCAGGAGCACAGATGAAACATGTTGACGCGCTAAGTCACAACACTGTGCTAATCATTTCAAATACTGACGACGATATAACCGCCAAAATTAAAATTGCCGAAGAACGAAATGAAGACATCCATACGGCAAAAACCTTAACAGAAAAAGGGAAAGACGAAGAAGATTTTGCCACCAATGGTGTATTTTATAAGTATTTTAATGCAACGATGAAAAAGAGAGAAAAAATGAAGGAAGAAGAAAAAAGAATATTCTTAAGATTCAAGACGAAAATCAGAAATCCTTTAAGAAAAGAAAAAAATCATGCAAGTATAAGACAAGAAAATCATGTGCAATCAAGCCTACGCGGTACGGAACAAAAATGAAATTAAGACCGAAATCCCTAGGTCCCTACAAAGTGACCGATGTCAAGCCCAACGACCGGTACGGTGTCATCAAATTCGAACAACATGAACTTCCCAACATCACGTCTTCTGCTGCCGACTACACGAAGCCAAGGCATCCCTACTATCCTGATTTAGACGACTGGCATGACATCTCAAGTATCCCGACGACTGACGAGTCATCCCGCCATCCGATGTCAGCACAAGAGCACCCCCTGCATGGTCCCGTGTACTCGATGTCAGTACCAGCGTATCCCCTGCATGGTCCCGTGTATTGTAAGTGTGTTCCATTTTATTTCTTTTTCAGAGACTGTCAGTGCCTATTGCTTAATGTCATCCGAGGCCGCATGTCAGCTAGGATGGCCGATCTGTAGAAAGCAGAACTGAACTTTTAACCAGGAACTGTAAACTTCATAAAATGTTATTTGTAAACGCATATAATGTCTGGCGCAAGAGGGCGCCGTTAGCACGAACATTATCACGACCCCTCTACTCTGTTTAGGGAGAACATTAAGACTCCCGCTTTGGATTCCGTCGTAGACGGACTACGTTTTTTTCAATTCTAAATGTAAATTAACTTCAATTGTTCATTGTTATTTACGATGGTTGTTAGTTTATGTTGTGGAGTTTTACTCCAACTCCGCGCCCCACATATATATATGTATATATATATATATATATATATATATATATATATATATATATATACTAGCTGAAGTACCCGACGATGCCCGGGATTTTAAGAATGTTTGTTGTTAACCAAAATCAATTTAAAAATTAACACAGTATAAATAACATAAAAAATATATGTGAAATGTTATACACGTCTCAGAATTTCAGCCTTTCATCATTTTAATACTAAAATCTGAAAAGTAAAAATGTCAAATTCTCTAATGTTTGTTAACCAAAATTAATTTAAAACTAAGCACAGTATAAATAACATAGAAAAAAAACCTTGTGAAATCTATAAATATATAAATTTATAATAAACTCCTCAGAATTCAGCTAGAATTAGCCTTTCATCATTGGGGTAAAAAAAAGCTGCAATTACAGGTTCAGCAGAAATTTCCAATAGAACAATGATATGACTGCAACGTTGCCTCTTAAAAAAAATGAAGTGTTTGATTGAGGGCTGCAAACCATTCAACTCCTCTCCACATTTAACTCCTATAAACATCCTCTACATATTAAATTCCTTTTCTCTCCATAATAAACTCCTCAGAATTTTGGTATATTCAGCCTTTCATCATAGTACCACTAAAATCTGAAACATCCTCTCCAGAAATATAAATTTATTAATTTCAATAATTAAACACACACAAATATATAAATTGCGCAAAAGTTTTTTAACCAACATTTGAATAATTCGTAAATGAAAAAGCATATGAAAATAAAGATAAGAACTTCCGGAATCGAAATTAATTACCCTTAATTTTTAATTAATAAAAAACCAACATAATATGAATAACAACGATAGTTGCTTAAAACCATATGAAAATAAAGCTATTATAAAGATGATAATAATAAAAAAAGCATAAGAAAATAATGCTCGCGCATGAAGTTAACGTTACGATATAAAGATAGTAATAATAATATAAACCGCGTGCATAAAATATTTAGCTTTTCAAGCGAAATAAATTGATTTTTAGAAAAAAACTACTTTTAATCGAGAAATTAAAATACATTGCACAAAATTTTAATTTTACCAACTTTCCACCCTACAATTTACACCCTACTTCTTTTAAATAGGATGTAAATATAAAGTTTTAACAGCCAATTGAATGCCAGTTAAAAATAATGTGTGCGCATGAAGTTAACGTTACGATATAGAGATAGTAATAAAAATCTATAAACAGTTCCGTAACTGACTAACTGACTGATTGACTGACTGACATACAAAGTACAGACCAAACCGTTGAACCTAAAGGACTGAAATTTTGCATGGCGATTCTTCTTATAATGTAGGGGTGCACTAAGAAAGATTTTTGAAAAATTCTTCTTAGATTTTTTTAAATTAAATTTTTAATCTGTTTTTGTAACTTTTTTCAAGTTTGCATTTAAAATAATAATTTGAGGGTTGTAAAATTTATATCACGAAAAACATTCAAAAAATATTACATTCAAAAAATATCATCTGTAGATAGAAAGGGGAGAGAAAATTTAAAGAAATGTAAATTTATAATGTACTCAGGGAATGTATTATTGTGGTTCTATATCAGAAAAATAATAAAATACATAAATCATAAAATAAAAAATATACATTAGCATATTGGGCACGAAGTTGCGTATCTTTCATGTAACATCAAACTCCCTTATTTTAATTCAAATGTTTAAAAAAATTTTAAAATAATAACATTTGAAAATTTCGCATAAGTTCATTTTGAAAAATTCATATATTTCATATATATCTTATTTATTCTGCACTTTGTAAAAAAATAGAAATATGCCTGTCAAAAAACAGTAGTCAACTGCCCCAGAGCGCGCGTTGCAACGCTCTCATGTGTACATAGCCTAAAGGACTGAAATTTTGCATGGCGATTCTTCTTATAATGTAGGGGTGCACTAAGAAAGATTTTTTAAAAATTCTTCTTAGATTTTTTTAAATTAAATTTTTAATCTGTTTTGTAACTTTTTTCAAGTTTGCATTTAAAATAATAATTTGAGGGTTGTAAAATTTATATCACGAAAAAGATCATAAAAATTCCTTTAAAATGAAATTCTTTTCGCATCTTTACCTCCATTTTCTAATTTTTGGTGAATTTTTAAAGATTAATTTTTACAATTTAATTTATTAAACGCTGATCATGTGATTTCTTTATCTGGTACTTTAAATAAATTTATCGTCACATAACAACGAAATAGACACACAAAAAATTAAAATAGTGGCGCCATCTACTGTACGCTTGTGAATCGAGAGTTGTTGGTTATTTATTAATTAAAAATATTGGAAAGTTCTTGTGGATCTGTAAATATACATGTGGTAACAGTTTTAAAATTTATAAATTATCAACCTACACAGGTGATAATTTATCCGGCGTTGCCCGGGATTTTAAGAATGTTTGTTAACCAAAATCAATTTAAAAACTAAACACAGTATAAATATCATAGAATAAAAAGCATGTGAAATGTTATACACATGAATAAAAAGAAAACCCAACATAAAAAACCATAAATTTACAATAATATCTTCAGAATTCAGCTAGATTTAGCGTTTCATCATTGGAGCAAAAAACCCTGAAAAGTAAAGCATAAAATATATACATTTATAATAAACCACTAAAAGCTGAAAAGGAAAAATGTCAAATTGTCTTTAGGAAAGTAAAGCTGAAAAGTAAAAATGTCAAATTGTCGAATGTTTGTTAACCAAAATCAATTTAAAAACTAAATACAGTATAAATAACATAGAAAAGATTTAGCCTTTATCATTGGAGCAAAAATTCCTGAAAAGTAAAACATAAAATACATAAATTTATAATAAACCTACCAAAATCCATTAAAAAAATAAACACAGTATAAATAACATAGAAAAAAAAGTATACGAAATGTTATACACATTAATAATATGAAAAATAAAATAAAATAAAAATAATAATTTTTAAAAATAATAAAATAAAATAAAAATAATTAAAAAAAATAATAAATAAAAAAAATAATAATAATAATTTAAAAAATAATAAAATAAAAGCTGAAACAAAAAAGCCTCCATAAAAAAGCTGAAAATACAGGTTTAGCAAAATCTGTACGATCCGTATTCGAACCCGCGTCATGTTGTATAGTAAATTAACGCTCTTACCGAATGCGCCACAATAACATGCTGGTGTATTGTGTAAATAGGAGAATATTTGTATTAAAATTACTGGAAAGTTGCTATGGGTTGGTGAATATACATGTATTTATGGAGTAAGAGGAGTTTTAAGTTAGAAATAAGTTAGCAGGATAGAAGCTTAGTCTTTAACTCTTCAATAGACACAAAGACATAAGCGAGGGGGGTTGCAGTAGCGATTAAAAATGATCTTGTGACACTTAGCGTGGTTGATTCGAATTTTCCATCGCGTGTGATAGTGTCAATATGCCGTTGGATCCGATTTATTTTAGAGTATAAAATCTGACTTGAAAGATTATTATTTTCATTTATTATTCTGGTTTAATATATAACTTGAAACTTTTTGATTTTATTTATTTTTATCTTTTCGCTCGCTGTTTGCCAGCTAAGCCTAACGTGGACGCCATATTCAGAGTGGTGATTCCACAAAGTGTAACATCTTACATTTAGTTTCAAAATTTTTGGTTTTTTATTAATTAAAAATCAACGGTAATTAATTTCGATTTTTGAAGTTCTTCAGACCCTCGGCTGTTTTTAAAGACGCCTGTATGTAAAATTTCACGATCGTTGCTCCTAAACTGTGGATTTCTATACAATTACAGAGATACAAACATTCATTTTTATATATTAGATATTTATAATAAATACGACGATCAATATATACAATTGATGTACAAAAATATATATATATATATTTATAAAAAAATCGTAAGGGATATTTTTATAGACAAAATAATGTCCAATCGTCTGCCACATTAGCAAGAAAAAAAATATTTTTTTGTCTATTTAGTTGTTATGCACGTGACGATAAATTTATTGAAAGTACCAGAAAAAGAAATCACGTGATCAGCATTTAATAAATTAAATTCTAAAAATTAATCTTTAAAAATTCACCAAAATTCAGAAAATGGAGGTAAAGATTCGAAAATGATCTCATTTTAAAGGAATTTTTATGATCTTTCTCGTGGTATAAATTTTATAACGCTCAATTTATTATTTTAAATGCAAGCTTAAAAAAAGTTACTAAAACAGCTTAAAAATTTAATTTAAAAAAATGTAAGATGAATTTTTCAAAAATCTTTCTTAGTTCACCCCTACACTATAAGAAGAATCCCCATGCAAAATTTCAGCCCTTTAGGTCCAGCGGTTTGGTCTGTGCGTTGCATGTCAGTCAGTGAATGAGTCAGTTACGGAACTGTTTTATATATATAGATAACTGCGATGCCATGGGAATTTATTTTTCTATAATAAGCAGAATTTACTTACCAAAAATGGTGTAAAAAAATTGTGCCCCAAAACTATTAGTTTTTTAAAGCTATAAATGTATAAACAAATTATTACAAAAATTCTTAAAAATCTAGAAAGTAATTTACCAATTTAAATATTAATCTTTAGAAAGAAACTTTTAAGAAATACGAATTAACTATTTACCACTTTTTTAAGCTATTATTTCTAAAAAAAAAAAACACATAATTTTTAAACAAACAAACAAGACAATTTTACATGTGCTGCCATCTTTTGGCAGATAGGTGAAGCAATTCTGAACAACTGTGTTTCATTTTTTGATGAAAATATTAGTCTGTTTTAAAATATTTTTAAACAAATGAGGTCTAGTTTGAAAGAGAAATGTCTGTAGTCTTAGACTGTAAAAAGATCAAAATTCTGCGATCGTTTTTTGGCGAGTTATCGTAATCTGAAGAAGAAAAAGTCAATATTTTCCCACAAAACATAAAATAAAAAGAATTAACACAACAAAGAAATTAGATTAGAAATTGCCCACAGCGCTTGTGCGTGGATTTGAACCGGGGACATCTCGCTCAGCGATCGATGCGCTGAGCGATACCTCGCGTCAGATGCGATAACCATTCAGCCACGGAATCCTTGAGAAAAAGATCTTATGGAGGGGACATAACGCGATTTCGTTACGTGACGATTTCTGCCAGTTCACAAGCCGCGTAAAAGAACTTCGTTCCAAAAATTGTGAAGGAAATCTGTTAAGGGAAGAAAATTTGTAAGAAATACTACTGTTTAACCAAACCGCACACACACATAGTAATATAAGAATGATATTTTTATTTACATACTAGCCGGACTTCACCCGGCTATGCTCGGGCCATCCGTCCACCAGACAGACGGATTTGAATTGATTGATTGAGAGAGAGAGTTTTCATAAGAGGCACTATTAATTTGCAGTCCCCCCCCACAAAACCCCAAAAAGAAAAAAATTGTTATTCGTATTAACATCCACCACCACCAGGTATGATATGAGCATACCTTCATTACAAAAAGATAAATTTTCATGTGAAAATAAATCGGCTGGCTACTTTAGCCTATATTCCTGCAATACAAAAATTCAAATTTCCTGAAATTCGTGTTATTGGTGACATAATATTGCATTGTACATTGCAATTATATGAGTGCATGCATTAGGCAGAATTGCACTTGTCTATGTTGCGAGATATTCTGTATTCGGTTTAGTCGAAAGATAAACACAACTGAAATATTAAACAGGCTCCCGGAGCATATGGTATTGTGGAAAAACAAATAAACCTCTCAATAAACACCAAAATTTCCTAAATATAAATATTTATATAAAGAAAATATAAATATGCACTTTTTAAATATTTTAGCGTGCAATCAACAAAATAAAGAAATCGTGAACTTCATACAAAAATATCTTAATAGAATATTTATCTAAACCCAAAAACTAAACTAATCAGCAAAGAAAGAAATACATGAAATATGAACAGTTTTAGAAAATTCGGTAAAATGAAAGTTTGGACAGTTCAAACATGATTCTATGTATCTAAAATCAAAACTGAAAACCACGTATAAGTGGAAGTCGTGGCCTACGTAACGTAGTTACACCATTTGTCCTGATGGTCCGGAACCACGTATAAACAAAACTGAAGATAGATATAGAACCATGAAATGGGAAAAAAAAGAATCTTATGTCACATGTTCATGTTTAATGATTCAACAACCTCTCAAGAAAGGATATACGGGCCTACGGACCTAGTCTCAGGCCTTTCGAAAAGAATTCGCTATTCAGAAACGTCAGAAATGACGTCACGATGAGAGCGTTCTCGCAAGCTAGAAGAAAATAGGTAGTCTCAGGCCATTTCTCGGGAGCTAAACTCACTTCGTATTTCTCACTTAGCGGATAAAACTTTCACCAAAATTTGAATCGGTGAGAATGTACTTCGCTTTCGAGTTTGAGATGGCCGCCGATTTCGTGTTGATTGTGTTTAAATGAAAGTACGTTCAGCACTTTAGGTCCAGCGGTGTGGTCTGTGCGTTATCTGTCAGTTAGTCATGGAACTGTTATATAGCTATGTATATAAAAGATCTCGTTTTGTTGTTTGTCCGCTATAGAATCCTTCACTGTTTCATTGACCGGGACCAAATTCGGCTCAGTTAATGTTTAGGACCTGTTGCCTCCTAGTTGAGACAACGTAAGAAGAACTTACTAATTTAACGGTATTTAACTAAAGAAAAACTAATAATACAACTTATCAACAGCAAACCATTTTATATTTCAACTCAACTGCATTCTAAAGAGAAACTGTGTATATAACTGTTGCCACACAATTATTTTTAACAATAATTACAAAAGTAACATTTAAAAATTATAAAAATATTTGAGAGTCAATTTTAAATCAATTATTTACATTTTATGCCGTTACAGACCCAAGAAAGGCAACGCAGCAAAAACGAATTTGGGACTCAATTGGTTTTTTAAAATTAATTTTTTAATGATTTTTGTCAATTTATTTGCCAACAATGTGCGAAAGCAAAATGAAATTGCCGTAGCAGTTGCTATTCTTCATTATTCATAAACGTCAATTCCAGTGTCACACACGTTAGCGTAATATATCAAGAGATAAATGAAAAATATACCCAAGCGGTGACGTCAAACTTTATCTCTTTTGAAGTTTGACGTCACCGCATGGGTATATTTTTCATTTCTCAGTGATTCATTTTATAGTGAGAATCACGCTGTGTTTACGTTTTGTTCGGTGGAGTATGCATTTAGAATTGAAATATCTCAAAAACTATTAAAGTAACAGATTAAGTGTACGCAGAAAAAATTATCAGTTTTTAAAGCTCTTTCCAAATTTGTAACATTTATGTACTTTTACGAAAAAAAAATACATCGATTTCGACATTTTTTAATATGGACGAATTTCATAATGGAAACCTGGTACACCCGGAAGTGTGACCGATAGACTCCACCATTGCTTTATTAATATAGATAAGTATGAATAATGCATCATTCAGAACAGCCTTAAAAAAAAGCAACTTTTCTATCAATAATCGTAAAAAATTGTATTCATGACTAATTAAATAAAAAGTCAATTCCGTATTTAATCACACAATACTTTGAATTATCTTCATTCGAATAAGAAAAAAGTCACTTAGGTATCTCAGATAACACATTATTACTTTTAAGTTGGTAAATTAGTGATTACAAAAACTTATTTAATAGTTATTAAATTCAATATTAAGGTTCCAGCATATTTACCAAAAGAAAATAACAGATACGAAGTATTTTTGACTAATAGTTAGCAGAGAAAAAATATTAATTTGAAGTAGGCAAATAACTGGGAATATTTTGTTTTTGAGAACAATTAAAAAAATCATGGTATCAAAAATAATTATTTATATTTGTTTACATAGTATAGAGCTGTATGAACACCTTTACAGGGGATGATTAAAAAGTAAAAAATATTTCAGGTAGTCTCTTCTAACGAAACTACCGAGGGTTATTAACGTAGGATTATTTATCGTTTCTTACTCTTTGCCCCCTCATCATTTTGGTACTTTTCTGTTTAACTGTTTACTGCTTGCCCAAGCTACAGTCTGGGTTTGGCGTGCTGCCAAAATTATAACTCACGACGACGCTGAAATTTTGCTTTCCGGAGGACCATTATTGAGGAACGTAATCCTACGTTAAAACAATTTTCTTTTCGGCAGAATTTTAGCTTATTAAACTTCATGTTAGCTTAAAATATAGAAGTTGTATTTTTTTCTCACTATTATACAGCAAATATTCATAAAAAATGATAATAAAGTATTTACTTTAGGAGCAGTAAATGAACTAGGATTTCTCTTCCCTGATGCTTTATTTCGTTTTAAGTCTGATGGATAGCCACTAGTAGAACCAGGTGCAAAACATGTAGGCATATCTGTGCACAGAATGAATTTTAAAATTTGTTAAACAATTTTCAAAAACACGTATCCATACAACTCATTCAAAAACAGTAGTTTTTTTCACATGTCACGTCATTTGCCGATGAGCGTTCATAATCAGTCTATTTTTCTAGGGAATTCGACCTTTGAAGCTGACGCTTCTTCTTACAGCTTAATGGATTGCAGGCAAAATATAGTGACTTACAGTCTGTAGATTCGCCTTTCGACAAAAATTAGAATTCATCATTCAGTAGTGATCTATTTCATTTTAGATGTCCATGCTTGCCATCCTTCGACATATTTCGATAAACTTTCATGGAAGTTTAAGGATTTTATCTTTAAATTTGCAATCTGATGCTTTAAAAAAGGAACTTTTTAGGCTAAAGTAAAGAACAAGGGTACCCCTTGTCAAGTTTTTGGGAAGTTTTCAAAATTCTCCAAAATCACACTAAAAACGACGATAACGGCAACGTAGCGGACAACAAAATGGCGTGTATATACAGAATATAGATCAGTTTTAGGCAATTTAAACAGCATAAATATTTCAGAATAAATCCTAACTGGCATTCTTTCCTCATAATTCAAACTAAAGTACAGGATATTGCAATCCAAACAATAAAACAAAAAGAAACACTCAGAAAGAAGAAAAAAATATTTCAGGTAGTCTCTTCTAACGAAACTACCGTGGATTATTAACGTAGGATTATTCATCGTTGCTTACCTATTTTTTTTGACGCATTTTGGTCTGGGTTTGGCGCGCTGCCAAAATTATATATCGCGACACAGGACGATTTTTTTCTTCCTGAAGGACTGTTATTGAAGAACGTATCCTACGTTAAAAATATAGTCAGTCGTAGGTCCATTTTAGGCTGAC
Source organism: Dolomedes plantarius (assembly GCA_907164885.2). Classification (NCBI taxonomy): domain Eukaryota; kingdom Metazoa; phylum Arthropoda; class Arachnida; order Araneae; family Dolomedidae; genus Dolomedes; species Dolomedes plantarius. Next base: position 145,279,911 of record OU015491.1, on the reverse strand, counting down.
AATAGTAAACTCGTCAACTATGTCACTGAAGATAAATCCGTGAAATATAAATGTGTCATATGTTCTGCAGTCAGTCTTATAAATGGATATAGTCCAGTCAACGAATGATTCTAGGTGGAAACTCATAGGGCGGAAGAACTGTCTTCAGAACTTTGTTTGGACTAGTTAGGAGGTAAACATACTAAAAACCCCCGGTCCTAGGAGGGGGAGGGGAGCTAAGAAGGTCCCGTTTTTTGGTTTTTCACTTATAACTCGAAAACGATTGATCCTACAAAAAAAGTCCAATACAAGAAATAACGCTGATAAAATTTCCTACAAAAATCATATATAAAGTTTATTCGTATCTTCAATAGTTTCTGAGAAATGAGCCGGAGAAAATCACTAATTTATGAAAATATGAATTTTGCCCCCCTTTTTTCGATAAACTCCGCCTCTGGAATTCTTTACCGTCGATCTGAGAGACAAACCTTGGGAATGAACTTGTACAGCATTAAATTTCCTTCAAAACGAATATATTATTTAATGTTTTACCTTCACCTGTTAAAAAATTAGAGCAATTTTGTGACTTCTTACAAATTTCGAAAAATAAGCCTCAAATCTGTAGTTTGCACTTTTTGTCATTTATATGGTTAAACCATTTGTTTAAACGCTTGTGTAATGTGCAATACCTCTGTAACACCTCTGTAACACCTCGGGAAGAAAGTTTTAGTGTAATAAAAACAGGTACATATTACATTAAATTAATATAATGTAAATTTAAGATAGTTAAAAAAAATTTAGATTACAGTACACAAAAAATTGGTAATGTAAATTTGGTGAAACAACTTTAATCGCAACAATTTTAAGAAAGAAAATTATGTTGAAAATGTAATTAAATGACTTTCCGTCGCTTTGGACGAGAGGGTCCAGGGATTTTCTCAGGCGGTGGGTCGTCTTTTACTGCGAATGGCTTCTCCGCATCTTCCTCCATTTCTGTAGTGAAGGGAAGAGTTTCAGTTTCTTCCTCGTCCTCAACTTCACAATCCAAAACGGGGATACCGTTAATACAATGCACATGACAGTTATGGCAAACAGTAGCGCAGTTCATCGATGCTCTCCTGCACCTACATTTGCTACTGGTACAACCTTTAGTGCACCGGCAAAATATCATTTTCAGGATATCATCTGGTGCGTGTGGGTCCTTCGTTAGTATTGGATAGAGATGATTCCCTTTCCGTTCCCAACCCCACTCTTCAGGAGGAAGCTCTTTTCCTAACCGCAGTTGGACCTGGTGGAAACATCGATACAAATGTTGCGTAGCTGCTCCCTCAATTGGCGGAAGAGAGGAAATGTCTGGTTTGACATTTGAAATTGACTTGATTAATGTGTCGTATCGTAAGTGGTTAAGAGAGGTCTCGTTAGACTTAGCACCGTACCATCTTAAAAGACATACAGTTCCCTGTTCGACAATCTTAGTGGGTGGCGAGGAGGGGTTGGAGAATACTGCAGAGGCTTCTTGAATATCGTGGTGTTTCAGATATAACTTACAGAAACCAACTTTGCTCTTTCTGAAAGCAGTAGAAGTTGTAATCATGCCAGTTAAGGCATGAAGAAACAGTATATCTCGCAGCCCCAGCAGCTGCAATTCTTGTGTGGAGTAAGTAGTGGTTGGAACTTTTCCACGGTCAGGTTTTATTAAAATGATATCTTTATCAGGTGGAATGATGGCCATTAGGAGAACTGCTAAGTCTACATCTTCTCCAACGACAGCAACAAAATAATTATTTTTTGATTTATTAATCGCGGTTCTCACAATCAAGGAGTCAGCATCACTTGGTGCTTCTTGCGTGTTAATTCAATCAGTCTCAAGTTGATATTTAAGCATGGATATCAGTATCATTATGTTGTTCTTGTTGGAGGGAAACTGGTCTTGTTTGGCGTTAATTATTGTATCCAAACTGAAAACAATATCACCGAAAATGTTTACACGATATCGTTTACATGATTTTTTTACACAATACCGGCGTTCTTGTTCTGCTGTCTTCGTGCTGTTGGTTGAGTTGGAGTATCCATCAAAGACAATTCTACAGCTCTTTCCAAGGTAGTATCTCTTGATAAATTTCACGTAAGATTGACAAATTGTGAAAACTGTTGCTGATCTTTGTGCAACAGGAATCCTCCATCAACAAAAAAGGTGAGGATCTACATCTTTACCCCATTCATCATTTCTGTCTAAACCAACACCCATACACTTGATTTTGAAGGTATCTATGTCTCGAACATTGTACGCTACCTTTCGTTTCTTTAAGCACTTTTTCCCTTCATATTTTACAGATACCTTACAGAACAAGCTTTGAGACTTAAAGTCAAATGTAGGTTTTGTTGACCTCAAACTTACTTTTTCTTGAGGTTCTGGGGAAATTGATGAAGCTTTCTTCTTATCAGCCGTCATGGTGCTGGCTCTAGTGTACCTCTTCCTGCATGAGGTGTGAACTTTGAGAGAATTCACACCAAGTAGCTGAGATCTCTTAAGATCATTTCTTTCTCTGCTGGCTTGTATCAGTGAAGATATACCCTTTTCAGCCAATATGGACACATCACCATTCGATTCATCCATGCATCCATCACAAATCAAACACTTCTCAGTCATGGTGAATGACGATACACGACAACAAATAAAATTTAAATATTTTAAACAACTGACTCGACACGTCTTTGGAAACTGAATGAGGTTAGATTCCTTAACTGAATGAGATAAGATTCCTGGTAACTGACCTTATGTATTATTCCTACCTACGTGTGAGATACTCAGAACCTCTCCCGATTTTCTTGGAAGTTATTGCTTTTGAAAGATGAAATCGATCGTTTCGACCACGGCACGACTACTGAGTCAGCAGGTATTTGCACCTGGCGGCATACCCTGCGCTTCTAAATCCCCCACAATAACTTTATTATCCCCCAAAGAAGAACGATTTATCTATTGCACAACAAAACAAAATAGGAAAACGAAGAAAACATGTCGAAAATGTTGCTGATATATATGCAAAGAGCATAATTCAGTAGGTATGTTTTAATAAAAGAACATAATCTGGAGACATAAGAACAAAAAAGAACATAATTATAAAGCGCACGTGTTCATGTTAGGTACTATTTGCATTAATCCCCCTCCCCTTCCCCCTCCTTCCAATCACCTTAAGAATTGAAGTACAAACATAATTACGAGGGGTTTCAGGTCCACATACAGAGAATTTTTGTGGACGGCATAACCATTTAAATGGCAAAAAGTGCAAACTACAGCTTTGAGGCTTATTTTCGAAATTTGTAAGAAATCACAAAATTGCTCTAATTTTTGAACAGATGAAGGTAAAACATTAAATAATACACTGGTGTAAGAAATTAAGAGAATTTGCAGACTTGGTAGATTATATCTAGAACTACTGTACCGATTTTAATGAAATTTGATATACATATACATTGATACAATACAAAAAAAATAACCATTCAATAATTGTAATAGACATGCATGATCGTGCGTAACACCCGTTGGAGTCGGAAGGTATGAAACAGCGGTTGCAGAATAAACAAAAAAATGGGTTAATAGATGGTGTTATTTTGCAGCAATCGGTTAATTTCAAATTGTAACAGTAAAAATGAGTAACCACCAACGTTTAGATGATGAAATGAGGTAGTGAATTGTGGGGAGGCAAGAAGAAGGCCAATCTCAAGTCCAAATTTCTAGAGAGTTCAATTTAACGCCCAGCGTCATGTGTAACTTATGGAAACAGTTTCAGGATACCAGATCCATCGAGAGAAAGCCTGGGCAAGGTCATCCAAGAGCCACGACGGCCAGAGAAGATCGCCATTTGTCGATTATAGCTTGGCGTAACAGGAGTACTACAGCTTCTCAGCTCTCTCGTGACTTGTATGCAGCCACAGGAACCCGTGTATCAAGGGTGACTGTTTCCAAAAGACTTCATGAGAGAGGGTTGTTTGCAAGAAGACCTGCTGTTTGCGTCCCGCTCACTTTTACGAACAGGAGAATCCTTTTATTATGGTGCAGAGAGCATAGAGATTGGAGTATGGATCAATGGACGACCGTTCTCTTCACTGATGAGTCCCGGTTCAGCCTAAACTCCGATTCTCCCCGTACGTTCATATGGACCCGCTACCTACCCTCCAATGTCCGCGAAATCAAGGAGGTTTAATGGTCTGAGCAGGCATCCTGTTGTATGGCCGCACACCTCTCCATGTCTTTGAAAGAGGCACTGTGACTGGTGTGAGGTATAGGGATGAGGTCTTGGAGCCCTATGTTCGCCTTTTCAGGGGTGCAGTTGGCCCTGAGTTCATTTTAATGGACGATAACGCGAGGCCACATAGAGATCTTCTGGTCGACGAAATTCTAGAGAGTGAGGATATTCGCCGGATGGATTGGCCAGCCATATATCCAGACCTTAACCAATAGAGCATGTCTGGGACGCTCTGGGGTGGGCAATTGCAACTCGCAGTCCCCCTTCGAGAACCATCCAGGGAATGAAAACAGCGTTGCTGAACAAGTGGGACCAATTGCCACATGAAATGATAAACTGCCTTATTTCAAGTATGAAATCACGCTGCGAGACCTATATACTGTAAGAGGGGACCATACTCCCTATTAACCCATTTTTTTGTTTATTCTGCAACCGCTGTTTCATACCTTCCGACTCCAACGAGTGTTACGCACGATCATGCGTGTGTATTACAATTATTGAAAGGTTATTTGTTTTGTATTGTATCAATGTATGTACATATCAAATTTCATTAAAATCGGTACAGTAGTTCTAGAGATAATCGACCAAATCTGCAAATTCTCTTAATTTCTTACACCAGTGTATATTCGTTTTGAAGAAAATTTAATGCTGTACAAGTTCATTCCCAAGGTTTGTCTCTCAAATCGACGGTAAAGAATTCCAGAGGCGAAGTTTATCGAAAAAAGGGGGGGGGGGGCAAAATTCATTTTTTCATAAATTAGCGATTTTCTCCTGCTCATTTCTAAGAAACTATTGAAGATACGAATAAACTTTAGGTATGTTTATGTAGGAAATTTTGTCAGCTTTATTTTTTTGTACTTGACTGTTTTTTGTAGGATCAAATGTTTTCGAGTTATAAGGGAAAAACCAAAAAAAAACGGGACCTTCTTAGGCCCCTCTCCCTGTCTTGCTCCCCCCTAGGACCGGAGACTTTTAGTATGTTTACCTCCTAACTAGTCCAAACAAAGTTCTAAAGTCAGTTCTTCCGCCTTATGACTTTCCATCTAGACCCCTCTTTTGAACATTCATTGACTGGACTAATAAGATGGCAATTACTTCGCAGCATGGATTGCCCACGTCAAAAGGGGTACCCCCTTCTTTACAAGAGCACTTGTCTCTAATGATTTCAACATCTTCCTGCATATGAACTTCTCTGTAATAACCGTCGTCTTTTAGGTTGATATTGGCGAATTTTGAAAACTTCGCCAAGGAGTACGCAATTCTTTACTTTACCAAACTTTGTGATCTAAACTAAAAAGCTAATAAAAGATAATTTATTTTGCTCGTTTGTTTGATTTTGACGTTTTGTTTGTTTACAACGTTATCTATCCTTCGCAGTCTCAAGTAGTTACCGTTACATTTTCAAACTTTTTAACGTAGGATTACATTCCTCCATAGTGGTCCTGCGGAAAGGAAAATTTCAGACGCTAAAACTGTCTGTCCGTCCGTCCACGCGAGTTATAATTTTGGCAGCGCACCAAACCCAGTCTAATGCCTGGACAAGTTAAACAGAAAAGTACCAAGATGTGTCAAAATTTTGACATACTACATATATGTATATATATACATACGTACATATATATAGATACATATATACATACAAAAGAGGTAAGCAACTATAAGTAATACTACGTTAATAACCCGCGGTAGTTTCGTTAGAGACTACCTGAATTTTGTTTTAACCTTATAGTTTAAACTAACTGAAATTCTAATGTTAAAATTTTATAAGTGAGGGCTGAAGGTAATTTTGGATGCTGATATTCAGTAAAGTGTCATATTGAAGGATATGACATGATAAAAAATAAGCTTTGATATGTGTATAAATATTAGGCGGATGATTACGGAGAGGTTTGAGCTGATCGGTGAAAATAATTGAAATCCAAATAAGTTTTCCTTTATTAAACATTCAAAACTTATTTATAGAAAATTGAAAGAAAAAAGAAAAACTGGTTCAGATTCTATTTATTGAGCAATAAAGGCAACACTGGTTATATATGAGTTCTGCCCAAGGGCGTAACTAGGCATTTAAGGGCATCGGGGTAAGGACGCAAATTGGGCCCCCTGAAATATTATGCCTTTATTTTTTGCCCCCTATCTTGGGGGCCCCGGCCTAGTTACGCCCCTGGTTCTGCCAGGTTCATCTTTTAAATAATGCTCTAATTTCTAAAACATTTAATCGAAGTAACGCTGTAAAGTGCTTTTCTCAAAACGCAATCGACATTAGAGAGCGTTTATTAGATAGTTTATAATTTTCTCTTTAAGTAAGTGAACGAACGGTTGAAGTGTTGTTTTTCCCCCATTCTTTTGCACTTCACTATAAATTTGGCTCTTTGTTAATTCCATCGTATTTTTTTCCAAGATGCATCTGTATATTTTTTTCCTTTTTTTAACTTTCAATGATAGTAAAGTTGTTACAGAGGGGAATTTAAAACAAGGAAAAACAAGAATGAACGATAGCACAGCTATTTTCCCATAGCACATGTTGCAACTTCAAATTTACGATGTCTGTAGCATAGAAAATAAATAATTTACTGTGGATTATGCTGCTTCATTACAACTCTGGATCATACAGTATATTTGCCACAGCACATAAATTCGTTACATCGATATCACAATGACTATACATTAAAACAACGTGTAAAATAATCTTAAAATATCCATTACAAATTACCTCATTGCAAGACAAACTGAACAATGAAACAATATGAAACTCAGTCAACATTCGAAAACGTAATATCGAATGTTGACTGAGTTTCGTATTGATAATCCATAAGAACTTTAACAATTGGCTTAATAACATTTTTTAAATAAAAGTCTGACTGAGTCTAACTGAGTATGCTCTCTTTTGTGATTTTTTAGGTAAACAGTAAATGTACATGATTAATGTGTCATCACATAGATAGTAAAAATTTATACTTTTCATATTGCCTTGAGATGAATCGAAGGAGGGGGGGGGGCAAAAGAAATTTTGCTAACGTCCACAAAACTTCTTACCCGCCCCTGCGTGTAAGCTATTTGAACGTTGCAATTTGAATTGTGAATTTTCTTTGCGAATAATAAATATATTGCGTTTTTGAAAGTTCCATAGTGCCTCATAAAAGCTTACGGTACTTTTCTTTTCTGTAGCCGGGCGCACTTGGCGTTCGCGCTAACAAGTATTGTCATTGGTGAAAATGAAAAGTCGCCAACCTGTCAACCGTAGGAAAATGGTTAAAAATAGCTATGCTAAATTTTGAAAAAGCATTGTTACATGCGAAAAACTGGAAAAAATGCAGATCAGCGGCCATGAACCATGCGGGAGATTATAACATTCTTAGAAGACTTTAAGGACACCAGTGGCGTAGCTAGAACTTTTGCCGCCCGGTGCGGTCTCCAATTTGCCGCCCTTTCTAAGTCAATCAATTGGTGGTTTTTATAAATTAATAGACATAATAAATAATTGTAATTGAGACAAACTATAGGTGGGGAACTTTTTTACCATTGGATGCCATATTTAAATTAGGCAGTAATAAAGGAGGCCGCGTAATCTCCATGGTAACGGTGGTACTAAGCATTCAATAAACATCGAGCATGAAGTAGTACATAGAACTTCTACTCGACATCAGCACCATTGATGTCTGTATCCGAGCAAAATTTTTAGAGATAATATTTTCAACCCTACATTGACTTGACGATGAGGAAAAATATTCGAAATCATATAGTAATTCATAATTCGTAGAAATCGAATAGTAAACGTATGAATTGAAAAAGTGGTTTTTTACAACTAATACTAAATAAAAATATGCCACCCCAAAATATGTGCCGCCCGGTGCGGACCGCACCCACCGCACCCCCCTAGCTACGCCACTGAAGAACACACATAAAAGATTGAGTGATAGTGGGAAAGCACAAAATGGCGCAATATAGAACACCGAGTTATGTCACGCCACCATTTGCATTCGTTGAATTTCTATGGCAACAGCAAGAAGAGTATCTTTTTGTAGACATTTTTGAAGGGCATTAAAGAAATTTGGCCTTCTAAATGAATATTTAGGTACTTTTCGGTTAACAGGGCACCACTTGGCACGAAACGAAAATTGTGCTCCAAGTCGCCAAATGAGGTAACCGATTTGGCGTGAGACGTAAATATTGGCTAAAAGAATTTCAGGTACTCTCTTCTAACGAAACTACCGCGAGTTATTAATTAGGATTACTTATCGTTGCTTACCTCTTTTGTATATGTATATGTATGTATGTGTTATTTATATATGTATTTACACAGTACAGTCACATTAATGTGACCACCTGTCAAAATCCAGAATAACCACCTTCCGCAGAGCGGACCGCTGCGAGACGTGCAGGAAGAGAGTCAGTTAGGTTCCTGAAGGTGTTCACTGGGATGTTGAGCCATTCCGATTCCAGTGCCGTGGCCAGATGCGCTAGGTTACGCGGGTGAGGATCCATGGTGCGATTCTCACCCGCGTCCATGTCCGATCGAGGTGGTCCCACAGATTATCGACTGGGTTCAAGTCCGGGGATTTTTCTGGCCAAGGGAGTACGGTAAACTCATCCTAGTGCTCTTCGAACCACGCACGAACACTGCGAGCTTTATCACACGTTGCATTGCTGGTAGATGTCATCATCCTGAGAAAAAACAATTCGCATGTAGGGGTGAACATGGTCCGCAAGGATAGATGCATACTTGTGTTGATCCATCGTGCCTTCTACAATGATGAGTGAACCCAGAGAATACCACGAAAACATTCCCCAGACCATAATGCTCCCTCCTACAGCTTGGACCCATCCGGAAACTGTTGCAGGGTGTTTGCTTTCAGACGTGTCACGCCGTATACGCCAACGTGCATCTGTCCGATGGAGCATAAAACGTGATTCATCGGAAAAAGCTACCTGTCTCCACTCAGTGGAATTCCAGTACTGGCGTGGCGTGAAAATTCATGCCACGCCAGAAGGCACGCGGTACTGGCATGAAAATTCCAGCCTTCGTCGCCGATGAACAGCAGTCAGCATAGATGCATTAGCCAGGCGTCTTTTGCGGAGGTCCATACGCAGCAACGTTCGCTGAATCGTCGTTGTGGAGACACTGTTGTAGCCCCTTGGTTCATCTGGACTGTCAGTTGCTCAACGGTTGCACGTCTATTCACCCGAACGCATCTCCGCAGCCGTCGTTCACCTCTGCCATCGATGGCCCGTGGTGCACCACATTTTCCACGTCGCTGATTTTGGATAGTGCCATTTTGCCCTGCACGGTATACTTTTACCACGGCGGCCAGCGAATAGTTTACAAAATTAGCCGTTTCGGAAATGCTTCCACCCTTGGCCAGAAAGCCAATGATGATGCCCTTTTGGACGTCGGATAAATCGCTCCATTTTTGCATGACTGCAAGAACTGAAATGTTTTCCAAATGCCTACAACACACTTTATATATCCACCAAATTTGCTGAGGACACGTGCCTTCTGCGATTGGTTATTTAACGTTGACATCAAAAGTACGCGGTGATCACATTAATATGACTGGACTGTATATATATATGTGCGTATGTATATATTTACATATATGTACGCCAAAATTTTAACGCATTGTGGTACTTTTCTGTTTAACTGTTTACTGCTTGTCGAAGCGATATAGACTGGGTTTGGCACGCTGCCAAAATTATACCTCGCTAGGACGGATGGACGGACAGTTTTAGCGTCTGAAATTTTGCTTTCCGAAGGACCGTTATGAAGGTACGTTATCCTACATTAAAAAATAGAGATAGTAAAAAATGAATAAAATAAGAAAAAATAGAAAAACAAATAAGAAAAAGGAAAAATAGATTTTACCACTTTAATATCATATCAATAAATATAAAATAAGAAAAATTAGAATAATATCTGAGAAGAATACAAAATGGATTTCACCACATTAATTTCCTATTATATAGGAGACATAAATTTTCTAATTTATTTAAAATTGATGAAAACGGGAGTTTTGTCATGCAATCGAAACCATATGAATTCTACTAAGTACGAATCTAGGTAGTGGCGGGCAGTGCCCCGCTAACGTTTATTTCGTCATTTTTCACTGCTCCACAACCTTTCAACAGTTTGCGTATGGCGTCCGGAGCAATAAAGTTATATTTATGATTACCACGATGGTGTCCGTACCCCGAATCTTCTAATTCATCCTATTTATAGTCTCCAACAGTCAGAGTGAATTATACTTCCTTCTGCCACGTTTTCTTTTTCGTGTATCGCTGCTATCAAAACTGTCCGGCCCCGTAGTTTTTCTAGTTTTTCTTATTTTATACTTATTTTTGTAATTTATATTTATTTTTCTTATTTCATTAATTTTTTCATATCTTATTTTTTAAGCTAGTTATTACGTTCCGAGCCAAACGGGTTACTACATTTGGCGACTTGGCGCACAATTACCAGTGGTTCCCTGTTAGCTGGAAGTACCTATATGTACTTAATCTATATTAATAAAACAATAGTGGCGTCTGTCGGTCATACTTCCGGGTGTACTGTGTTTTCATTATGAAATTCGGCCATATTTGAAAATGTCGAAATCGATGTACTTTTTTTCATGAAAGTACATAAATGTTACAAATTTGGAAAGAGCTTTAAAAACTGATAATTTTTTCTGCGTACTCTTAATCTGTTACTTTAATAGCTTTAGAGATATTTCAATTCTAAATGTATACTCCACCGAACAAACGTAAACACAGCGTGATTCATTCACAGAGTGACAGTCACTAAAAAATGAATTACTGAGAAATGAAAAATATACCCATGCGGTGACGTCAAACTTCAAAAAAGATAAAGTTTGACGTCACCGCATGGGTATATGTTTTCTTTATCTCTTGATATATTACGCTAACGTGCGTGACACTGGAATTGACGTTTATGTATAATGAAGAATGGCAAATGCTACGGCAATTTCATTTTGCTTTCGCACATTGTTGGCCAATAAATTGACAAAAATCATTAAAAAATTAATTAAAAACTCTAATTGAGTCCCAATTTCGTTTTTTCTGCATTGCCTTTCTCGGGTCTGTAACGGCCTAAAATGTAAATAAGTGATTTAAAATTGACTCTCAAATATTTTTTATAATTTTTAAATGTTACTTTTGTAATTATTGTTAAAACAATTGTGTGGCAACAGTTATATACACAGTTTCACTTTAGAATGCAGTTGAGTTGAAAAATAAAATCGTTTGGTGTTGATAAGTAGTATTATTAGTTTTTCTTTTGTTAAATACCGTTAAATTAGTAAGTTCTTACGTTGTCTCAACTAGGAGGCAACAAGTCCTAAACATTAACTGAGCCGAATTTGGTCCCCGTCGGTGAAACAGTGAAGGATTCTATAGAGGACAAACAAACAGACGAGCTCTTTTATATGCATAGATATAAAACAGTTCCGTGACTAACTGACAGATAACGCACAGACCAAACCGCTGGACCTAAAGTGCTGAAGGTACTTTCATTTAAACACAATCAACACGAAATCGGCGGCCATCTTAAACTCGAAAGCGAAGTACATTCTCACCGATTCAAGTTTGGTGAAAGTTTTATCCGCTAAGTGAGAAATACGAAGTGAGTTTAGCTCCCGAGAAATGGCCTGAGACTACCGATTTTCTTCTAGCTTGCGAGAACGCCCTCATCCTGACGTCATTTCTGACGTTTCTCGATAGCGAATTCTTTTCGAAAGGCATGAGACTAGGCCCGTATATCCTTTCTAGAGAGGTTGTTGAATCATTAAACGTGAACATGTGACATAAGATTCTTTTTGTTCTCATTTCATAGTTCTATATCTATCTTCAGTTTTGTTTATACGTAGTTTTCAGTTTTAATTTTAGATATATAGAATCATCTTTGAAGTGTCCAAACAACAAATAATTCTTTAATATTTATTTTCATTTTACCGATTTTTTTCCAAAACTGTTCATATTTCATGTATTTGTTTATTTGCTGATAAGTTTAGTTTTTGGTTTTAGATAAATATTCTACTAAGATATTTTTGTATGAAGTTCACCATTTCTTTATTTTGTTGATTACACGCTAAAATATTTAAAAAGTACATATTCACATTTTCTTTATATAATTATTTATATTTAGGAAATTTTGGTGTTTATTGAGAGGTTTATTTGTTTTCCCACAATACCATATGCTCCGGAAGCCTGTTTAATATTTCTATTTTGCTTATCTTTTGACTAAATCGGATAGAGAATATCTCGCAACATAAACATGTGCAATTCTGCCTAATACATGCACTTATATAATTTTAATGTACAATGCATTATAATGTCACCAATAACACAAATTTCAGGAAATTTGAATTTTTGTATTGCAGGAATATAGGCTAAAGTAGCCAACCAATTTATTTTCACATGAAAATTTATTTTTTGTAATGCTGGTATGCTCCTATCATACCTGGTGGTGGTGGTGTTAATACGAATAACAAATTTTTCTTTTCGGGGTTTTGTGTGTGGGGGGGGGGGGGCTGCAAATTAATAGTGCCTCTTATGAAAATTCTCCCTCTCAATCAATCAATTCAAAGCGTCTGTTATGAATTGGTGGACGGATGGTCCGAGCATAGCCGGGCTTTGCCCGGCTAGTAATGAATAAAATTAGTGTTTAGGGGAGAGTAGTACACAGTGAGACAAATTTTTAAAAATTATTAATAAAGAGATAAATGCAATCGACTGAAGAAATTTAGCTATTGTTTTATTGGCAAAATCTTTCACACAAAGTTTATTAATACATATAAATAGAAACCAGAAATAAATAGCGTTAAAATAATATCAGCATTCGTCTCACTGTGTACCGCACCTCATACACAGTGAGACATTGCTAATTTATTTATTTAAAAAATACTATATTGTCACAATACTAGACACAACCAATGCTTTATTATACACAAGTTTTCATGAAGCAATCAATTGTTAATCTTGGAAAAGTCACCGATTATTTGTAAGGTCAAGTCGCCCTTCAAAACGGACATATTCTGACAATCTTTTTGTTTTCATGGGCATTGGCTGAGGCAGAAGCATGACAATATCCAGTTTATTTACAGAGGCCACATCTAGAATGTTTGGCATCACAAAGGCATCATATTTCTCACTTTTGCGTAGATAAGTGACTTGAAAATCATTATTCTCGTCCATCTCTGACAAATTTTTCCCAATGTAGAACACATCATTTGGGAAACTCACAAGAACATAATCATCAACATGAACACCAGGCACTACTTTGGGAAAGTGAAAATTTTCTTCATTCTCTTCTTAACTTGAAGAATCATCCAGCACCATTTCAGTTTCTTCATCATAAGAACTATCAATATCTTTAATACTACGGCATGTTGGTTTTTTTTCCGAAGCAAGCTTTTGGAAAACTTATTTTCTCTCTTAATCTGGAGCTGTCTCTTCTTTTCAACTTTCTCAACTAACAGGGCTATACAACGTTTGAATGGAGACATTTTCCTTTTCAGCTGCTTTTCAAATGGAGTGCTTTTCTTGTAGGACTAATTTCACAGCTGCAGCCATCTGTTCTTCTCCAGTTGTTCCAATTTTCCTTGGCAAATTCTTAGGCCGTACCATCATAACTCTGAAAAAAACATATTTAGTACCAGAAAATATTTAAATAACATTATTAATGATAGTCTCGATTCTGTGTATCTATACAGCAATACAAGCTAAGATGTTATATCACAAGTTACAATGTTAAGATGTGAAATTCATTATATTGTGTAATAGCAAAATCTTAGTAATTCAAAATTGAGTTGATAAAAATTGAGAAAATTCATAATACTAATTACATTACAGTAACATCACATTACAGTAACATTTAATGCACATTGCTATTATGGAATAAATATAGTTATCATGGTATACAGTGAGACTTGTTTCACTTTGTACCAGTGTTCCATGCCTCACTGTGTACCATTTCACTTTGTTAAAAAAATGGCTAAATATCCCTTCCATTGTTTTTATTTAGTTAAATCCATGGTATTAAGTGGAGAAATTGTGCAGCATATATACAATATTCAATCCAAAGTAATAGATACAATTAAACTGAAGATATATGACATATAACAGAGATAAGTTACTTACTTTTAGGTTAAAAAAAATCCCTTTAGTTTCGTAGCTTCCAACAGAACGAAAATCCACGCTTGAAATGTGGGCGGCAATTACTTCAAACAAAACATCACTGAACAGCCTGACATCTAGCGGCACAAGCATAAACTTCATTATAAAAGCTTCTCTGTTTCACTGTGTACCCTGTCCCACTGTGTACTACTCTCCCCTACTTATATATTTTGTTCATTCATCATGAAAGGTACTGAAAGTGCATTGGGCGTGAATTGTATTAAAGACTCTGTTATCCTGACTTGCGTTTTCAGAATTTTCTGCTGTATAGAAGACAATTGTTACGTGTTTTCTGTTTGAATTTGTGTATGCACCTGAAGAATTTACAAAATAATAAATTTTATTTTGTGTGCACTTTCTGAAGAGGTTTTATTCAATCCTATTGAACCTAGGAAAACGGAACAATATATATATATATATATATATATATATATATATTTTTTCATTCTTGGGCCTGTATTCTTGGGATACATGCTATTCCACACCGTCAGGAAAAGGTTAATAAGAATTTTATTTCTTTTAATTTCAGAGTGGGGTTACAAGAATTTTAACCTCCTAATGAGGGGAATATATTTTTCATTTTTCACCAATCTTTATTATGTCATGAGAGAGGTTTAAATTCACACGTTTAATAGACTGGTATAGCCATTTATTTTTGAAAATATTTAACCAAGAGATTCATTCTAATGAAGATAGAAATACTTCGTAAGCAATTTTTGTGAAACTTCAATGGCATTTAGCATTCCATTCATCGTTAATGATGCATAAGGGCCTGTTCGCATAGGAGTCCGGCAGCGGAAGCGTAAAAGGAAAGATGGCGCTGAGACGGAAATAAACCAATCATAGGCGTTAAAAATTTCTCTGCTAATTGTTTGGAGGTTTGTCATTGGTTAAATATATTTCAGAACTTTAACGCTTCCGCTTCCGGACTCCTATGTGAACAGGTCCTAAGTCCTTGTTCAAATTGCTTTCGGAGACTAGCGTTGCGCTCTAAGGACCTGTTCACTAAGGGCCTGTTCACATAGGAGTCCGTTGTGTTGCGTTAAGGAAAAGATGACGTTGAGACGAAAATAAACCAAAAAATTTCATTGCTAATCGTTTGGAGGCATATGATTGGTTTATTTTCGTCTCAACGTCATCTTTTCCTTAACGCAACGCAACGGACTCCTATGTGAACAGGCCATTAGAATTCGTCAGCGTCAGCGTTACTCATATTGACTTATTTTAAACCAATCACAGACCTTAACAGTTTCGTGGCTATTCTTTTGGAGATTTGTGATTGGTTAAATATATTTCAATATGAGTAACTCTGACACTGACGGACGCTATGGGAATAGGCCCTTACTTTGGTTCCGAGATTGCTGACATGAACTGTGATTTGGTTTGAAGCATCACGTTGAGCTCTGTGATTGGTTAAAATTTTAATCGCTGACGCTCCAGAATCTCCGTGAACAAGTTCTAAGTTTTCCTCTGATTTCAGTGTTACTTGTCTCCAAGTTAAGAATTTTTGATGCTATTTTCTAGTTTATGGGCACAAAATATTGTTTCAAAGTTAGAATGCTAAAGGCGTATATTTTTTTAATGTATGTATTTTTTTCTCTTTTGAGATTAACCGAATAAAAGGGGGATTTGTTAAAATATTCATGGTTCCATCTTCATTTAAAGTAGCTTGAATGTATTGTTTTAGTTTTAAGTACTAAGTATTTATAGTTTTAAAAAAATAATCACCAAATATTTCGTTTGAACTAAAGAATTTCTGTGTCTTTTCTTTCCTCGAAGACACGAGATGCAAGCTAAAAGAAATCATAATAAAGAGGGCAATAACTGATATCATATTTTTTTACCACGTCGTTGTTTATTACATCATTTTTTTATTTTACGCACAGTTTGTTAAATAAATTTTAAAAGAGGAGTGAATGCAATAAACATAGCTTCAAATCTAAAACTGAGAATCACTCTTTAAACTCTCTCATAAATCGAACAAAAGGAGAGAAAAAAAACCAAGGTTTTTATGCACTCGTTACTTTTTATATGATGCCATACGCTTTTGGCTTCCATACATTCCCTTCGCTTCTTTAAAGATACAAAGTTATCTCTGGTAATTTATTGTAGCTTTACTTTTATACATACACACAGATACCTATATTTGCACAGTATTTGAAATGGTTACTTATTTAACGGGCGAAAAAAAAAACACAAAAAACAGCGCATCTTCCTGATGTACGACCGCTCCTTATGCTTTAGTCTAACTTCCGTATATCAGAGTTAAAAAACCCTCCAGAGACACATTGCTTCGGAATGCTTTCTATCACATGATGCGGGATATGTTCTTTAGACAAATAAACGTGGAAGAAAAGTTAGAGCGAAAATCTTTAGATTCATTGCATTGTCGAGATTTTTTTTAGATCCTTTTTATTTGTGAGTGTGTATACTTTGGATCGATTCACTTTTTTAAGTTTCATTTTATTTGTGTTTACCATCTATTCATTATAGAATATTTTCAAAATTTTTGCATTTCAAAGCGATAAAAGAGCTGTTTCACCTTTTAACATTGGTATATCAATTTTTTAAAAAAATATATGAAATGGACTTTTTCTTCTAACAGTAATGCGAAATATTATCGAGTAATATTACCATGGGAAGAAAATTCAAGAAATGTATTAACACCAAGAATTCTTCAGGCTTTTATTCGTTCAAGAGTACCAACCAAAATATACGCTTCGCCGCGAAGCAGCCAGGGGGCGCTACCAGTACGCCAAAAATAATATATATGTTTTCAATTTGCAACACCATGTTTATGTTAGAAATTTTGCATATTTAGCTTTTTGCTTAGTGTTTATAAGTTTTGTAAGGTGTTATTAAACTTTAGTTATAATTAAGTTAAGTTATTAATGACTTAACAAGATATGAAAACTGTCATTAAAATGTAGTATACATATATTTAATCTCGTTAAATAGTGTTTTCCAAAACTAATTCTTGTAAAATCAAATGAAAATCATTTCAAACCTCCAAATTGTTTTTCCCATTTGTTTTGTATTTTATTGCATTAAGTTATTAAGGGTAATACTTTCTTAATTTTCTGAAATGAAGAATAACACACGCATTTCAAATTAATTTTTCTCTTCCAGTATGCATTTTTCCAGTCAGTATGTACTATTTCATATGTACTTACTTTTCCAGCCAGTATACATTACTCCATGTGTGCTTTTCCAGCAAAAATGCAATTTTTATAGAAATAAGGTGATTTTGATGATTTAACAGTATTTGAAAATATATTTTATAAAAAAAGTCATAGAGAGCAAGTGTTAATCAGTTCATGTTATACAGGGTGTCGGGGCTAAAGGTATCCAAAAGTCATGACTTATTTTTACGGAACTACCCATTAGAATTAAAAAAAAATATTATTTAAATAGAAAGAACATCTCACCAAGTTTTAATATCAGGCGTTATTAGCCTTTTTTTCTTGGGGATTCATTAAATCCGTTGTGTATAAACAAAAAATTGAAACTGTGTATGAGTTGAAGAAGCACAAGCAATTCGTGTAATAACTCCTGATATGCTACGAAACACTTGGAGAGAACTCGATTACCATTTGGACCAGGGGTTCTCAACCTTTCAGGCTGTGTGCCCCCCCCCCCCCCCCTTTGAACGCTGATGTGAAGTCACGCTGTTACGACTCCAAACTCCGTCTGTAACTGTTTGTCCCTATAAACGGGGATTTTGGTTTTACTCTCCTTACGGGAGGGAAATACTGCATGTGTACGTCACTTGTCAAAACGAAACTAACTTGATTTTGTCGCGTTAGGAGAGCATTGCGAGGCTCTTAGAATCATGTAATGGCTCAAAATAGTCGAGTGGAAAATCTGGGCGGCATAAATGAAAAGCCGTTAATACATATTGTAACGAGAATACTGTAATTAGTGTTGTGATTGTAAATTGTGAATAAATGTAGTGTTTAGCAAAGGATACGGAGTCGGATACCTTTAATTAATGGTACAATTTTTGGTGACCCGGAAGTGATATCCGGACTATATGGAACTGGATTAAATCGGAATTAATAATTGGACTAATATTTTGGATTAAGTAGATTTTATGGATCTTGAGGGACCTCTTGGAAGTGGAGATAGGCCCTTTCTTATTTTCCCCTTCTAGTTAAGTTGTTATAAGGGAAGGGTTTGTTATTAGTTGTTGTATAGGAAAGAAATTGCTAAAATGGAAATGTGTAGATCAGAAACGAAACAGTATTAGATAGCAAAACTTAATGGTTAAATAGTAAATCCTTGTTATAACTAGTGTTGGAATAGACTGGCTGAATTAAATTAATTCAGTTATAGATATTCAAAGGCTTCAGGAAAAACGTAATGGGTTAAGGAAGTTATTTACTAAGCATTTGACAAAAATTAAAACTTCGATAGAAAAGAAAATAACGGCAGAATATATAAAAGAGATGAAAATTGAGGAGCTATCAAGCTTAAAGGACCAGCTCATTGAAAAATTGAATGAGTTGAATAAAATTGTTGATGAGGTACAGTTAATAATTAAAATCGAAGATATAGAGAATGACTTATCTGTGAGCAAAGAATATAAAGATAAGGGAACCGATTTTAAATCAAATATAGAGATGTGTTTAGGATCTTTATATGGCAGACCGGGAAGTATAGTGCAGGTAAACCAACCTGAGTGTCAGTCTGAGAGTAATTTGGAAAACAGCACCGGTTTCAGAACCGAAATGAGAAACGTCGTGAAACTCCCTAATCTAGATATAACAAAGTTTTTGGTGATTGCAGCCTTTGGCTTGATTTCTGGAATTCGTATGAAGTAGCTATACACAATAATAACTCGCTAAGTAAAATTGAAAAGTTTACTTATTTTAAAACTTATTTAGGGGGTGTTGCTTTGAACGCCATTTCAGGATTTTCTCTTGCAGAGCAAAATTATGACGCATCGGTTCAGTTGTTGACTGAGAGATTTGGAAGGCCTGAGATTATTATTTCGTCACACATCCATAAACTTCTATTAATTGAACCTGAAAAATCTTGTTCGAATGTAGCAGGGCTACGAAAAATGTACGACGCAATAGAAGTACAAATTCGTTCGTTGCAGTCTTTAAATGTAACAACAGGTACTTACGGTAATTTACTGTGCCCGGTAATATTGCAGAAATTACCAGAGGAGTTGAATTTGAACTATAATAGGACCCGTAAATCAAACGAATTGTTTGATATTTCAAAATTAATCGAATACATACGGAAGGAATTGGAAATAAGTGAAACGTCTATAATATTAGCAAATCCAAACAATACTAATGTAAATGATCCTTATCGAAATAAGGTGAATCAAAATCATCACAATAAACATCAGTTAACTGTTAAGAGAAATGAGTATTCTAAATCTAGATCAACAGCCACAGTTTTAGCTACTAAGGTTGAAGAAAATTTACCATCGTTTAATAAATATTCTAGTAGTAATACAAGAACTTTTAACCAATACCGGAACAACTTTCCATTTTGACAGAATACGGGAAATCAATGTATATTTTGTTCCGCCAATTCGCACATGACGCATGATTGTTTATTGGATGTTAATAATAGGAGAAAAGCCTTAATGGCCAAGAGATTGTGCTTTATTTGTTTCCAGGGCCACTTGAGGAAATTTTGTAAAAGGGAACAGAAATGCAGAAACTGCAATTCTTTAGACCATAACTCGTTGATTTGCAGTTTTGAGAGAAATGAATTTAAAGCAAATGCGAAAGAAATCCCACCACAGGCGGAAAGTTGACTCAGCCTATTTTGTGATAAGAGACCATCGAAAGAGGCACCGCATGAATCAGTCTTGCTACAAACGTTCACCTCAGCTGATAAAACAAGTCCTTTAAATAAAACGCAGATGGTACATTGCATGATAAACGGTGGTAGCACCAAAACATTCGTGATAAGAGAAGTTTGTGAAATATTGGGTTTAAAGGCTATGAGTAAAGAAGCACTTGTTAATTACACTTTTGGGGGTAGTCAAGCTGAGAAGAAAATTTATGATATCGTTGAACTGGAATTGTGTAATGTGAGTGATCCAAAGCGGAAAATCAAAATCAACGCAGAAGTTATTGATTCGATTACATTAGGACAAATTGAAATTCCCTCGAAATGGATTCGGAATATGGCTTTGGAAAAGGGTACATTCAGAAGTATACAAATTTTAATCGGGTCAGATTGTATTGGGGAAATTTTGGGCGAAACAAATATAAAAATTTCTAACAGACTAGTTGCAACAAACACCATTTTTGGCTTCATGATACAGGGAAGGGTTGAAGGATATAATTGTCAGGAGGTGCTTATTAACCATTTGACCGTTGCGAATGAAGAATTGGACTATGAAAAGGTTAAGCGTTTTTGGGAACTGGAAACAATTGGGATAAGTCCAGATAAGGAAATTTCTCGATCTGATAAGGAAATTTTAGAGTCATTTGAGCAAAATACCACGTACAAAAACAAACGATATGAAACTCGGTTATATGGAAAGAAAAGGATAAAAATTTTGAGATTAACTATGAAAACGCGAGGCGTCGGTTGCACAGTTTGAGCAGAGTATTTGAAAGGAATCGACAATTAGGTTTGAGATATAGTGAAATAATTAATGAACACTTAAAAGAAGGTATTGTAGAACCAGTAACAGTAGATTTAAGAGAAACCGTCAATACAGGATACTTCATGCCACATCACGCAGTAGTGCGCGAAGAAAAGGACATTCTAAAGGTCAGGATAGTTTTCGATTCGTCTTCTAATGGTAAGGATAAATTATCCCTAAACGATTGTTTGGATAGCGGGCCCAAATTGAATCCCGACTTATTGAAAATCATTTTGAAGTTCAGATTAAATCCAATCGCTTTTTGCGCCGACATTCAGCGCGCGTTTCTTGAAGTAGGAATTGCCGAGGGGGATAGAGATTTTTTAAAGGTCCTGTGGATTAATGGGCAGGGGACAAATCTCCATTTTGATCCTCCAAATTTCCAAGTGTTGCAGATTTCAAGAGTGCCCTTTGGGACACTCTTGAAATCTGCAACACCGTTTTCACCGTGTTCACCGTTTTTACTGACTGCGACAGTGCGGCTTCACTTAAAGAAATATGAAGAGTCCCACGGCGAATCTTGTGACATGTTGAAAGAGTTATATGTCGACGACTTAATATCAGGATCTACGGATATAGACCATGCTCTAAAACTGAGTAAAGAAATGATAGTTATAATTGATCAAGCCAGTATGAATCTTCGTAGATGGATATCAAATTCCCCAGAGCTCAATGAACTATGGAGAAAGAATGGCATCGACTGTTGTGAAATTTTGAAAGACTCTGGCGTACCATTGAAGATTTTGGGTATTATTTGGAACAATGTAAACGACAAATTGAGAATTGACACTAGTCAATTTAAGAAATTGAAAGGAGAGAAGCCGATAACGAAACGTAATATTTTAGCAGCTTGGGGAATGTTATTTGACCCTATGGGTATTATGAACACTTTTTCAGTACAACTCTAGAGAATAGTCCAAATATTGTGGGAAAGAGGCCTTCAAGGGGATGAAGGTGTTCCTAGTGAAATTGAAGCAGAATTTCTAGAGTGGCTGAACGACGTTGAGAAGTTGAAATTCTTTGAGATACCAAGATTATATTTCAGTGAAATTTGCTGGAATTCTGTTGAAGTACCCATATTCTCAGATGCTAGTCCCAAATGTTATGGATCGGTAGCATACCTTAGAATGAGAAGGTTAAATAAATACGTAACGTGTTTCATAATATCGAAGTCTCGTTTAGCTCCACTGAAGAAGATGACACTACCAAGACTCGAGTTAATGGGGACCCTACTATTAGCAAGACTGGGGTCATATTTACAGTCTACCTTTCCTATGGTAGAACAAAGGAATATATTTTACTGGACTGACTCCCAGATTTGTATTCATTGGATAAAGGGCGTTTCAGATGACTGGAAGATATTTGTAAGAAATCGCGTGGTAGAGATAAAGGAAAGGACTGATCCATCGAGATGGCAATTCTGCAATGGAAAATTCAATCCAGCAGATAAGCTCACTAAAGGGATAAGAGCACAAGCTCTAATCAATGATAAGGCTTGGATTTCAGGACCACCTTGGCTTGCAGAGTTAAATATTCCAAGTGAGGTAACATCGACGAGGGTCAGTCCAGATACTGAAGGTGTTGAGGAAGATAAGCGAAAGGTCGTTGCTTTTCATGTAAACTTTGAAACTGTTGAACAACTATTGGACCTTCACAAGTATAGTGAACTAGGAAAGGTCATAAGAATAAGTGCATATATTATGAGGTTTGTGAACAATTCTAAACCAAAATGTATAAAATCTACGGGTGCTTTAACAGCGCATGAACTCTCTACAGCACAGAACTATTGGCTTCGAATCGTGCAACGAAGGGACTATGTTAAAGAGTATAACCAATTAAAAACCAAAACCGCAATTGATTCTGAGTCTAAGCTATATGGTTTGGATCCAATTTTGACCACTGATGGGTTAATAGCTTTAAAGGGAAGACTGCAGAGTTCTGATTTAGATGTTCAATCTAAACATCCAATAATTCTTCCGAGCAAGACTAAATTTACTGAGCTTTTGATAATGAGAGAGCATAAGAACGTGCTTCATTCTGGTGTTTCTGACATTCTCACACAGCTCAGAGAACGATTTCGGATAATTCGTGGCAGGCAAGCTGTAAAGTCCTGTTTAAACAAGTGTTTACGATGCAGACGATTCAAGGCTAAACAAGGAAGGCAGGTAGTAGCTCCACTTCCTGTAACCAGAACTCAGGAAGCCCAACCTTTTGAAGTCACTGCAAGAGACTTTGCAGGACCCTTATATACAAAGGACAATTGCAAGGCTTACATCGCATTATTTACCTGCGCCGTCACTCGCGCTGTTCATTTGGAAGTTGTGTCCAGCTTAAGTAGTGAACATTTTCTGCTAGCGTTTAGACGATTTGTCTCAGGGAGAGGTGTTTGTCAAATTATTTACTCGGACAATGCCTTGACTTTCAAAGGTGCAGACACCGAACTCAAGAAATTGTATACGAACATAAAGGACTCAGACATACAAAATTACTTTGGAAAAAAGGGGATTACACGGCAGTACATAGTAGAAAAGGCCTCTTGGTGGGGTGGATATTGGGAGCGGATGGTTCGTATGACAAAGGTTGTTTTGAGGAAAATTCTTAAGAGGGCTTTGGTAACCTCTGAATAACTGCAAACAATACTTGCAGAGATTGAATCCATTTTGAACTCAAGATCTCTTACTTATGTCTATAATGAACTCACAGAACCATCCCCTCTCACTCCAGCTCATTTCCTCATTGGAAGAAGAATAACTGCCTTACCTCCCCATATTGGCAAATCAATTTCTGGAAGTGTATCCAGTACTTATAAAGTACTAATTAAAAGATATTTATACCGTGAAAAGCTTTTAAATCAGTTTTGGAAACGATGGAAGGGGGAGTACCTTTTACAGTTAAGAAATGTAAATTTTATAAAACCAGTTAATGTAACTTGTCAATTTAATGTAGGTGACGTAGTCCTGATAGCAGATAAGATGCCACGGCAAATGTGGAGAATGGGAAGAGTAACTGAATTGCATTTTGGCTGAAACAACCAGGTAAGAGCTGTCACGCTGAAAACAGCTACAGGGCAAATCAAACGACCTATTCAGCTTCTGCATCATATGGAGATAGGTAAGCCGTGATCCAACTTTTAATAATGAGGTTGTGATTTTACCAGCCAGTTATCAAGTTATATTGATTGTTTCATTTAATAAGTGTTTTATTTCTGTTAATATTAATATTGTTCTTTATTAAATTTATAATAATTGAATGTAAAATTGTTTGATTTATTATGCTGTTAGCAATAATGAATGTCTTCATTGGGGGCGGAGGATGTTAAGACTCCAAACTCCGTCTGTAACTATTTGTACCTATAAACGGGGATTTTGGTTTTACTCTCCTTACGGGAGGGAAATACTGTATGTGTACGTCACGTGTGAAAACGAAACTAACTTGTTTTTGTCGCGTTAGGAGAGCATTGCGAGGCTCTTACAATCAAGTAATGGCTCGAAATAGTCGAGTGGAAAATCTGGGCGGCATAAATGAAAATATTCGAATTAAATGTAATAAGACATACTAAATAATATATTACAGTTTAAGGAATATAATATCTTTTATTGTATTTTAATATTTTTTTTGGATAATGTCCAATCGTCTTACCCGTATTAGCAAGAAAAAAATATTCTTTTTTTGTCTATTTAGTTGTTACGCACGTGACGATGAATTTATTTAAAGTACCGGAAAAAGAAATCACGTGATCAGCATTTAATAAATTAAATTCTAAAAATGAATCTTTAAAAATTCACCAAAAATCAGAAAATGGAGGTAAAGATTCGAAAACCATCTTATTTTAAAGGCATTTTTGTGATCTTTCTTGTGATATAAATTTTATAACTCTCATTTTATTATTTTAAATGCAAACTTTAAAAAAGTTAAAAAATAGCTTAAAAATTTAATTTTAAAAAATCTAAGAAGAATATTTCAAAAATCTTTCTTTTTGCACCCCTACACTATAAGAAGAATCGCCATGCAAAATTTCAGCCCTTTAGGTCCAGCGGTTTGGTCTGTGCGTTGTTTGTCAGTCAGTGAGTCAGTCAGCTACGGAACTGTTTTATATATATATATATATATAGATGAATACTTAAAATTAGATGAATACTTATAGATGAATACTTAATATAGATTAATACTATGAATTATCCCATCAACTTGAAAGAAAATGAAATTAATTGGAAGTTAACTTTGTAAGGTATACATAAGATTCGATTCACAAGAATCGAACTTTTGAGTGAATGAATTAAAGAAGTTGCTTGAGATATGCTAATTTCGGCATACGCGCTTGGTATAAATACCAAGCAGCTTGATTAAGTGAAGAGGATGTTAAGGTTGATAGATAAGCGAGTTAAGGGAGCTACGAGGTAAGCAGCTCCAGGTGTTAACCGGCGCTTGTGCTTAGCAGGGCCAAAGTTTACGTGGCAGAACTGCTGGTTTGACTCTCTGCTGGTTTGTGAGTATGGAAAAGTGCATTTTTATTGAATGCTAATATATATTCCGTACAAGTAGTACGTATGCTTATTGCTGTAAAAGCAAATTCTATATGTGCAATGAATTCAATAAACATTGTCTCATGTATAAACTGTGTTTGTATCAAATTCATTTAGAGTGCCACTTCAAATTATATACACCCAAGTGAGAGTAGAAGTGAGCTATACTCTATAACTTGCGTTTAACTTTTCGTTCCCGTCACTACCGATAGATGGCTGCACCAGTCTACAAAGCAAAATTAACTGAAAAAGAATTCAATTCTGCTTAAAGATGGCTAAAAGTATTAAAATAATGCATTTTCATCGTGTTCTTAGCTATTCTAAAAGTTTCAAATGTCTAGCTAGTTGGGAAGTTAGTTAAAAATCGATTGAAAGATTTGTACCGGACAAACACACACACACACGCACACACGCACACACACACACGCACAATCAAACAAGAAAGCGAATTAATAAAAACATGGTAATAAACTTCCTCTGAACGTTTCTTCCTCTGAACGCCTCCTCTGAACATTTGTTCTTCACCTTGACGTTTACTTTTTGACTCTTTTATTTTGCGTATATTTTGCAGCTACGCGAGACCCCCTCAACAAGCTCATCAAATGTGCACTAGCGGTCGTGAATGCAAATACTATCTGCTACTTTTTATTTGATGAAAACCTCTCAGGATGTTGAAAGGTAGCCCTTCGGTGGGAACATGATTATTTTCCCGCTTAGTGGGAACATCTGCCTGGAAGGCAGATATAGTTGGAATATCTCTTTCCCAGGTATTCCTAACTATAAATTCAGAGGGTGTTTGTGGTTTATTACATTTCATGGTAGCCACAATCGTCAAACATTTTCTCCTTCATTCTTGACCAGCTTCTATTGGACAAAAACAATTTTCACAGGTTATATTATGGTTCTTTTTGTAGAGGCATTTAAGAAAATCGGTCTTACTCAGCCTTCGTTTCAAAACAGGTAACATAAAACAGGGTTTGGCCAAAGTCGTTCCCAGAGCCTTCAAAAACTCAAATCTTGAAAGATTTTCAACCTTACTGTACATTTTATACAAAATGTAGGAAGAATATCTGCCTGTCAGTCAGATATTTAAATATATTTTAGTGGGAATATCTCTCTAGTAGACAGACAATGTTCTAGAACAGAGGTTCCCAACCCATAGAAGTCTGTGGACCACTAAGCCAGAAACTGAACTATGTGTGCCCCCCCCCCCCCCATGAATTAAGGGGGATGGGGAGGGATATAGTATATTCCTCAGGCAAAAGGGATACATGATTAACACTTTTTGTTTCAATCTTGTTTTCAAAGTTTAGAATTAGATAGACTAAATCTCAGACTGAAAATGAAACATATTGATTCATGGGTGATTAAGTAAAACAGGTTTTTAGAACACATTATTTATTATTACTATCATACAGTGTACAGTACGACTTAACTACGAATTCTTTAATTTTAATACATAAAAATTACATAAAAATTAATTCAACACCTGATAGTCAACGGATATATTCGGTCCATCTAGTTCAATGAACATTGCTTTCAAAATTCCCATTTATATGGCAACTTTTTTATATGTGGTGCCGGACCACTCCCGAGGCTCTCGCGGACCACCGGTTGGGAACCACTGTTCTAGAAAAATGGCACGTACCTGAACCATAGAAGGTTGGCGTCACCCTTGTTCACTGAAGACAAGATGTTGACTGAAGCACTTGTAGACTCACAGTACCCAAGGTCGAAACGGGGAGGGGGGGGGGCAGCATTGAGTAAAGAAATCAAAGCTGCCTGAGAGGCAGATGTTCCCACCGAAGGGGTAGTTGTCTTCCAATGGATTTTAACGCGCTGTACGATCTTTCACAATGAAGGCTCCGATAAAGTAACTAAAAAATGCATATAGGTTCTAGTGGAAGGATCTCCTTCGAATTTTCAACAGTCCCAAGTATCTTTTCTGTTTATATTTTTTATCACCCAACCTCCAGAAACCACCAGTGACCCCTCGGAAAAAAACTTATTACAGGAAAACACTTGGGCGGTATTGAGAAGCAAGGGATATTTTGTCTAACTCGCTACGTTTTCAGATGTAGATTTCTCATTGAATTTTAGTCCTTTTGCATTTTTGAGAGTTCATAATTTATCGCCCGGATTCTAATTAGTTCTCGAGTTTTCTGGCATTTTTAACTGTGTATGCAAAGAAGCTCCTGCTTGTTGACATGCTGTATGGTCCATTTGATAAGGCCCGGAGTTTTTCTATAGTAAAACACCAAAATCATGGGAAAATAAACTTTTTCTCTGTTTTGCATTGTAAGAAACTACATGATCTAAATGTAGTCAGATCTCAGTGACTCATTGATATTTTTTAGCACCATTGAGTATCATTTTTGATTCAAATGTTGCGGAAGTTTAGAAATTTTTATATAACACAACATTCTACAACACACATTTAAATTTTTTTTTAAAACTCGAAATAAATTCTGTTGAACTTTGTTATCTAATTCAGTGATTATTTTTTTGTTTGTTTTATTCTGGAGACATACGCAGTATAACAGTATTATTAGGGAAATATGCTAATTACTTGCTTAAAGTTACAAAAAAAAGTACTTTACGAGTTAAGAATTATAATTTCCTAATTTAACATATTTAAAAAAATATAATGTCTAATTAAATTCTCTGTTCGTAAAAATATCTTTTTATTGATGGCTGAAACACATTTTTCATTAATAAATAAAAATATTAACAAACATTTTTAGCATTTGAAAATTTTAAAACAAATGCTCAGAATTAAAAACGCATAGATCTTCTTTTCTTATTTCATTTCCGAGCGGCAGCATTCTGTGATTAATTTGCGCATTAAATCTTAAATATCTCAGTTTAAATATTTTATCCTATGCCCACTCTTCTAGAAAATGTGTGCACTTCACTTTAAACAAAATATCACTGAATTTTATCGAAATAAAAAACAGCCTTTGTCCTTTCATTCTTACGTTCCTTATAAATTTAAATTCTCTTTATTTTAACTACCAGAGTTATGTCTAATATGTGGTCGGTCTTTGTTACGAAATTAATCTTACACGAGAACGTAGCCAAACATTTTGGCGCCTAATTTGTTTATCTAAGATGTACTTAATCCTAGATATCTGAAAAGAATTTGACGATGAAAGATTTAAAAAAAAAGAGTATTTTTCGTGAAAAATATTATCACAGTGCATATTTACTTGGCTAATCCCCAAAAGCTTGTTTGACATTGTTGAACTAAAAGGGCTCAAAGTTTTGCTTCCTTTGATCTTTTATACGAAACTAATGAATGGTTGTATTCCAAGAAAGTTAACGAATATTTTAATTAAAAGACTAGTGGGAGTTTCTTGATGAAATCCTTCATAGGACATTTTACACATTACCCCGGTTATAATTACGGATTCGAGAAGAGTTTTATCATTTTACGGGTTGTTACTAACTTAATTACTTGATACTGGCTGGAAAATTTCTCATTTAAAAATTGTACAGTTAATTTTATTTAGGAGTGAAAGTTAGAGAGGGATGAAAGTATGATCAGACGCAGTTCAGAAATCTAACTTTGTGAATATATAAAAATGGATAAATATTAAAAAATTGATATTTAAAAAAAAAGAATTTGAGGGATATACAGGGTGTTTCAAAAAGAATCACCCGATTTGAAATGAGTATATTATAAAAAATACTGAACATAGAAACATAAAATTAATTTTATGTTACATGGCTAATCATAAAGTTTTTTTACAAACCAAATTAAAGGTGATCAATATGCCCACCTTTGGATGCACGACATATGTCTATATGGTAGGCAGATTCGTCCCAAACTTTTGCGAGCATATCTGCATATACTACTTCCATGGCTGTTATGCGTACACAGACAGCCCGTGTCTTGGAATTCTTTATACAATCGATTAATGCTCTGAGAGGTAGGAACTTCAATCTACCAGAGTTTTGACGACGAAAATCACGCTGAACAGTTGTTACGGACTCACACTTCACAAAGCGTTGAACGCAAAATGATTTCTGTTGTGCAGTCGTCATCTTTACAAACACTGAAATGGCGGGCGAAGGAAGAGAGTTAGTGCTACTTGTCGGCAACTGCGTGAAACTCGAGATTTCCCTCATTCTGCATATACATTATTCGATCAAAGCTGATAAAAAGGTGAATAGTTATGATTTTTTAAAATCGAATGATTCTTTTTGGAACATCCTGTATATTTGTTTCGTTTTGTTTAAAAAGAATTTTTTTAGTCTGACAACTAAATAATATAGCTGATAATACAATTAAATAATATAACTAAATAAGTTAATATAGTTTTCTTTGATTTTTATTGTTATTAAAGAACGTTAACTAGCTTCTTTCTCTCTCTGGGCTCGAGGTAGCCTTGTGATAGCGTTCTGGCTTTCGGTGTTGAGGTTACTGGGATCGAATCCCGACACGCACCATTAAATACCTCTGTGTCTAGACAGGATATGGGAACGTTAATTCCGTAGACCGGAAAGTCCCTCTATGAAGTCAGAAAGGGTGGGAGAGGGTACGATCCCCTCAGATGTTGCCTCTGGGGATGCTCGGTCAAAATTGAGGTCGCAACTAGTTAAGACGGACTCTGACCCTTGTGGTGCTGTTTAAACCGGAGCCGCACACGTCAGCCCGAAGCCTACATGGACCTGGTTTGGAACTTCCTGCCAGGGGGCATTCGAAACAACAACAAACAACAACTACAACTTTCTCTCTCTTACTGAACAACTTTGAAACCTAAAAGTTGTCATTTTTGCGAAAGCAATTGTAACAAAATTTAAACTACCGAAACTGTAGTTACTTTTAAATTTAGTAATTTCGTAATAACTCTGTGTGTTAGTACAGAAAACAGCTTCACATGCTAAAGCGCGACTGTTTGAATAATGTGTAATGTAAAATCTTTTCCATGAAATTAATCTTAAAATCTCTTAGGTTTTATATTTATTTTGACGCGTGCAGTAGAAGTAACTCAGGGTCGAGTGATAGATATCCAGTAGTGGCACAATCAAAATGCTTGTTTAGGGATTTTTCTTGCATCTGTGTGGTAGCGGGTGAGTGAAATGTAACGAAAAATTTAATTCTTTTTTCCTTTTCTTAGATTTTTAGTTCCTGGAGGGAAGGGATTCAATATCTCCAATATTTCTTTGAAATATTTTAATAAGTTTTTTAAAAAAAAATTTATTTCCAATACAGCAGGCACAGAGACATTACCCTTGGCCAAAATCACATTACAGAATACACAATACAAAGAACAAAATTAGATACAAAATTAAATAAAAGCAGACAAAAGTCCTCTAGCCTCCCAATAACGGGTAAAAATTTTAAGAGAAAAATTATGGCAGTCAGCGTATTTGATGTTGTATAACATGATACTATTAATTCTACAGAAACCATTAATTATATCTGTTAGAATATATATATATATATATATATATATATATATATATATATATATATATATATATAGCGAGTCTATTGGTACACCCCATATATATTCTAATAGGTAGAATTAATGGTTTTTGTAGAATTAATAATATCATGTTATACACCATCATCAAATACTCTGACTGCCATAGTTTTTCTTACAAGGCATTAATTATGCAGATAAATGCCCAGTTGAATATTTCGGTATAAATAAGAATAATTAATGTGTTGAACTAAACACACTAAGCTTAAAATTCCATCACTAAACACGCAAGTATGTTAATCTTTAAACCAAAGAATTTAAGGAAAGATACAAAACTTATTATTAGGTACAGAAAGTTGATTAGGTTCTGGAATTATTATCACAAATCATTATGTAAAACCGCTTTTAAAATCCAGTGATATCTCTGCGATAGCTGTAAGTTCATTTGATCACATGACATGGGAATGTTTTTAGCAAAGAGGTTTATTTTATTTGTCAAAATATTTTCCTAGTTGCAGTCAGAGTATTGGAAAATGCATTTAGATTTCTAAAATGGTATTTTACGTAGTTAAGTAATATTCTAAATATTGCTTGGAACGCCATTTGATTTATTGTAGCGCCTCAAACTCTATACATATGTTGAAAGGATATGAGCTAAATTGCTGTGAACTTCAGCTACATAATTTACATTTGCTGACTTTTTTTATCTTTATTCTTCAGTTCTACAGTCGCAAAAATGGATAAATTTTAAATGCTTGCGTAAAATCTAATATAAAAGATATAAAATGACTATAACTGCAAAATATTCTCACAATTCTTTATGCATTTATAAAAAAATATTAAAAATGTACACGAGATAGCTGCTAGGCGTATATAGTTGTGTTTATATATGCTTTTTTTGTGTGTTTAGGGTTGGGGATGTGCTGTGCCCAATTTCGGGACCTCCTGCTCAAATCCATTTCATGACTGAGAGCTGTTCACCTCCTAACTCTACAGTTTGTTGTCAGACTTCTCGACGGTATGCACCGTAATCATCTCCAGACCAAATAAATACAATATTTTGACGCCTAGTTATGACTTAGTGATCTGGAGATTGTAGAACATGCAAGCTCACTTAAAGTTAACAGTTTTTATCGGAAAAATCCAAAGTAAAGTATCAACACGAAAATCGATTTACCGTAAATAGTATTATTTCCCTTTTTATTCTGAGATAGTCTCATGAGCAACAGAGATACCTGAATTGCTTGATTTGCTTTGCTGCTCAAGTAGCTTCATGGTTCTCTTTAGAGGACCTGCGCAAGAGCTTCGCAGAGAGGAATACCCTTTAATTTTGTTAAATTGATGTCATAATATATGAGAAATGACCATTAGAGGGATATTCAAGTACCTTGTACTTAATCCTAAGAGCAATGTAGTTAGAAATAGGTAAATTTGATATGAACTGTAGACATTTGTTAAGACATGAGCAGGATTGCTGTCGTGGCGATTGGCATCGGAATCAACATTGCCGTATGAGCTATCCGCTGTGAACGGCATATCTTATTGAATTTAATTTTAAGAGCAACCAATTTTCAGTAAGCTCCTGGCGTTTTACAGAAGTAAGTCAGACGAACTTTAATGAAGAAACGAAGATAAAGCATTTACACATTCTAAAAAGCTTTTTATCTCTTCTGTAAATGAGAAAAATTTGAATTCCGTTCCAAACTGGAATTTCACGAGTAAGTTTCATACGTTCAATGTTATTCAATTTTCATAATGAGCGTATTTTAAACTATATCCCAAGAAATACCTTTGAATGTACATGTTTACGGTTTTAATTTGAGTTTGTAAGGTAATCATCATTTGCACATTCTTAGTGTTCCTCAAAGCTATGTGCATCTCACCGTCCTTTAATTTAAGATTCCGGTGTATTAAATCTTTATATAAAATATACGTTTTTTAATGGGATCAGAAACAGATTTTGGATGAAATTCAAATTTTTATGTCGTATTGTAAAGAAAGTAAAATTTAAAGATAATCCGTAAGGAGAAATTCTTATGTTATAAGCCCAGAATAAATCTCTTAAGAATTAGAAATAATACACTAAACGTGTACAGCTTAAATATCATCATAAAGTAAATGTAACTGCCAGTTCTAAAAGCAATTTACATGTCCTGAAAGAAAATGAAGTTTGTTTTGTGTTATACTACAATTATTTAAAACGTAGTTTGAGTAAAAATTTAATACTGTATACAATAATTTTAAATCGATGTAAACCACAGTTACACAGAGCTATTATCAGCCTTTTACATCATCATTCCTCCCCGGGGATTATAGATGCTTTAGTGAAAACATCTTAATGCACTTCCTGTGTTTCGAAACAAAAGCGTCATTTTTTATGATCAAAAAAGACAGTTCAAAAAATACACATTTGCAGCCTTTCTTGCTCTTAATCACTGCACTGCCCAACCACTGTTGTTTATACGTGACAAGAAATAGCTTTTATATTTTGCTAATTGATACTGACATGTATTAAAAATAGAATTTTCTTGGATTAGATTTCGCAATTTTGTGTAGATAGATTGAGATAGTTCATCCGAACGAAGCCATTAAAATCTTTTTTGATTTAAATATCACTGATTCTCATAGTTGATAAAAACTACTAATTTCGTTTTTCTGTTAATTTTGATCGGACGAAAGCATTTTTTTGTCATGAAATTAATGAATATTTATGCAAGTTGACTGCATGAAAGAAATTCTCATTTTCATCAGAGAGATCTATTAATTTAGGATAATTAAGTAATTTACGGTGATTAATTGCAGCATAAATGTTTCATAATATCATTTAGTGTAAAAATAATTGAGTAATTACTAGATGGGGCTCAAGAACCATACCTTTTATTCCGAAATTCATTACCTGGTATCTATTCCATTATACTCTAAGACCTAAAAGGGAAAGTAATTACTTACGAATCCGGCTAACTCATAGCAATATAACTCTGTTAAGATTATATGTTTTTGTTATTTTATTGAAGCTAATATCATTCTCCCTTTAGCAAAATGAAAGAATTCCACTCTAATGATTGCGTGAATGAGAATAATTTAATATGTTTACTTTGTAATCCTTTGTTACATTTTTCCTTTTAAGCTGTAGCTCCCTGTTATGTGTTTGCAATCTCAAGGGCTTTCTGTAAATATAATATAAGACAATAAAATCTTCCGTAGGACAAGATGCAAATTTTTCTTTGCTCTAATTTTATCGCGAACGTCGCTTTATTTGAAATTCCTAATAATCATTGTCAGGAACAAAGTGTGCTTCCACAAAGTCCTACTTCGTATGAGTTTGCTTTTAATTGGCACTTGCACTATTAAATTATCGTTTACGTTTCTTATTACTCTATACTATCAGAGGATAAGTGCATTAGGAATGTTTGCACAAGTGTGCAAACCGTGGTCGAGTTCAAGGACTTTTTTGAGAAAAGTAGCTGAATACCCGTGCTACATTTTATGATAGTTACAATGACATAAATAATGAAATTGCTTTTCAGAGGATTTCCTGATAAACAATATTTTTTGTTTCTTCATTGGGTGGAATTAACATTATCAGACTCGTCCGCGAACTTACGCGTGAGCAAGCTACGTAAAACTGATCGTGGAAGGAACAATTTTCTTTTAAATCTACGCCAGCGTATTTTAAAGTTTGGCCTTGAGACTTACTTATCGTCATGGGAAAGAATACTATGAGGGGAAATTGCAGTCTCTTAACGTTAAAGGGGAGATCACTGGGTATTAGAGAAAGCTTGGCACGAAAACTTTTTCTCCTTGAGCACACCCGGTTAAAATAATGGCTTCGATTAAATATTTATGCAGGGTGTGACTTGTAGTCTAGCGCCATTACTTAATTTCGGTGGTTTTAAATTCCGAAGGAGCATTACGGCTCCTTCGGAATAATAACTTCAGATGAGAATTTTAATGTGCTTTGCCATATGCTTTCATGTTTTTAGAATATTTATTCATCAATTTAAGGTTTCATGTGGAAACATTTATAACCGAATCTCAGATACATTACCAGCACGACCTCTTACGTATTAAAGTGAGTATAAAAGATGACAAGATGCTATATATCCTATGGTTGAGAAATCAGTAGTCTCAGAGAATAATTAATAACAAATTATAGCATAATCAAAACTTAGTATCTTATATATGTGACTGCAATTAATTTTTATGCGGCTCGGATTAAACGAAACTAATTATCTTAGGTTTTTAATAGTCAAGTAAATTGCAACATTCTCCGCATGAAAAATAATAAGACAGGAAGTTTCAAAAGCAAACGGTACGAGTGTCTAGAATTTTGAATCAAGTCCAGACTACATTATGCGTGTTTTGAAAAATAATCCCCTTGCATCGTCTGCTTTAGTATTTAATAAATTCAAAGCTATTGCGGAAGAATTTTTTGTTATTGCTGTTGCACTTATAAATATTTCACTGAAACAATTTTCAATTTTTTCGCTTCAAAGAAATCTTTGAATCGACCGTCTGAACCAGACTCAAAGGATGTTGATGGGATAAAACATTTTTTTGTTTGAATCCCATAAATCTGGAAGAATCTTAGGGAATAAACTTAAAATAAAATGGGGAAAAATAACACATCTTACTACTGTATAGTAAATTAAATAAATTTCAGTCACTAAGATTATTATGAGTTAGATTTAGTTGTTAAGACACTAGCACGAGACTTGTAATTTTCTTCTTTCGCCCGAGAAGGAATTACTAATAATTCATTTTATTGTTTATAATTGAAGATGTTAAGGGGTCAGGTACCTTTTAAAAGCGAAAAGATTCGACAAAAATATCCCTATTATCATTCATCGGTAGTTATGAAAATCATTTCTTTAGAATATATGAAAATTTTACTTTGAGTTAAGCACTCTTTTTTTCTTTATAACTATAGCTCTAAATTTTTTTCTAGCTTGAAGATAAATTTGTTAACTATTTAAAATTTCAACAATTGCTTCATTGTTATGTGACTGCGCACACGATATCACCAGAACAGTTGGCTGGAATACCATTAAGTTTTATACACATACAATATAAATATGTATAATTAAAATGATTAACTATTATGTCATTTATATTATAAAAAATCTAATTGCAGTAAAATATGTCAAAACATTTCTTGCAATTTAAAAACTTTTTTAAAAAACATTTTATTTTCTATGAAGAACTAAGAATTTGGATTTCAAAGTTGGTCACTTTAAAGCTAGAAAAATTTGCTATGTTTGTAATATATTCATATAGCTTAATTTAGAATGTTAGAGTCGTTCGGAATATGTCTGTTTGAATATGTTGAATAAAACAATACAGTTAGAAAGTAATCTTATTGTTTTATTTATAATATTAATGCAATATCCACGTACACCATTTGAAATTACTGTGTAACCAATAAACATTGTAATTTAGAAAAAAATTATTGAACATTTATAACCTAGTTCTAAAACTAATTATATAACCTAACTAATTATATAAAACTATATTATATAACTTAGTTCTAAATCTAAAAAAATGTATATATTTATTAATAAAAATATTCATTCAATAATTCATTAATAAAAAATTCATTACTAAAAAAATTCATTACTTAAAATTCATCACAAATAATTCATTAATAAAAATTATTAAACATTTATAACCTAGTTCTAAAACTAATTATATAAAACTACATTATATAACCTAGTTCTAAAACTAAAAAAAATGTATATATTCATTAATACACAGATGCAAATCTGCTCGCAATGACGAAACATCGAAAAAAAAGTTTGAAATTTTAAAAAGTTAAAAATTAATCTTCAAGCTAGAAAAAAAATTAGACCCATGTTAAGAAAGAGTGTATAACTCAAAGTAAAATTTTTATATTTCTGTATAAATAATTTCCATAAATACTGATGATTGAATATAGGGATGTTTTTGTCATCTCGTAGCTTTTAAAAGGTACCTGACTATTGATAAATTCCTTTTGTTGATGAATTTAATTATTATTTTTTCACCTTAACCTTTCCCTACGGGGTGGGATAGCATGTATACCAAGAATGAATATATATATATATATAACCCACATATATATAAACCCACATAAACCCTTTCTTTGTTCTAGAACACCGCTGTGACGTCACCTTCCGGCAATATATATATATATATATATATATATATATATATATACACTTATATAATATATATTGTGATATATATTATATAAGTGAATATTTAGGTTTGGTTTCTCCAAATTAAAAAAATATTAAATTTTTAACCTAAATATTCGATTATTTCGTCGCGGTAAGTACAACCAAAGATCTACAATTATAATTTGGCATGCAGTGTTAACAGCAAAGAAGAATTGAATAAATTAATTGCTGAATCGCAAGCTATTCTGAGTGAGGGTAAATTCGAACTCCGAGGGTGGGAGCACACTCCGACTTCTTCCGAGCAAGTTACGGTCAAGCAAAAGATTGTTCTTGTGTTAGGATTGAATTGGATACTGGATTGGATACTTGAATTGGATAATGAAGATTCTCTAGCCGTCGATCTGAAACCCTTTTCCGATGAAGAAACAGTGGTAACTAAGAGGAAAATTCTTTCAAATATTATTTAAAACATTAATTATTAATTCAATTATAATTAATTATTTATAATTGTATTTATTTCTGGAAATTTAAAGATAGGTCAAAACGACCGAAAGGAAGGAAAACTGGAAGTTGCTGAACTCGAAGAAGCAGAAAATTTTCAAAGAAATACAACTAGAAAGTTTCAATAAAGAGAAACAGCTGAATTTGCATGTTATAAAAGACGATGAAGGATTGTTAAGAGTTATTACCTAGTAACGAGTTGGGCCTCCTCTGGCCTTGATAATGGCTGCCACATGACGAGGCATAGATTCAACAAGTTTCTGGAAACGTTCCATGGGAATGGCTTGCCAAATATTGGCTAAAGCTGTCCATAATTCAGTAAGGTTCTTTGGTGCTGTGTGATGGCCTTTCACGCCTTGTTCCAAAACATCTCAAAGATGCTCAATAGGATTTCTAGGTGGCCAATTCATGACAGAGAAGTCAGAGGAATGCTCATCCAACCAGCCAGTAGCCAACCGGGACTTGTGAGAGGTACAGTTGTCGTGCTGGAAAACTCCATTACCGTGCGGATAACAGAACAGCATAAACGGATGGAAGTGATCACCCACTGTTTATACCTCTTTCAATACCAATAGTCTTAGACCAAGATTCACCTTCTAGCTTACGTTTCGCAGTTTGATAACGTGCTGAATCTACTAATGTCACGTTTGCCTAAGTGATAGTGGACACTTCGCCGAAGATTTATGTGTTTCAGGGTCCAGGAAGCCGCAACCAGGATGTGGGAGGTGGGAAAAAAAGTGTCCCTGTCTTTGTTTGTCAGTGGAGAAAAATGAAATCGGATCCGGACGGGTAAAGAAGCCCCCAGGTCAAACTAATAGGACAGTGTTGTGCTAAAGCGTTTAAGGGGAAGCTATTATGTTATGTCTAACAAAGAAAGCGATGCATTTTACAAGTGTATTCCCTCCCATCTTATCACTCTTTCTTAAAAAAAATAAAAGAAAGAACTTCGTGCCTTTTGAGGGTTTAAATGGCTGTTTTGGAAAAATGAAAGGTAAGCGAAGAGTGCAAGCTGATTCTTAAAACCGGTGGATTGATACTTTAAAGCGAAAATTTTAACATGGAAATAATACATTTGTTTTTGTTTTTGCGATATTGATCCTTATAAACGGTTGATTGTTATAACCACTGATCACTATAAGCGGTGGTTACTGTATATATATATATATATATATATATATATATATATATATATATATATATATATATATATATATATATATATATATATATATATATTAACCCCTTAATGGCCGTTCGGGACAAGAGGGTATGAAATTTCCCGTTCTAAAGAGGGAATCGGAAAAATGGGCCCCGTAAGCTAAAGGTTAACACTTTTCTAAGTAATTGTTATTCTGTACTAAATTAACTAGCATACTAAGCATCGTTAGTAGGAGTTAAACGATTACCGCCCGAGTCCAAACCAAAAACTTACGCGCTCAAAATCCGTCAGAAAAAACATCACTATAATGTCATTCTTATACACTGGGAAGAAATTGGCAGTCTCGGCCAACTTTCCTAATTACCGCAACCGGGGGAAATGTTTTCGTCAAGTTTGAATCAGTAAAAAGAGATTCAGCGTGCGAATTTACGATGGGAGCTGGTGCCGTGTTGAATGTTTACAAAAGAGAGGAAGGTATCCTTGGCACTCAAGTGAAAAGAAAATTACTCACCATGCTTGCTTTTTTTGTAGCTATACTTAGATGCTTGATAAAACGCTTTGAGACACTGAATAAACTTTATGTAAAGTTCCTTTGGCATTTCACTTTAGGTGAGCGCGCAACTAATGGAGAAGGACGATGCCGAGTCTTTCTTAGTGTAGTAGGATCAACTAAGGTCTCTAACGAAAAATCTTCTTTATAAAGAATATACTGAACATAATCTTTGACAATCTGTAAAGGTTAGAGTAAACATTTAACACAACGATAAAAGAAACAAATAACAATTTTTCGCGTTCATTCCTTTTATACTTCGCACTGAATCAGCTGAAGTTGAAGCATATGCTTTTGCATCTCCGCCCACGAATTTTGAGTGTTTTAACTATTTTTACCTAAACACACCAAGGTTCGTTAGATTCCAGCTTTCGGCTGAAATGTCCACAGTTGTATACCAGTAGGTTATGCTGAAATTTTCGACACCAGTGTTTCTTATAATCTGAGTGTAGTTCAATATTCAAGCCTATTTATTTAAAACTTTTAAGCGAGATGGAAAATACAATTTCAGCAGTAAAATGTTTCCTTTAAAGTTGCTAAAATAAATGAGATTTTTTCTTTTGCAATTTTCTTCAGACCTGTTAGATGAGCTTTCAAGTTTCTGAGGAATCATAAAATCAAATGCAGACAAAACTCAGAGGTTTCAGTAACTT
This sequence comes from Dolomedes plantarius, assembly GCA_907164885.2. Taxonomy (NCBI): domain Eukaryota; kingdom Metazoa; phylum Arthropoda; class Arachnida; order Araneae; family Dolomedidae; genus Dolomedes; species Dolomedes plantarius. Next base: position 145,239,920 of record OU015491.1, on the reverse strand, counting down.
TACAAAATTAGGATGATTCCCTGGGGACACGAATGAGACAAATGGATACTTTTTGTTTTGTGTGAATAATACTTAAGATTATTGCAATCAAATATCAATTCACTTAACGAGAGGAATTAGAAAAAGAGGGCCTCCCTGTCCTATCTTTGAAGATTTAAAAAAATTTCAATTAATTTCTTTGCATGAATTCAGTATGAATATTAAAGATATATTTTATTTACGGAGATATTCCACGTTTTTCTTAATTTTTGCACACCCTGGAGAGATAAGTAATGAATGTGGTATTATCTTTCAAGAGAAACGAAGTTAAAGTTGATTCTCATAAGCATTCAAAATGGATTTTTATTATTATAACAGCGTTCAATATATATCAGAAATAATGTAATGTTTATGATATATTCATATTCCTTAATTGAGAACTTTAGATACTATAACATTCGGAATCTATGTCTTTGAATATATTAAATAAAACAATATGTTTAGATCGTAATCATAATGTTTTATTTAGAATATTAATATCTGCACTATTTGAAATCTCTGTATAACAAATGAACGTTATATTTGACAGTGTTCAATTTGTATCAGAAAATTTTTCTACGTGTATAATATATTCATATAGTTAAATTTAAAATGTTTGAGTCATTCGTAATATGTCTGTTTGACTATGTTAAATAAAACAATATAGTTAGAACATAATCATATCATTTTTTTACAATATAAATATCTACACCATTTGCAATAACTATGTAGCCAATAAATATTGTATTTTAGAAAAAAAATTATTAAACATTTATCATGTCATGAACATCAGAATGCCCCAATATTTATGCACATTTTTGAGAATTCTACTTGCACTGAAATTTTCTATTTTTAATCAGATTTTTATAGTAAATTCTGAAACAGAATGTTTATAATGGAATACTCTGAAGTCAGTTGTAAAAGTTCAAAAACTTAATCTGATGAAATCTGGGATTTTTATCTATTTTATTTTGCATTCACTGGAGAGTTTTTAGGAGCATTTCAAAGAGCTATAATTACATTCCTTCCTGAGTCTTTGAAGTAGAATGGGAACTCTAGAGATTTAAGCGTCTCTTTTAAATCTTGTAAATTATAAAGAGATTTTATGCTTGGGAAGTAAATGCAGTAAAATACAGCATTTAATAGAACTCGCTTAAAACTGAGATATAAATAATGCACTTAGAGTATAGCGTAAGTAAATAGTCTATTTCAAGGAATATGAAAGGTGTAATAGGTGGTTTGCAAGTAACTTGCAAATGAGATTGTCCAAATACTAGAATCTTAAAATATTTCTCATTTTCAAGGGGCGCTAGATAACAATGCCATGCAATTTAGGGAAATGGAAAGCTATTTTATTAATAAAAATTTTCTTTCTAACACATTTTAAAAACATTTTTAGTTAAGTTCTAAATCATCATTATATATTCATGAGGTTAAATGTATCTAGAGATTCATGAGGTTAAATGTATGTAGAGATTCATGAGGTTAAATGTAGTCATATTTTTTTTTTTACTTTCTGTAAACATTTGCACACATAAAAGTCACATAATAAAATTTAAAAAAAAAGGTTTTGTCTTATTCAAGAAACTGAAAATCATTAATTTTATTTAACTTTTTTATACAATAAGCATTTTACGTGTAATACATAGTACATTTCTTGTGTCTATAAGAGTTTATGAAATTTTATTCACAAAGGAGTGAAATTTTCTTTTTGGTATTAATTGCACAATGGTATTTTTGCTCATATTGGATTTCATAAATACTGGAACCTGTAGATAAGGAGATTTAAGTGTAAAAAAAACCTGATTGTATAATAAACTACAGCTCTAATCAATTTTGGCAAAATGAAACGCTAGGGATTTATTTTCATTTATTAAAAATTTTTTGTATAAGCCCTTTATACTAAAAAAGCATCTTTATCGAAAGGTATACGTGTATATCTTTATATTTACCTTCTGCATTAATAAAATCAAAATAATTGATTTCTTTAATTGTGTAATTTTCCATGGCTAAACCATGGTAACTTCTTTTCGTTCAGTGACACATCGTTGGATGATTCAGATGCTGATAATAAATGAGACTATATCCTTATTCTTCTTGCTTAGTGGTTACATACCTTGATGGGATATGTGCTTGAGAAAAATGGTAAAGTATTATTATCTAACTCAGAGGTTCCCAACCTTTTTCCTACATTGAACCCTTTTAAAAGAATGATTTTCTTCATCGACCCCCCTCACATTTTTCTCTATAATATATAACATACAACATAATTATATTGCTAATAATTACACATAAAACGCTTAAAGAACAATAACAACTTGACTATAAATATGAACAAAAAATTAGAAAAAGTGGTTCATTAGGCTTATGTTTTATTATTTTTGTACTATTTTCAATTTCACAAGTATAAACAAGATTTCAGAAGCACAGATTGTAACTGCACAAACATTGCCAGGAGAAAAAAACGAAATTGCTGCTGATTGGTTGCATCGGAAGGACCCATGTGCTGTTTAAGGTCCAGTGGATTTCCCGAGTTCTGCCTAGTGTTGTACAGAAGCCTAGTGTTGTATAACACTAGTGTCGTACAAATGCCGAAGGCGGCATTCGAGGTATATACAAAAGAGTCATGACATTCGACTTTAGATGCATAGATCACTCCGCCTTATGCAAAATTTGTATTTATACGTATTAAAACAAATATTATTATCTAATAACTACATTCCTAAAAACATTAAATTAAATTTTAAAGCAAAAAAAATATTATAGACTCCCAATAGACCCCTGGAATACTATAGACCCTTTTTAAACTTCCATCGACCCCCAAGGGGTTCACCTGGACCCCGTTGGGAATCCCTGATCTAAGTGATTCATAGTAGCATCCATAGGGTCAATCATTGAGATCCAAATGCTTACTTGAATTGACAAACAAAAGGCTAGTTTGTGAATCGAAGCTAAGATGAATAATTACAAGATAAAAATAACTTTTTATTTACCACGTTTTTAAATTTTCTGCTGAATCATATAAACTTGACAATTCTATGTATTGCACAAAACTTCACTTAATTATTCTTTTTCACTTTCTTTCACTTAATTTTATCACGTTATAGTCGTTTCCACTATCCACAGACTTTATAAACTGCTGACTTTTATAATTTTTTAAAAATTTTTTCGCACAATATTTTTGCAAACAAACTAAATTCACATGCATTCGGTTTTCAAAATCGTCAAACGCCGTTACGCAAAAGCGCAAGCATTGAATTCGATTGAAGCGCCACCTTACGGATTTTTTCCGAACTAACTTACCATACAAAGCAAAAATAACTGAAAATGAATTCAAATCTGCTTAAAGACGACTTAAAGTATTAAAAGAATGCATTGTCATAGTGTTCTGAGCTATTCTAGAAGTTTCAAATGTCTAGCTAGTCGGGAAGTTAGTTAAAAATCGATTGCAAGATTCATACTGGACAAACACACAAACAAGAAAGCGAGTTAATAAAAACGTGGTAATAAAAATAGGAAGAGATGCTGTAACCAGCCCACTTCGGAAAGAACCATCGTTTATCACAAATTTCGACACAAAGTTTAGAGCCCAAAAATCATCGGTGTCAAAATTATAGAATTGTAGAACTCTTCCTTTTCAATGGCAAGCAGTAAACAAATACAACAAGCTAAAAAGTACAACAAAAACAGCAACAAGATAAAAAGTGAAACGAAGAAGGAAACAAGATGCATTAACTTCTCAATGCTCTTGCCTGCTATAGCGGATACGCCGAACGATGCCGGATGATGGCCGAATGGTTAGGGTGCTGGCTTTCGGGTCTGTGTTTCAGAGTCTGTGGGTTCGAGTCTCACTGTTGGCATGGATGTCTGTAGCCGTTCGGAATCGGCTTTAAGCAGTAGATCCTGGTCTAATTTGCCCTCGTGTAGCAAAAAATTGACCGCAGCGATCCGAACCGAATCAAATCAAATCAAGCCTATATCGGCTACAGAGGTACCAATACATCAGTGCCTCAGGGGTCTGGATGTGCAAAATGTTCCTAACTTGTGGAAATTGTAAAACTAATTGAAGTGATAATGTAACCAGTAGTGTTTTCGAGGTTGTACGCAACGTCAACGCTTTTGATTTCTTAAAAACTCTTTTACACACAATTTCATCGCATGAATTTGTGTATGTATTTCATAACATTTTTCCAGGCTAAAGGTAGCTTAGCGGTAGCGCATTGGCTTTCGGCGCTGAAGGTGCTAGGATCGAATCCCGAGAACCGCCCTTAAATTCCTCTGTGTCAAGGCCGGATATGGGCACGTTAAATATGTAGACCAGAAAGTCCATCTATGAGGTCAGAGAGGGTGAGAGAAGGTACGACCCATCCCCTATGCTGGCCCTTGGTGTGCTCGGTCAAAATTGTATGAAAACTGGCTAAATCAGATTCCGAACCTTGTGGTGCCACCAAAAACTGAAGCCGCACCTCTCAGACCACCAGCCTATATGGACCTAGTATGGAAAAAATTCTGGCCAAAGGGCATTAGAAACAACAACAACATAACAATGATGCGTTCCCGTTGAAAAGAGGGTAAGTGCTAAAATTTCTGAAGAGTATGTTTTCACAGATACAAGGGTTTGTTTCAAGGATAAGGGCTTGGAAAGTGCCTAACTCGGACCTAAACCAAACTACCTAGGCACTTACTTCCTTTTCCACGCGATTAGCTTTGGAACTCTTGTGCCAGTGAAAAAATACTCTTCGGAAAGTTTGGCACTTACTCTCTTTTCAACGGGAACGCCCCATTTTCCTCATGTTCACCTGTAGATCTGTGAGAAAAGAAAAAAGACATTGGATTACAAGGCTATAAACACTGGCTAATCAAACTATTTTCCATAAGGCAATTGATGTTCATAAAAAATATAGAAAATTCGAAGAGCATCTTTTAAATGAGATCCAAGTTTCTATTTTTTTCAGCCATGACTGGTCACTGAGGAATTTAACAATACTATTTGTTTTCGTTTAGTGATATGCTTGGATGTATTGAGGTGTAAATATACAAATAAAATAATCTTTAAAATTGTTTGGGACCATAGACAACTGATTAGCACAAAAAAAATTATGAAAGTTTTCCAGAACATGATGTAATCCTTGAATTGGTCAAAGAATTTTGCCTAACATATGAATTATTAGACTTTTTAAATTTTTATTAATAGGTATCTTTATTTCTGCTGGATATGGAATCTTTGAAAATTCTTTTAATGTGTAGAAAGTATAAAAGCATAATCCTGTTAAGTTTGCATACTTTCTTTTCCCGAAAAGATATTTTGGAGAGAAGAGAACTTTTATGGGGATTTTAAAGAGTCAGTTACTATCTACTTCTTCTAGATGAGTCGAGACACAGAGAGATGTTTGGAGATTTCGGTATCTCTTTAAAATCTCATAAATTATAAAAGGATTTGGTACATTGCAGGAAAGGTTATAAAGTCTGATGTAAATCCTAGTCATAGCTGAAATTCCCAAATAGGAAATTATCTTATCAATAAAACAAGTCACTTGAGTGGGTTTATTGTAATTCGGAATGAAAGTAGTTAATTCACATTTTGTTTGAATAAAAGAAAAAAAATCCATATGAGTAGAACACCTACATTTTAAAAGCATTGTTATTTCGTTTTGCAAAATTCGAACATATTTTTAGCTGAGATTTATTCTTTGGAGGATTCTTTAAAGGCCTGCCATAGTTTTTAATGAATTACTGTCCAACCGTGTCCTCCCTTATGCTTCTGTATTCGGTATTATTTCCGTATACAATGCAAGAATCAGAGATTTTTGAGTATTGAGCTGGCATTGGTCTTGAGTACCATCTCTCTTTAAATATAATGACATTGAATAACAATGAATAACGATGAATAACAATCAATAAATAACAATGATAAAAGTACTATTCGCTGGTTTCAACATTAAATACTGATATCAAATTATATTTTTCGTTAATAAAAATAAATCTCCTGTTTCATAAAAAAATCTCGCTCTGTAACTTAAAAAAACTGTAACTGCGAAAAATATTGGTAGCTTACCAATATTTCTTTTTTCAAATATTATTGTCTTTTATTTTAGACAAACTTGATTTCAACTAGTTCTTAATATTCATGAAAGGATAAACTGCTTCCATGCTGTGTCTTTTTCAATTCCTCTTTGATTTGAAACTGACAATAACTCTTCCAAATCGCAAGCGTTATTAATACTAATTAACAAATTCAGAAATTAATTGAAATAGAAGAATAAATGTAGGCATAAAGCTACTACGAAATTTGTCGGAGGTAAATGCTTCATGGCAATTCAAAGTTGAAAATTTTTTATTGATTTTCACTGATTTAGGATATAGATCTAAGGCATTTTTTGAGTTTGATTCAAGAAAATTATAATTCTCAGAAGGAACAACTTTACGATGGTTTTAACCTGATCTTTCCTAGGCTGGAAAGAATTAGTCAAGTGTGATGCCATAGGAATCCAAGTGAGATCAAAGATTTGTATTTGAAAAAGTTAAAGATTAGATTTTACTTTGCAAAGTATTGTTTTGAAAAGGATATTATTGAAAACAGTCATCACGCATTATTCTAAAGAATTTTTTAATAGGCGAAACCATTTACTGAATTACATTTGCAGCATCGAAAACCACTGAATATTATATACCTTTCAATGTACCGCATATTCTACATGACATTTACTTATCATCACCCATCAAAGTTAATTAATAGGATAACAATGCTAAAAGTACCCTTAGACAAAACTAAAAACTGATAATAAATCATATTTTTTACTAATTTAAAAATAAATCACCAATTTCATAAAAAAATTTCGTTTAGTAATTTATAAAAAAAATATTGGTCTCTTACCAATGTTTTTCTTAGCAATATTGTTATCTATTATTTTAGACTCGAACTTCATCCTCTTCCTGCGGCAGTTAGGAGTTCTTAATACTCGTCTGGACATGAACTGGTTTCGTGCTGTTCTTAGTAATTTCCTATTTAATCTGCCTAAAATTGGGAAAAAAGCCAATGATAAGTGTGTTTTGTATTACAGTTGATGACCGAGATCATTATTTATTAGATCTATGTTTCCGTAGAAGGAAGGATAAAAATAAGGCTCGGCGATTTCGAAGGCAGTTTCAAATGAATTACAAGAATATATGAAGGAACATTTACAATGTTTTAAAGAAACGTTAACATATTAATAACATACATAACGTTACATTATGACATATCTTTTGACAATATTATTGAAGTGCAGTTGAGGGTCTTATTTTTAAATAATATATTTCTTTAAACTTTCAATTTCATTATAGCCATACATTTGGGTATTAAAATTTACAAGTTCAACCTTACCCTGTTGGGTCTCGTTATTCATGGGTTAAAAAACACTCTGACAGTTTACAACATTGCTAATGAAAGGATTTTTAGATAATAAAATTGATTATTTTGTTAAAGCTATTTTGCTCGCCAAGAGATGGCGCTGTGAGCGCTGTAAATGCAAACGAGACGGCAGATGTAGTAACAACGCGAATCAGAGCGGTCATGTTCTAACGTTATCCTAATAAAGTGTTATTTTATTATTAAATGAGTCTCTTCTTTTAAAGTCGCATGTTCACGCGACAAAGAAGGTCTGCAGGTTCATACGGAAGTGGACACTTCAGACCAAAAGTTTTAAAAAGGGAAGACTACAATTTTAATCCCTTTAGATTATTCATAATTCAAGAACTGAAATCGACTGTTACTCATTTTGACAGATATAATTTCTCTCTGTTCCACTGAAAATATTTTTAATGGCCCTTATGAGTATATCAGAATTTTAGGTTGATTTGTCACCTTTGAGAAACTTCGAAAATTCCCCTTGGCTTATAGGCACACAGATCCACACTACTTTGCGGATTTTTTATGAAAATAACATAGAAGTTTAAAATGATTTTCGTTTCAGAGGTTAGATTCAGTTGCAAAATTTTAAATTCTTCGTCTGCCGTTAAAACCTAATGATTAATGAGCCATGGAAATATAAATTTAAATATCTACAACTGCCCTGATCCAAGTTTTACGAAACTTACTTTATTTTTTTCCCCACTCGTGGCAGGATTACCATAGTGTTTCAAATATGGTGTTGCTGTCGGAAATTTTTCGCAAACGTAGGTTGTTGATTGGTTAGTCATTTGGAATTAATTTCAGTTAAATATTCCCTTTATTGAGGTATTTAGTCATTAACTGGGACTTCAGGGTTTGGATGTTCATTTTTTTTTACCAATGTTGTGGAAGGGTTGTTGTTCCAATGTTAATCCGATTGAGTAAACCAGACATGTAATATCTGTGTTTGCTGTGCAAAGGGTGTTAAGTCCAAAATAGGCTAAAATGAGCTATCAAAGCAGGCATGTTTGAAAAATCAACGGCTACTGCAGGCTACAGAAAGGTAAGTCCAATTCCACTCCTAAATATTTTTATTCATGAGTGAAAATTTGGGATATTAAGTCCAAAATGGGCTAAAATGAGTTATCAAACCAGGCATGTTTGAAAAATCAAGGGCTACTGCAGGCTAGAGAATGCTATGTCCAATTCCATTCCTAAATATTTTTATTCCTTAGTGAAAATTTGGGATATGTGAAATAAAACACAAACATGTTAGTTTTCAATCCCGTTTTTATCAAAAATATGTTTTTGGACTTGACATCCTTTACATAACAAATACATATATGTATGTTAATTCACGATAGAATTTCCAATTAAGTTGCAATGTGAGGGGTATTCATGTAGTCAATTGTCTCCTCATAATCGAATGATGCATGTGGGTTCGTTTGGTTTAATATGTGTTTGTAATGAAATTTACGGGCAATAATTTTTACATTATGATTGCAATGCCTGGGATTTGATTACTGTAAATAGTTTCCATTATTTTTTTCTTCAATAACGGCAGGATTCCTCTTTTAGGATTTCTGCGTTGTTGTCGTTGTTCCTAATGCCCCCTTTACGGAAGTTCTAGACCAGGTCCATATAGGTTTTCGGGCTGAGTAGTATGGCTCCGGCATATTGTCGCTTTGCTATCGGTAGAATGGATGAGGCATCCAAATAACAGAAACGCAGAGCTCTTTATTTAGCATTCAACAACTGATTTACAAGACGGGAACTTCCCAGCAAACTGAGCTACTCGCTCTTTTATACATTGCCAGAATGTTCTGGAACACCTGTTCTGGAACTGTAAACTAAAGGATATTCTAGAAACTTAAAGAATTAACAGAACAAATGAAATTAAATTAAAGTTAAAATTCCCCGCAGCGCTTGTGCGGGGATTTGAGCCGGTGACCTCTCTTTCCCCAGTCCGATGCGATAACCACTTAGCCACGGAGTCCTTTATGGGAAAAGCGTTATAAGCGGCAATATAATAGCATCACAAGGGTCAGAGTCTGACTTGGTTAGGTACCACCACAATTGGTACCGAGCAACCCCAGGGGCGACATCTGGGATATTATCTTCCCCACTCACTGACCGCATAGGACTTTTCGGTCTATAGCTTTAACGTACCCACATCCGGCCTAGACATGAAGGTATTTAACGTTGCTTGTCCGGATTCGGTCCTAGCACCCTCAGAACCAAAAGCCGACGCGCTACCAATAGGCTACCTGTGGTTCGAGCCATAGATATAACCGTACTGGTGTCTTGCTAATAGTGGGTAGTATTTGGCTATGATGTTATCAGTGAATCTTGCAAATCGAAATATCTCTGAGGGATTAATTACTCGGCATAGAATTAAAAGATTATCCTATCAACTGCATGGCAGAATTATTATTATTTTTTAAATGAGAGTCTAATGTAATTGTGCAATCATTAAACTGTAGACTGTTTACCCATTTTCTGGTTTTAAACGTAGCCACTTATGTTTATTCAGCTTTTTCATGAAATTTTTCAGATATCGTAGAAATTATATTACATACAGCTTAATATAAACTTTAGCAAAGGCTCTTTTCTTATTTTTTTTGTAAGAATGAGTTAAATAATAGTAAGCTTACAGAAAAATGAATTGAATGATTTCTGCTTAAATTTAATTCCGTAATAACATTGTGGTTAATTAACGATGCAAGTAAAGGAATTTTCCATTTCTAGGAGCACATATTTTTGGCATATATAAACATGTACATTCTTGCACATATTATAGAAAAGTTACCCATGTATATAAAAAAAATTACCTCCGTAACTGACCTCAAAGCTAAATCGTAATTATCTTACATTTCTGCCGCAATTATTTTAATCTTTATTATATACCCTGTTCAATATGTTTTGCGGAAAATAATTATGTATTATATTTGGATCATTTAACACATTAATTGCACTAATCCCATTATTTCAATTAAAGTTAATCAATTTAATCCAGTTGCATTAATTTATGTATGGGACACTCTTATGAAATCATATATATTCAGATGGGGATATTTAACCCACTGTACCTTTTTACTTGATTTCGATAATTGTATAACAAACAGTACGTGTAAATCTGTAAGCATAGAACTTGCATATAACTATCTGTTATCTATTTATATCTATCTAAAACTATTTTTATATCATACAGACAATCTCTAGATATGAGGAAATAAAACTTTAGAAATATTTTCAGAAGATTTTCGAAATAGTTATGTGTAATTGAAATTTATAAAATCCTTTTAGGAATTGTATTAGGTGTTCTGTTTAAATCAAATTGTAGTAGCTAAGTTATATGCGATATTCACTTGTTAATATAATTCGTCCCGTTTAACTGTGTGAAGGCAACTCGATGTTAGAGAGATTTTCTCATAAAAACATAATAAGCATTAACATTCAACCAACACTGAATTGACGTGACTTGGAATGAAAACGCCTAAAAGTTGAAAAAACTTTTTGATAAATCTGAACAATTCAAACAGGAAATTCCTCATAATATTATGCTTCTTGTCCTGTAAACTCTTTACCCATAAGTTTCATACAGATGTTCTTTAAATAATGTCCTATGTTGTTCATTCTATTTTCCCAGAACCATATGCACGTTGCAAGCTATTTTACTCGTACACTCCCTGATTAAAATAGAATAGTTAGGAGAAAAGATAATTCATCAGTTTATGAAACAATAGTACTGTATTTTCCTTCCTTTTCTCTCAACTTGTTTCCTCAAAATAAAATTGGGATATCCAACTCGAATTTTTTGAACTAGTAATTTAGTTCCCCTCCAGTCCAGTTCCAAAGAGCAATATTTATTATAAAAATAAATTTTGGAAAATATTGCAGGCCTACAATGTCTAAGATCAACATTAAAAATAAGCACAATAAAGTAGTTTTTCTAGAATATATAAAATCCAGCATCCCACCAGCTTTTTGCTATAAAATAGAAACTGAGCATTTTTGATGGGCCATTACGTCAAAATTTATATAAATTTCACTCCATGACAAAATTTATTTGAATATTTTATGTTTTATGACTTTCCTTTTTTCCCCGTGGCTCAAAATGTAAAATTCGAACACTGAATATTTTATCTTTACATTTAAAGAAAGTTAGGTTTATCAAAGAGAAAAATGATAGCATAAAGCGTTTTAACCCTCCGTATTGTTTTTTGCTAGACATACAATGCAGAATTTGGGCGGAAAAGTTCTTTTCAGTTTTTAATGATAAAATTTTAACATGAAAATAGTCTAGCTAGCAATTTCAGGCACAATCTAAGCACTGATAATTGTGCCTTTTTTACACAGATTCAACTTGTTTGCTAAGTATGAAGATTTAATTTTTTGCAGTACTACAATGACTATTTCAATTGAGGTGTAGGAAAGAATTTGAAAGACAATGTATGTGCGTGTACAAGATGATAATAGAAAATGTATAATACGGTATTAATTTAAACAATGAGCCTAGATAAAAGGGACTATCTGATATTGATAAGGAAATTATCAGAAAATTTTCAGTGATAAAGTATCTAGCACTTATACCGACGCAAAGCAATGGTTTCTAAAATTATATCAGCGTTTCCTTTCACTAATTTTATATTTTCACATTTTTTCCCTTTTTTTATTATTTTAAATCTGTTATGATATTAATTTATAATATAAAAATACTTTAATATTAATTTATAACCTAAAAAACTTCCAAGTGTTTTCAAGTCACTTTTTCAATCTATAGATTAAATACATACATATATATATATATATACCAGTTTGTCCCAAAAATGGCCGACGATTAGAAAAATCAATTAAAGAAAAACGGAAGGTGATAGAAATGTATGGTTTTCTGCATTCTGCTTAGGCAACCAGGGAATTTATTGCACTACAGTTATCCGCCGCTTCGTTTGCTGTAAGTCTGTGGAAATGGAGGCATGAACTTTTTGTCTTTAACAAAACCCCATCGCAAAAAATCATAAGGGTTTAGATCTGGGGATTTCGGTGGCCAAAAAAAAAAGGGCATATCGTTTGACCCAGCCTGGCCAGTCCAGCAATAGGGTAGACTATCGTTCACGTACTGACGTATGCTTTTATGCCAATGCGGAGGAGCACCGTCTTGTTGCAGGAAACCTGGAACCGCTTCCTCCAACTGAGGAAACAAGCAATCAGATAGTATATCTTGGTAAATGCACCCTTTAATCGATTTTTCCACAAAGAAAAACAGACCAATTGTTAGAAATGGGGCAGAAAACATTCACCTTTGGAGAATCACGCTCATGTTCCATTACACCATGTGGATTTTTCCTGTCCCAAAATTGTAAATTTTGGATTTTGATGTGTGACTGCTAGCTTTGTCCTGATGGAGTCTCACAGATTGATGGCACTGTGGGCAATGCGATGGTATTTCATTCAGAAAAATTGACGATAAAATATGTTCCTGATAGTGTTTGGATTTAATCTTGACATTTTTTTCCACTCTCTTTATTTTTAACTTGCCATTATAAGAAAAACCAGCAACAATCATGAATCCCTTAGAAAAACTTTCTTTCGATTCTTTGAACCATGTACTTAAATTTTTTTCTCCCCTTTTATGATAATAAATGGCTCTTTTTTGTTGGAATCATTTAAATACACCCATGATTTATCTATTGTGACAATTGTTTTCCATTTTTCTTTGGATAAGCGTTTCTCATATAGAATTCTGCAGCGTGTTCTGCGCTCAACGATATGATTTGGATGAAGACGATGCACATTGCGCTTTTTCGCTTTCTTAAGATTTAAATCAACGTTTATCATTTTGTTTACAGTGGACACCGAGCATTTTAATGATTTTGCAACTGTCCTTTGACTAGGGGGATTTTCTTTTAACATTAAACAACGTACCTTTGCAATAGTCGAAGATGTCCGTTTTTTTCCTTGGATTCTTGTTTGGAATTTTTGTCCCACTTGAGGCTCCAATTTGACGTTTTTTTCCTTTCTTGTTGACGATATTACCTATCGACGCTTTAGATATAACAAAACCATGATTCTCACATCGTTTTTGGTTGACGGAATATGCATATATCTCTTCGGAAAGAGCATAAATGTAGCCTTCGAACCACTGCTTTGTTAAAAACGCCATTTTGAATAAAAACAAAACTTTCAAGCCGCAGACGATAATTTTGACTTTTAAAAACATAGTACAATTGCAATTATTTGTTTTGCAGCAAACGATTTTTATTACCGCTTACCAAAATTGTCTAAAAAATGTGCGAACAGCCTCTGTATATATATATATATATATATATATATATATATATATATATATATATATATATATATATATATATATATATATATATGTGTGTGTGTGTGTGTGTGTGTGTGTGTGTGTTGTAATTAAACAATAGTAGGAGAAGACGCCATTATTTGAGTTAATTTAATACAACTTATGTTTTTTAATAAGCCATTCATTTCAAATATATGTACATTTTTTTCTGTTTAATAACACTTTTTAGCCTTTACCCTGCGTCAGATGCGAGGGAAGTAGCAATCATTATTCCTGAACAACCGCCACTGAATGAATAGAGTTAAAACCCACTTACGATCTTTACGCTCTCCTCGTTGGAAAACACTTTACATACATTAAACAGCAATTTTGTTCCTAGGACTTAATGCAGCCAGTAATCCTTCCGAGGGACCATCACTATCTTCGGAAATAGCAACTTCTTGATGAGGCGATGGAAGTTCCTAAATGAGTTTTCGCTGCTGCTAAGAATTTTCTTAACGGAATCCGTGCCTTCAATTTCAATTGTTCTCTTTTTTTTTTATAATATCTAGTTCCTATTTTTATCTTGTCGTTGAGAGAGAAAATTTCTCTTGTTTTTCAGGAAAAATGCTTAGATTTTTTTTCTGATATCCTGTAAATTCTGCACGTATTTCAAAAAAACATATTTGTATTTGAATTATGTACATCTATCTATCTATCTATCTATCTATCTATCTATATATATATATATATATATATATATATATATATATATATATATATATATATATTTAGTAATCTGATGATTTGTTTGATAACTTTATTAATTCTTTTTTGAAGAAATCAATTTACTTTATTTCTTTAATTAGTAAAATAATGCTCATTTTCATTTACTGGTAACTACTTTGAATAAGTTCTGGTGTAGTTTGTTTGTTTAAAAAAACAAGCAATTTATCCTCGCTTTTTTATCAATATTCGTGATTAATATAAGTATTTAAGAAGCAGTTTAATAAGCAAAATATTTTGAACTGGAATTTTTTTATTATAGGTATCTATGTTGAGGTGATTAATTATAATAACCAATCCTGTCTTAACAGATAACAGTTCAATTTTATGAACAACCTTCTAAATTTAATTAGATGTAATTAAATATAGAAATCAATAAAAATAAATAGCAATCAATCAGTTACGTAAAATTATTATTATACACTATTTTGTGAAGGAGAAAAATTTATTTTGCCTATTAATTTTCTGAATACTTTTTGAAATATGATACGATGTTTCTGCTTTATTGTAACATATATTCATAGAGACACAAAGTAAACTTGTATTACAAGATGATTTTGTTTCAAGCATTTCGTCGTGAATGTTTTCTGTAAATTAAATTTACATTCCCTGTACAATCCTTAAGGATATCAAATCAAAGTATACAAAAGGAATTTTTACGGGGAATTGGCAAAGTGCTTGATGAGGAGCACAGTGAAGTGCACTTAACAGAGCAACAATAAAACACCATTTTCTCACCAGATGCAGACAATGAGAATTTGCCGAGTCAAAATGCACTTACGGCATGTAAAATAAAATGTACTGAGTGATTTATTCGCCTTTTCGTAACAGTTCTGTCTATCGTAATAAAAAAGGCCCTACTATAATTGTACTTCTATGCTTCATCATACTATGATAGCAGAGATGTCGTGATAAAAAAATCATTTATATTCCGAGAAGTTGCTATAGATTCATTCCCGTTTCTCAATATATTAAGTGACTGAAATTGTTTAAGTGCTGTGAACATTATTTAAACACCCTTTTTTAAACTTCTACGGGTCTTATTTACAATTTTATCATTTCCCTCGTACCGTGTCAGAGTAATACTGTTATTATACGAACTTCTTTCTCATTTTATGGGATTGGCAGAGGCGGATCATCGCACAGGTGCTTAAAGTGCGAAAGTTAGCAGCTTCGAAAAGCTCCGAAAGTTAGCAACTTCAAAAAGAGATGCCTTCTGCGAACTTCAGGCAATGATATTATCGAACGACAAACGGCGTACTACAAGTTTTAACCACTTAATAACTAGCCGATAGAATTTTATTTTCAACCTTATGAAAATATCTGAAATTTTAAATAAAATTACTTTATAGTATTAGAACAACGGAGCCTAAAATCTAGATTGCGCCTGGGCACCTCCAAATTCTTCATCCGTCATTAGCGATTGATATTGGCTTCTTTCGTTTTTTAATGTGCTTTTAGAGAAAATATTTTAAAGAGTTTTGAGGAAATTGACTAAACACTCTTATTTTTACTATAGGATGTTCTCATTATTTCGCGGTAATGTTTGTCGTACCTCCCAGGCTAGCCAATAATATACTCTGTCACAAAAAATATATGCACCCAGAAGAAATCGAGCTACTACCACGAAACTTGGCAGGAATGTAGTCTGGTAAGAGATATGCAAATGATTAAAATTTCGGCGCCAATGAGACAAGGGTAAGCGCGCTATACGCATATGAGATGCGCAGCTGGGTGAGTTGAAAAGCATGATTGCTCATGCCATAGGGTTATTCAAACAAATCTGTCGACTTGGATGGACGGTATTGTGACTAGAGATGCCTCCGAGACGTAATCGGAAAAAGTACGAAGAATTGTCGGACTTTGAGAGAGGACGTATAGTAGGCCTCAGAGAAGCAAGTTGGTCGAACAGGCGTTATGAAATCGCTCGATCTTTTGATTTCGTTTTTGAAATCACTCTTTTATTAAGACTATTTAATAACTATTACTGGAATACTTTTTTCTATAATTTCTCCACTGAATTCAGCTGTTAAATAAATGAAATTAAGTCTAATTGAATTCCTCTGTCATTATCTCTAATAACACATCGCATCATTTTTATGACTGAGATAAACAAATTCTTACAACATACACTGCTGGCCATTAAAATTGCAACACCAGGAAGGAAAGCAAATAACAAAACTTTATTTATTGTACGTATATAGCATAGTAGGATGAAAACATGATTAAATTTGTAGGCAATTTTGGGGGTATAGAGGGTCCGAAATTAGTACAGTATGACCCTCCTGAACCCATCGATTCCATATTCGCATGACAGTCGTTGGATTCCGACCAATGCGAGTAGCAATATCGCGGAACGGTAAACCGCACTCTCATTAGGCCGCAATCCTGCCGCTATTGAATTCCGATACGGGCTGGTAGCCGTTTCTCCTTCTTATACGAGGCACGATCTTCTCACAAATAACCAACATTCAAATGCGATTTCCGAATGAGAAACCCGAATCGTAATTTTTTTTTAATACAGAGTTTGTGCTTAAATGCTAATCATTTGTATATACTAGCATCTTCTTCCTTTCATGCGAATTTGACTTTTGTATCATGCCTCTTTCATGGTGTTACAGTTTTAATGGCCGGCAGTGTAGTGTTTTTTTCACAATAATTTCCAACAATGCATAGTTTGTGAAATATTACATAATTATTTTTATTTTTCAGTTCATTTTTCCTAACTGCGCATTCTTCCAGCCACTGTGAAAATATATTAGTCCAGGCCTTATCCGACATTTAACCGAGCAAACGGCTAAAGTTGATCTAGGTATCTAATGGGGAGCAAAGATATGACTGATTTATTCTCATAAAACATTTCTTTAAGTTTCATAAAGCACTTTGTAGATATAACTTAACGATTAAAGCATCTGAATTTGTTGATGCGAATGTTGTGTATTAAATCATTCCGATTTTTCTAATCGCAACCAAATATTCGCATAAAGATAGAGCTGTTTCATAACTAACTCTTTCGGTACGAACAATTCCCTTTGGAGATATCAGAATAAGATCTCATCAAAATGAGCCAATTCTTCATTAATTGTAGTATGCATTTGTTTTTAACAGATTTTATACAGGGTTACCACCTATATCCGTTACACCACCCCTCCCCTTAACTTCTAAACGGTGACAGCTTAGGCCATATAGTTAATGTCTAGGTATAGTAAAAAAACTATGCTCTACTCGATGAGACAACTTACAATGCCATCTATCGGTAAATTTTGGAATTAGCGTTTTTATCTCAAAAACGGTACGAGATACGGGAAAAAAGTCAACTACAAAGTTGTTCAGCATCATTGACTTCATAAGAAAAGACACCTTGCGCACATTAATACTCAAAACATCACGACCAAAACAATAAACATTTGTTTGGCCGAGATTTTCAATACTGGCGCCGTGAAACGCAATCGAAGCTCGAAAAGACCACCTCACGGACTAAATAATACAATCCAGAGTGCAAATGTGTATAGTGGCTGATGGAGAGCATTTTCAGCAACATAAATAAATGATCCTGAAGATAGGGGAGTGTCTCAGTTTCTTTCTTCCACTCTTTATGACAAGACAATTTCAAAATCGTGACCAAACAAATAATCATTTCCTACATTCTGTTTTGAGTAATAATGTTCGCGAGGTATCTTTTCTTACTAAATCGATGTTCAGTAGTTGACTTTTTTCGCGTATCTCGTACCGTCACCGTAAGCTGTCACCGTTTAGAAGTTAAGGGGGGGGTGTGTAACGGATATAGGGGGGGGGAACCCTGTATGATAACTCACTACTTATTTTATACAATTAAGATTTCATCTGAGATTAGCACTTTATTTTTCCGATTGATAATGGTATAGTAAAATAATCATATAGTTCTATATGATAATTTTCTACGTATTTTCAAAAATAAGAATTTAAAAGTTGAGCAATTTATATTAAACAAATGTTTATTTTATACATTCTCTTTTAAGTATTAATGTGCGCAAGATGTCGTTTCTTACTAAATCAATGATGCTGAACAACTTTGTAATTGACTTTTTACGTGCATCTCGTACCGTTTTTTTTAGATAAAAACCCTTATTTCAAAATTTGCCGATAGATGGCATTGCAAGTTGTCTCATCGAGTAGCACATATTTACTATACCTATACACCAACTTTATGGCCTAAGCCAGCGGTTCCCAACCGGTGGGTCGCGGAAGGGTTACAGGTGGGTCGCTACACGATCTTAAAACTATCAGAAACCATCGAATAACCATGCAAAACTTACTTAAAAACAGCAATTTTACATATTGATAGAATGTGATAACAATTTACTTAACTGTAATTATATCAAAGCTGTATGAATTTTTTTGCCTGAAAAATTAAAATGGTCTTTGTGTACTTTTATAATTGTAGTTTTTATCTTCACCTAGGGACACTTGTTAGTGAGCATGAAGCCACTTGTTGCATATATTGCAAACATATATCTATTGTTAAATAAATAACTGTTTTGCTACAAAGTACTTATATTTTGTCAACCATTTTCAAATGAGAACACAAATTGTTTATCAATAATCAATCTGTATCTTCAAAAAAGCATATATATATATGCAATATTTGATGGTAAATTATATATACATAAGGAAGCGATACGATACAAATAAGGTTTTTTATTCCCTCATGGACCGATGGACCGTGGAGGTATTCCGATTATGAAAGGTGGGTCGCCAGCTGAAAAAGGTTGGGAACCACTGGCCTAAGCTATCACCGTGTAGAAGTTAAAGGGGTGTAACGGATATAGATAGGAACCCTGTTTACCAATAAATAGAAAAATTCTGTTTCTAAAGTGACTCGTCTTTCTTAATGATTATTTCTAAAAGTATACATTTTTTTTTGTCAAAATATTACATACTTATGGGATCATAGGAAAAACCTAAAAAAGAAATTTCTGAAACGTTAAAACTATCTTAAATTTCAAATGCACTCAAGCAGGAGCTTCTGCAATAAATAGACTCGTGGCTTCCGTGTGGTTCAAAATACTGTCGTGGTGTGCAGGGATAAAAACGCATCTACTCTCTTCAACAAACTAAAGAGTGATGTTGAAGAGGTAGGTGACCAACCGAGTAAAACCGCAAGGAAGGTAAATAAGAGAAGCAAAAGAAGAAGAAACATGTATCAATTTCCTTCTAAGGTGAAAGGTATGGACGATTTAAGAACAGAATCGGGTAGCTACGTGCTGTATCGGAAAGTATTTAACACCTTAAAAGCAGTTGAATTAGTGACACCACATTAAGAGGTTGACCATGATTAAAGAGCAGAGATATACAGGGTGTTTCAAAAAGAATCACCTGATTTGAAATGAGTATATTATGAAAAATATTGAACATAGATACTTAAAATTAATTTTAGATTACATGGCTAATCATAAAGTTATTTTACAAACTAAATTAAAGGTGCTCAATATAACCAGGTTTGGATGCCCGACATAAGTCTATATGGTAGGCAAATTCGTCCCATACTTCTGCATACACTGCTTCCACGGCTGTTAGGCGTACACGGACAACCCGTGTCTTGGAATTGTTTATACCATCGCCTGATGCTCTGAGAGGTAAGAACTTCAATATACCAGGGTTTTGTAGGCGAAAATCACGCTGAACATTTATTACGGATTCACACTTTAGAACACAAAATGATTTCTGTTGTGCAGTCGCTATCTCTACAGACACTGAAATGGCGGGCGAAGGGAGAGCGTTAGCGCTACTGGTCGGCAACAGCGTGAAACTCGGAGATTTTTCTCTTTCTGCCTATACATTATTCGATCAAAACGGATTAAAAGAGGAATAGTTATGGTATTTTTTAAAATCGGATGATTCTTTTTGAAACACCCTGTATATTATTCTTCAATACGCTTGGAGGAGGCTATCACCAAAGTCAATCGTTGAGACAAATCGAACTCGTGGGAGACAGCAGTTTTGAATAATTCGGGTCAGTAACATGTAGTCGATGAGTTTGGTGTTCGTAAGTATAGTCTGGATATATAAATAAGTTTTATTTATTTAAAGGAAGCAAAATATTTTGATATGACCTTATGTAACTTATTCAAGGGAGCTACGATCTAAGTTAGTTCAATATTTTGAAATTATGAAATATGAATTCTTATATAAGTTGTACTTAATTTAGTTGACTACTCAAGTACAGCTAGTGAATATGCCTGGCGACCTTGTAACCTTGCAACATGCTAGTGAATAAAGCTTTTAAATTTTAAATTTTTATTTTATTAATGCAATCTTATAAACCACCAAGTATTTTGTTAGGTAAAAGATCAATGGTTTATAATTTATTAATTTTGCCTGACTTCACGAGCAGGGAAATGAAATATCAAACTTATATCAAGTTTTGTTAATGTTACTCTAACCAATTTCCCAAATATTTTCCTTCTATGAACCTAGCACTAATGAAAATCAATATATTTTTGTTAAGTTTAATAATTGATAAATAAATTTTATACTGCTTGAAATAAAATCTATGAATTTTTAAGATGAGGAAAAAATTGCCAGAACAATTGCCACCAGATGAATTTCATATATAATTATATTTCGCAAAGATCAAATGTAAGAACTTCTCGGCTGGTTGTTTTCAAAAATTATCTCTTGGCACTGTAATACGCCAGTGCATTTTTTAAAAATAGGCTCAAAAGTTTTTTTCTACATGATTGAAATTTAAAGTAAACAAAATATTTCATAATCTTTAAATTTCGCTTTTGAAAATATTGTAAAGATAAATATTTATTTCATATCACTATTTTTTTGGCACGTTTTCCTTTTAAACTATAATAAAAATTCCCTTTAATCATTAGGCACATAATTATGATGCTCTCTATTTCATTCGTGGAAAAAAAATATCTTCAGCTCATTATTAAAAAAACAGTAAATTACGTTGAGGCAGTACATTAAAGGATATCAAATGACGGAAAAAATATAAAGTAATCGGACAAGATGAAAAATGCGAGTGAAAGAATGACTAAATCATGCAAAAATTAAGCGGTTTGCTCTTATTAAAGGAAATAAATAAATATCAGCGTACTGCACATTACCTGAAATGAATACGGCGTGCTAAGTGATTTCAGTGTGGGGATTTGCGTTACAGTGTATTCATGTTTTTTCAAAAGGTTTTTTTTTCAGTAAATGCTTTTAAGGTTGGTTGACACAGTTTTGTTACAATCAAGGCTTCATTAACTGCGTCCGGATTTTAAAAAATGATTACACGTTTTCAAAGCTCGGGGTAAAATGATAAAAAATTCTAAGTACTTTGAGGATTATTATTTCAAGGCAAAAAAAGGGTCAGTGGGTTTTTATAAAGTGGAACACTATTTAAGGAATCATGGTTGTTATGTGTCAATTTTAATTCAAATGTAATGGATAGTCACATATATAACGGAAATTCTTTCAATATTAATAGATTTTCTGTTTTTTATCTTAAGGGTTTTGAAAAATCCCCTCTCAGTGGATTTTATGAATTAAAAGCCCATTAGCTTTCAACGCAGGTTCTTAAACTGAAGAGTCACACAGCTCCAAATCCTTCAAATGTAAATTAATTATTTACACTGAATTTTAACTTACTAACGTGTACTAAAGACGTTTAAGAATGTAAATTATCTTAAGGATAATCATATTATTCTGGTATAATCTTACATTTATATAAGAAAAATCGCTTTGTAAATTTGATTAAAAATCATACGCAGGTATTCTTTCGCCAGTATATCACTTGGGAACTTAAGAAATGCCATCAAGGAATAAGTAATTATCAAAGCACTGAAAGCTTTGAAAAGGGGGTAGGATCATTGCTTTTTGAACTAATATTTAAGAAGTCATCATAATAAGATATCCCTCGACAGCTTTGCATCTGTTAAATTCAATTTTCCAATATGGATTTGTTTTATTTATATATTTATTTATTTATTTAGGCCTCTTTTAACATGAATATTTCGTCAGAGCGCTTGTTTTTGTTTGTCGTTTATTGGTCTGTACTGAAAAAACTTCAATAACCAGCAACTTAAAAAATAATTCCTACTATACAGCTGTTTCATTTATTAGTTATCATAATGTAGTATTTTCGAAAGGCAAAATTCAACTAAACAAAATTTGAAAGTAAATAAGATTATGAGTTATAATTTTTTTCCTGTAACTGTGCAGTTAATGACGCTATTTTTACGTCCAAGATTCACAGTGGTAGGGTAAACATTTGAAACGATTAAGCATGAACTGAACATCTGGCCAAAATAGGAATTGTGAGTTCCAGCGTATGCACCTTATGTGAGAATGAAAATATGAATAAAGCTCACCTACTTGTTTGCTCGTGATTTGTGTGCTCTCTATTGGAGGGCCAGAGAACTTATGTCCTGATCTCACGATCCTCAATTATTGTTTCTGGCTTTTTAACTTTTCATTCTAGAACTTATTTTTAACTTGTTTTAAGGCCTTAAAAACAATGAATATAGCTCACCTACTTGTTTGCTCAAAACTTGACTTTAACTTACGGAAGAATGGGGATTTGTGTGATCTCTATTGGAGGGCCAGAGAACTTAAGTCCTGATCTCACGATCCTCAATTATTGTTTCTGGCTTTTAAACTTTTCATTCTAGAACATATTTTTAACTTGTTTTAAGGCCTTGAAAACAATGAATATAGCTCACCTACTTCTTTGCTCGAAACTAGAGTTAAACTTACGGCAGAATGGTGATTTGTGTGCTCTCTATTAGATGGCCAGAAAACTTATGTCCTGATCTCACGATCCTCAATTATTGTTTCTGGCTTTTTAACTTTTCATTCTAGAACTTATTTTTAACTTGTTTTAAGGCCTTAAAAACAATGAATATAGCTCACCTACTTGTTTGCTCAAAACTTGACTTTAACTTACGGAAGAATGGGGATTTGTGTGCTCTCTATTGGAGGGCCAGAGAACTTATGTCCTGATCTGCCGGTCTTCAATAATTGTGCTTCTGGTTTTTTAACTTTTTACCCTAGAACTTTGTTTAAAATTGGTTTTAAGGCCTTTTGGTCGTTCTTTTTATCGTATCTTAGGGTTTCTTTTTTGTTGTTCTGTGTTTTAATATATTTTGTATGTTGGGTGAGTGGCCAGACTTGTAAGGATTAAGTTCCTGTCAGCCATATGTAACAACAACAACAGCATTTGAAACAATGATTATCGTGTCCTGTTTCCCGCACTCCATCGGTCTCGTTATCAATATTTAATATCAGCAGTAAGTAACAAGCGAGAATTTTCTGTCAAGTAGGTATGCTGTACTAAATGGAAGTAATACATGTCCTGTTTCCCGTATTCCATCGGTCTCGTTCTCAATATTTAATATGAGCAGTAAGTAACATGCGGGAATTTCTGTCAAGTAGGTATGCTGTACTAAATGGAAGTAATACATGTCCTGTTTCCCGTATTCCATCGGTCTCGTTCTCAATATTTAATATGAGCAGTAAGTAACATGCGGGAATTCCTGTCAAGTTGGTATACTGCACTAAATGGAAGTAATACCCCAGTTCTTTCCTTATAATACTGGCTATATATTTTCATTAATATAAAGTTTTATAACCAGCGAGGCGGTATTGTCATTTTTTACAAACTTGTTCTAAAGGTCGGAACTACGCTGCAACATTTGCCTATAGCCCAGATAAAATTAGTGATGTTGGTTAAGTCCATACCTATCTTTTTAGAAAAAAAAAATCCACTCAAATAAAAAAAAATAAGTGGCTCATTAATTGGTGACAGTTCCCAACAACAATAATTTATGCATTTAAATTTGCGAGAAACACAAATGTAATTCCTTAAGAAGAGACTGTCGAAATCGCTTGTAGAGATCATGAAGGAATTAACATTTAAATCCCTTAATTCTCGACGAAAACAATTTTTTGTAAGACTTAGAAAAAAAATGACAAAAAATGGCATAAAAAGATATAATTACCTTTACCTTTTTTAAATTTGGACCAAGATAAAATAATATGTTCATTGGCTTTGTATTTTATTTCGTTTCTGTCATTTGCTATTTTTAACTGGATATGATTGATGGTACAAAACAAATCGCTGTTACCACATTTACGCCATAACCATCATTTCACAATTACTTGTGGATGTTCGGCAATTTCTGAACCCAAGAAGAATATCAGTCTCATCCTCGTTCGCTTCATTATTTTTGGCAGCTGCTTAAGATTTTACTAGTTAATACCCGTCAAAACATGACGGATAGATTGTAAATAAATGTACTAATACACAAATTATACTCAGCACATCATTGCCAAATGTTGAAAATCATAATAATGCGCAGAAACAAACTAATGTGTTTAAGCGGCCTTGTGCTTAGTGAATATCTAAAGCCAGATTAAAAATCTCACTGAGCATGTGCAGAAAGCAATTTTTTAAAATTGTAAACTATCACTAATTAAACTGCGCGAAATAAACAATTTCCATGAGGTTTAATCTTATATTTCTCAAACATAATTATCATAAAAATAAAAATGGCAGAGAGAGATCTAGAAAGACTCCTCGGAATAAACGTGTTTAATCATTAAAACATGTCACTGAGCATGCGCAGAAACAGTGAGTTTCTAAATACAGATTTAAACATGCCACTAAAAATGCACTGAAATCAATTTTTAATTGTAAATTATCGCTAATTAATAGAAATTGCGGTTGCAAAAACAAAATTTGACAAAACTTCAGATTACAATCTTCGTTTAAGACTAAGATGAAGTAAATTGATGCAGTAGTTTTTTCTCACGGACTGCCCAAAAAGTCGGCTTAGCAACTTAAATATATAGATTTCTGAAATTTAACTTGTATTGAAAATCCTTTCAGGATTGATATTATTTCAGAGTTCATACCATCACGGTTGAGAGATGCGTTATAGTTTTCAAACTCAGAATTATACATTTACAAATTGACTGTCAGTTTAAGAAAGTTAGTTTCTTTCTATTTATTGCTTCCTCCTAGTGTTATTATCCAGTGTCTAAATTTCAGCAGACAGATTGAAATTTTCCCAAAGAGGAAGTGACGAAAGTGAATCAATGGAAGTACGACGAATCAGTTATATTGAAGTTTTCCGTATAGTTTCATCCGTTTAAAGTTGATAAAACACCACATTCCTGTTGCCCAACTTAACCGTTGCTTAAGTTAAATCAGGGATAGCTGTGAAGGAGTTCCACTGTATTACGTATAAGAAATGATTTGTTCAGTGGTTAAAAGCGTCAAGCTGATACACCACAGGTCCAGGGTTCGACCCAGCTCCTGGGCAAGGTTGACTCATACTTTTCATCCCTTGAGTTGGTAAGTAAAATGAGGACCAAACATGCTTGGGAACTAACTCTGGGGGTCCCGCGTCGGGTTTACCACCTGACTGAGACATATACTCTATGGCACCCCAAGCCCACGGTCATGATAGCGGAGATGGGCACCGCAGACCTTGGTCCACAGTGCTGAAAAGCAATTCGGTCTGTTGTTCCATGAGTTAATAATTTCTTCAATTCAAACAATGTGCTGAAGAGTTCGTTTTATGCATCTCTGCAGTCTGCTCACTAACTCACATGTACCTCGTATCAAGTTTGAAAGGGCTTTATTATGTTCAATAAAGGTAAAACCAGCTAAGGAAAGGAATAATTCACTAAATAAATACCGACCCGGTTGATGAGGCATGCGGCATGAAATAACCAGCAGACCAGTCGATACGCAGTCGAGATTCCACATATTCGTGATAATAATTTAGGGCACACGAGCCGTGTCAAGTAGTACATACTACCACCTTTTTTTCTTGTTGACCGATTAAATGTGCTGTGTTAACATCCATGTGCTGTGTAATGGGAAGAGGAGAACACTATAATTTTTTCAGATACCTTTTAGTTTTCACTCTTTATAATAGGAAAAGGAATAAAACTAGCATAAAGAGTGAAAACTACAAGGCATCTGAAAAAATTATACTGTTTTCCTCTTCACATTACACAGCACATGGATATTAACACAGCACATTTAATCGGTCAACAAGAAAAAAAGGCTGTAGTATGTACTACTTGACACGGCTCGTGAGCCCTAAATTATTATCATGAAGGCATAAGAAAAAAATTATAGCGTTCTCCTCTTAACATTACACAGCACATGCATGTCAACACAACACACATAATCGGTGAACAAGAAAGCAATTTTAGACAAACATATGTAATAACACATTAAGAAAGTTTATATCTTCACCAATATGCGAGAACGATATTTTCCTACAACACTACATTTCCTGAATTCGGACCTTTTTGGCTCAACAGTTTCTTCTCCTATATCGACTGTAGGTCTGTCATATTTGGCATATCCAGTGATCAGTTAATTGGAACATTACCATGAAAACCATATAATATAAAGCACTTTGTTAAAAAAACTGTCTTTGATATTTCATCATATGTTAGCGTAATAAATTTATGAATCCTTAAGTTTTTGAATTTTTTATATCATAAATATTTTAGAAATCAAAAGTGGTTTTAAAAAAACCCTTCAGATTTTGGGGAAAAAAATAACGGTGGTTAATTTCTCTTAGTTTTTCGAATTCGAATAACATAAATTTTATCTATATAGTAGCGTCCATTTATGTTCAGAACTTTGTGCAGATGCACTTAAGAAAGGAACGCAAAAATTTTCGCCGGTGAACCTCAACCATTATCTCCCGGTTCCCCAGAGGTTCGCGGGCTGGAGTTTTGAAACAATTGACTTACAGAAACGTAGTTAGGGCAGGAAAAAACTTTAACTTTTAAAATTCTTATTCAGGCTTACTTTTCTGAAGTTTTCAAAAAGTAATTCAGCCTCTGTATATATTTATTGGTTTTAAGTGTTTGCGATTATTTCTGAATTTATTTCGTCAATAGTAATTTAAATCAGTCCTTAGTAAAAATGACTGAATATTAATTCCGATGTCCATTAACGAGAGAAATACACTGCCTTAAAGTTTAACAGATATGATATCAAAAGAATTTATCCTTTTTCTGCATTTGTAAAAGAATTAAGGTTCTTCTTAAAAAGGATTATTCAGATGTGCCGTAGAGATTGTGCTACTACTGTACATCACGAGGTTCATTTAAGGTTGCTCTGAGTCATAAGCGTAGCGTGTTTCTAACTTTTGGGGGAGCATGAATTGAATTCAGTTAAGACGCTCCTCCGCGCACTGACTGCCGGGCGGTCCTAAAAATATAAAATATTAGGATTTTTTTAGAATTGAATAACAATAGAATTGATGTTTAAGTAGTATTCAAAAGTTATACAATGAGAAAAAAATATTGTATAAACTTTAAAAAATATAGTATAGAATTTTTGTTATGGATCATATCATTATTAAAATCTGTGTTAAGTCTAAAGACATAGTCGGAATTTTTAGTTTCACAGTTGGAAAAGCAGAAAAGACCAACTTTCTTAAAAGTTTTCTACAATTTTCCGAATTTAACTAAATTTCTATTAATGTTCCAATTTATTTCAAGTTAAGTTGGGGGGGGGTACATGTACCCCCCAGTGCCTCCCCGACGCTACGCCTATGATCTGAGTTATATATAAAGCTATGTTTAAGAAAGTTTGCTTTTTGTTAGAGTAATCGTAACAAAATTTGGAAGTTACAACGTAGCGTTGAGTGCAAGAACTAAAATTTCTATTTTTGTTGTTGTTGATTCTAATCCCTCCTGGTCTAGCGGCGCTCCAGGAGGGATGGGGACTCAGTGGCCAGGTCCATGACTCCATATATCCTTAGTAGGTCCATTTACAGGAAAGGATAGGTAATAAAGTCCTCCCTAGATAAATTTAAGCAAGTTAGGATGTGACCAGGAGTGGCCTGCTCATTATTACACTTATTACAGAATCTCGTTCGCACTTTATGAAAACGATTTTGATAGTTACGTTTTATGTATAAATGCCATATTTGTTACGGAGATTTGTTTCTATTTGATAGCCATGATTCTTGACAATAGCTCTAGCTCGAATTTTCCATTAAAGTAAACTTTATCTTAGTACTGTCATGTCAGTTTTATTCCATTCATCTTGGACCGTTTTCCAAAGTCCGTTGAGTGTTCTTGGATGCCGTTTTCCTAAGGCTTGTTTTAATAAACCGCAAGCGCAAAAATCCATTGGAGAAGCGTCAGGGGATTTTACATGTATTTCATTAAATGGGATACACTTTATTCCTGTTTCTGTTCTTTCTTTGCTAAATAAGCAAGAGTTGATTTAGACATGTGACTAGAGGCTTTGCGCATATGAAGCTGAACTTTTTCATTGTCCTTTCCATATAATACTGGAATTTTTTCTTCAAAAATTGGTTCTAAAATATTCTGCTGATAATAGAGTGAAATAATTTTGGCTTTACTTGAGAACTTTTTTGATTTTTAATTTGTCGTTGTAACAAAATCCTGCAACTATCATGAATCCCTTTGGGAACTTTTCTGTACACTTATGAGGACATTTCATACGGTCATCCCCGTCAGTTGAGCAATAGAAAATTGATCTTTTTTTATTACAGTCACTTAAATACACCCATGTCTTATCGAGTGTTACCAGAAATTTTCATTTTTCAGCAGCTAGGTGTTTTTCATATAATTTCCTACGATTTTTTTTTTCTTTCAGCAATATGCTTTGGCAAAAAGCAGATGAACTTTAGATTTAAACATCTTTATTAACTTCAAATCCTTATGAATGATTTTGCTTACAGTGCCGGAAGACATTCCTAGTTTAGATGCAAATGATCTTTGAGTCCGCGGATTTTCTTTTAGGATCATAGATTTTACTTTCTTGATATTTACCTGCGTTCGAACAATCTTGGGATGAGGTTTCGTGGTCATATTTTCATTTTTACTTTCAGTTAGACTTTTTTTCCCATTCAAATTTAATATATTATAAATAACTTTTTTTGAAATGCCATAACCGCGATTTTTACACCGCTCCATAATTTGTTGAGACGAATATTTCTCCTCGGAAAGCGCCGTTACGTAACCTTCGAGCTATCTGTCAATTTTAGGAGCCATTTTCTAATGAAATCTTTTATTTTACATTCCAATCAAATCAAAGCAGTAGCATACGATTATTCTGAAGTTGCCAAATATTTATCTTAAAATGCAATCGACAAAAATAAATTACAAGAATCGTTTCCATAAAGTGCGAACGACCTTCTGTACAAGTGGGATAGGTTATGTTTTGTCAATCATGTTTTAGGCACCCTAAGTGGTCACTTTTTTTTGAGATTTCAAAAGAAGATCGTTTATTGATTTTTGAAAGAAAAAATTTCGAGGAAGATTTTTGGACCAATTATGTAAAACAAAGTTTGGAGAATCGCCTATAATCACGAAATATATAAAAAGTAGGGCGAACCCGACATCTTAAAGGTGGCAAAAGCATCTCGCATTAGGTGGCTAGGCCATATATTGAGATATGATGTCACGTTTCCCACAAAAAGTCACCTTTTCAAATTTAGAGGGAAGGCGACGAAGAGGACGACCCGCAACCAGATGGTTGGATGAGGTAGAAAAGGACCTAAGAACAATTGGATTGAACCGATGGGGGGCCATTGCACGGGATCGAGCAAGGTGGGGAAAAATTGACAAGATAGCCTTGGCCTGTAACAGGCTGTAGTGCTAGCGAAGAAGAAGTGATCACTTGAAAACCTAGAGATTGCAGTCTGATCAACTTTACCATCCTTGAAGATAGCTCTTCCAGGGAAGACACCAACGTACCAGTCATGGACCGGGGGAGATCTCCAAGTACTCTGGATAAGATATTTCTTTACGGAATAAGCCTCCAGATAAGTAAGAATCGAAGAAGTTGGTGAACGTTCAGCGGTACCCTCCTTTGCCAGGATGTCAGCCATCTCATTTCCAAAAAGGCCCATATGAGCCCACTGCAAATTAATATCATGGTTCACAGAGAGACGACCCAGATGGTACAGGATGGATAAGCTCGCTCTGTAGCCCACTCTCGTCCAGTTGCTCAAATGCTGGAGGAAACTGCGACTATCTGATAAAAATCCATATATTGTTAAACTCCACATCAGTTATTATAGATCTCAAACCCACCTCTATGGCAAGTACTTCTGCATGAAAAACAGAACATGAATCTGGATTTCTAAAATTGTTTTTATCTACATCATTCGGGTATTTGATGAATATTCCACTATCAGAGCAATTCTGATAATCTTACTAAAAACTCTAAAACATACGACAACTTAAGTTTGGTGCCATTCCTGTCCTGAAACCTAAGCTCTCGCTCTTGATCCATACGTGCTTACATACTATTTCAGGCTCTGGCTACTTCCTTCTCCGATTAAAATAATTTATTTCCTTTGAAATAGTTTGATAAAAATTTGTAGGATCTAGGGATTTTCTTGGGTAAAATATTACGCCTCACAGAATAATTAGAACGCTAATAGACATTAGTTACTATGACAACAGTCAGTCTATTAAGCAACAGAGGAGCCAGTTATCTAATTCAAAACTAACATAGAACTGACTTGTTTACCGAAATATTTTAAAAATTTCATTAAATTATTTGTAGCTAAAATTCAACTATTGGAAACATCTAAAATTGTAAATACAAATGTTTTATGAAACGATTCAATGCGTTTTAAAATCCATAACAAATATTAGAATATTATGAACATTATTCTTATGAATATAAAGCTGCTTCATAACTAACTCATTTGGTAAGATCACTTTCCCTTGAAGATATCAGAATTAGGTTTCATCAAAGTGATTCAATTCTTAATTGTTGTATAAAATTGTTTTTAACAGCTCAATTACCAAGAAATACAATAATTATATTTAAAGAATAACCCACTTTCTTTAAGATTATTTCTAAGTGTTTATTTTTTTTGTCAAATTATTATTTATTTATGCGTAAATGTGAAAACCTTTAAAACTCCAATCGAACTTTAAAATTAACTTTAATTTCAATAGCGGCCAAGCAAAAGCATCTGCAATAGTCTCAATGCTTCAGAATGCTTTTATGAAAATTCTCGCATAGTATGCAGTGGGAAAAAAATGCTGCCACTTTCCCCAGCAGATAAAACAATGATGGCGAAGAAATGATCAACCGAGTAAAACCGTAAGAAAGATAAGAGTGAAAACCATGGAGGAAAAAATATTAGAGAAGCAAATCCAGAAGAAAATAGTATCACTATTTTCATAAAGGCTGAAGGGTAAGTACATTTTAAGAATAGGATCAGATTACACATTTTTTCCTAGTTTATGTGACAAAAATTTTCAACTACTAGATTGTTTTGATTTCGCTGTTGATTTTAAATCAATAATTACATCGAAAGCTCGTTTTCTAAATAATGATTTTTCATATTGATAGCCGTATTTACTTAATTCCATGTGAATGTATCCTTAGCTGCCAAATAGAAAGTTTCAAATTGCATATGATTCAGCTTAAAGAACATGTTGTTCTTTGCCAAAGCGGGGTTCACATGTGTCAATGAAGACATTGGCACATAATCCGCGAGAATCATTGGTTGCTTTCAATAGCGGCACCATATACACTGCTGGCCACCCAAATTGCAACACCAAGAAAGACAAGAGATATCACAACAAAATTTATTTTGTAGATAACATGTTGACCAAATATCAAATGGTTAAATTTATAGACTTCTGTGAAGTGTGGTTCCTTCCAAAATCAGTATCCACAGTAGCCGCCATTGTTGGACATCACCGCTGCCACACGCCTCGGCATTGATTCAAAGAGACTTTGGATGAGTTCTTGGGTTACAGCAGACCAAGCAGCTTCCACACGTTGCCAAAGTTGATCTGCTGTGGCAGCTGGGGATGGAATCTGGGTCAATCGTAGAGCAACCATGGACCACATGTTTTCTATCGGCGAAAGATCCGGAGAGCGAGGCGGCCAGGGAAGCAATTCAATCTGGTGATTGACGAAGAACCGTTGGACAATGCGAGCCACGTGTGGTCGCGCATTATCCTGTTGAAATATGGCTGTGGGCAAGCCCTGAAGGTAAG